>OX155894.1:86111249-86711249 GCA_944588485.1 Phosphuga atrata
TCTAAGACGCAGTTGAATAATATTGGCGAAAGCCCGCCGCCTTGTCGTACGCTAGTTTTGATTTCGAAAGGCTATGACAACTCCCCCCGGAAATTTATTTTGGAGAAAGTATTGCTAATCGTCTGTTGAATTAGATTCCTCGTCTTGTTGTCCACTCCAAATTCTTCGAGAATTGCCAATAAGGTTTTTCGGTCAATAGAGTCATAGGCCTTCCGGAAGTCCACAAAGATGGCGACATATTTATTCTGTCCCAACATCCTGTACTTTAAGATATTCCGCAGGTTGAAGATTTGATCCGCGCAAGATCTTCCTTTCCGAAAACTTGCTTGATATTCACACAATTCAGAATCCAATAACCCTTCTATTCTTTTTAGTAACGCTTTCGATAAAATCTTGTATGGAACTGAAACAAGAGAGATGCCTCTATAATTATTAACGTCCATCTTGTCACCTTTTTTATGAAGGTGATGGATCAAAGCCATTTGCCAGTCAGCAGGGATCCTCTCAGTGATCCATATATGCTTAAGTAACCGAGTGAAAGATTTTACGACTCCCGCAGATCCGAGTTGTAGGAATTCAGCGACGATACCATCTGCACTAGCAGCTTTGTTGGATATTATAAATATTAATAATATTATTAATATTTATTATATTTATATAATTCATTACTCTCCCAAAGAAACAGAATGCTAATTATTGCAGCGACTATGGTTCTACACAACAACAAATCTCTTCAGGGCTGCAACAAACAAACTCCGAATTTCCATGATGATCGCCAACATCCGAATCGGATAGGCATCAGAAGAAGAAGAATATTAATAATATTAAAAATATTATCGATGAATTGTTAGTCAGATAGTGATGTTGGAGCTTGCTCGGAATCATGACAATATTTGATAACTTACAACCACATGCCAGATCTTCTTCTTATAGTGCATCTCCTATCGTAGGTTTGCTATCATCACAAGAATCTGGACCTTGTTGACTGCAGCTCTAAATAGCTGAACATTGTTACAATTAAACCAATCCCCGTAGGTTCTTCAGCCAGGATACACTGCGTCTGCCAATGTTTTGCACTAATTTTTCCATGGACTATCAGTTGGAGAACTGTGTATTCCTGTCCTCTCATTACATGACCCAGATTCTATTGCTTTCGCTTTTTTATGGTGTTAACTATTTCGCACTCCTTTTGTATCCGGTTCAGCACTTCGGCATTAGTAACTCTATCGGTCCAGGAAATTCGCCACATTCTTCGGTAGCACCACATTTTGAAGGCTTGTAGTTTGTCCATGTGGTTTTTCTTGAGGGTCTTAAATATTTCATACAATTTTTGCCATAATATTCACAGTTAAGTTGTACATGTTGCTTTTTATTTAATTTTTCAAAAAGTTTGTGTTATTTGAATTTTCCATGATTAAGTTACATCAATTACAAAGTTCACCTTCAATTGTTGCTGTTAGTTTTCGACACAGTTTACAAATAATTTTTTTTTTTCAGTTTGTAGTTTGAATGGCTGTTGTTGTCCTTCCACGATTTTTATATCTACTTTAGCTACTTGAAGAATATCACGTAACTCTTCAGCAAGATTACACACATCCTTATATTTATTAAATTCATTTGAAACACAAATATTAACAATATTTTCAATATTGTTTCTACTAAATTTATTCACTTCTTGTTTAATATCCAATATGAAATTCAATAACTTCCATATTATTCCATCTTTCATCAATTTTTACCAAGTTTTCTTGAAAAATCGAGTCTTGACTTTTTTGTGGTAAATTTGAATGTAGTTCTTCAGATAAATGTAGAACAATTGGTGCTAAAGTTTGGGTTAAGATGTAAAATACTTGAAATAATACAAACTGATCTGATTGCCTTGGAAGACTATCAATAGAATCACAGTATAAACGGTTCTTAATTGTTGTATAGTATTGTGCAGATATTTGATTTGTGATTAAATTGATAATTGAGGTACAAATTTTATTGAATTGATAATCCAAAATGCAATTATCAACCTCTTTTTTAAAGTTGTATAAAAGATGTAATAAATATTTATCAATAAGATTCAAAGCTTGATAATCCATTTCAGGAATTTGATAGTCATTCAAAGTTCCTCGAGTGCGAACCTCATAACACTCCTAACCTAACCTTTTGATCTAGATTTGCATGACAAACCACCCACCATCTTAAAGTATCAACACCATAAGGTTTCTGTGTCTTACTGCCCTTCAATATTTCCTGGGGAGCCACACGCTTCAACTTCACACAAAAGCATGGAAAAAATATAACAACGAAGCATCTTCATCCTAAGTTCCATGTTAATACCCCGACTCGTAAATAAATTTTTCATTTTCATAAATATTGACCTGACTATCTCCATCCTTGTTCTTATCTCTCCTGTTTGAGCACCCGTTTGTTCTATAAAAGTTCCTAGATATTTATATATCGTCACATTCTCTATCGTGGTGTTTGCCACCGTCAGATTCACAAGGATTCAGATTCTGCGGGAACTTTGTAACTACCATTAACTTGATTTTCTTAAACTTAATCTTTAGTCCGTATTCATTACATCGCTCATGTAATTTTTACAAAAGGTATTGTGTGTATTCAAGATTGCTCGTTAACAAGACGGTATCATCTGCATACCTCAAATTAGTAATCACTTCTCCATTTATAACTATTCCCACATCTTCTAAGGTTTTCCTAAAAATAGCTTCGCTATATAGAATAAAGAGAAGCGGGGATAGGATGTAACCTTGTCTCACACCACGGCGAATCTCAATTTCTTGTTGGTTGATTTTCTACCATTGTATTAAATTTTTGGTCCCAATATAGGTTACTAATTATTCCAACGTCGTCCGAGTCAATGTTTTTGCTGACGAGTAGATGATTTAATTTGTCATGTTTCACTTTGTCAAAGGCTGTTTCACCTCTTTGTCACCTCTTGGTTTACATCAAGACAGCGCTGGAAATGAACGCTAATCCCGAAAAACGTCTATCGTGTTCCAAGTCCTTCGCGTAATCCAAACTGTGTGTTGCTTATGTCTTCCCCGAGTCTTCTCTAAATTCTTTTATGAACGATTTTTCCGAACAACTTCAAGGTGTGGCGCATAAATGCGATTGTTCGATAATCCGTGCATTCTCTTGGATTTGGTTTTTTGGGTATGAGCACAAAAGTGGATGATAACCATTGATTAGAAATTTCTCCCTTATAATAAATGCGTTTAAAAAGGTTCAGCAGAATATCAATCACATCATCATCAAAGAGTTTGATAAGCTCTATGGGTATTTGATCAGGACCAGCAGCTTTACCGGGTTTCATAGTTTCCAGGGCATATACTATTTCTGATTCTAATATTTTTTAGTGCACATTATTTGATTCTAAAACCGGATTTGGAGGTCTTTCATCATCGAAGAGTTCCGACAGGTATGCTTTCCACCTTTTAAGTTTGTCATCCACGTCAGTTATTATACGTCCATTTGTATCCTTGATAATATTACTAGCTGCCTTGACCCTGTTGCATCCAGCTTCAAATTTTGCCTTTATCTTTTTGTGCATGTGAAAGCCATAAAATTTCTTTTACAGTACATCTATTTTCTCGCATTGAGCCACTAGTTATTCTTCCTTTGCTTCCTTAATTTTTCACTGTATTGTCCTATGTAGTGTTCTGTATTTATCTTTTCTGCCTTTACTCTTTCTCCTTTTCTCCATAAGATCTAAAATTTCTGATGTTATCCAGGGCTTTTTCTTTGTTATTTTGTTTGTTAGCTAATGATGATTTTGATGATGCTTTTTAGCTAATGTTTCTAGCACCTTTCATCCACACTGACTTCATTCGATATATTAATGTCCCATACACATCCGTTGGTCTCTTTCTTAACTGTGTCATAGATTTCAGAATTATTAAGGAGTTTTGGGTCTATATAGTTGTTGTAACTCCTTCCTACATAGTACTGCAGGAGCTAAATGCATTTAAATTAAGAATTGAAGCAAGCCGACGAGTAGCAAGGTATGAAGGTAAAGTGAAGGGAATGAGGAAAGAATTGTAAAAGAAGTGTTCAGGGTAGCAAGTTTGGAAGGAATTAATGGTAGGAGAGAGACAAATTGGGGAAGGAATAGAAAGAAACTCTATGCAGGAGTTGGTATGTCTATCATGGAAATGGAGAGGCTTAGGAAGGAAGGCGTGCTAGTTGACGAATGGCTAGTGGTGAGGCTAAAGGAAGTTGAACTGCAAGAACGTCAAAGGAAAATAATGGAAAGTAGATATAGTAAGGACTATGCGGAAATACAAATATTTGAAGAGCTACCTAAATACTTAAAATCAACAATGGGCCTGAATGCCCAGTCAGTAATTGCCAAAAAGGGAGTGCAAAAAAGGAGAGTGGACCGAAAGAGAGAGATAGAGAGTGTTAGGGTCGAAATGGAAACAGTCCATGAATGAGGATGGTAGTGGTTTGGTAATGATGGAAAGGATAAAAGGATGGAAGGAACAGGGAACGGAAACAGAGGAATGTCCAGTGTAGTTTTTTTTTCTCTCTTTTAACTTGGACTTTATTTTTTATGGTGATTATTGATTTTGTTTTCTTTTTTTATATTTTGTTTGTTTTGTTTTTCTTTGCGGAATCTAAATTGTTTTTATTTAGTATTGTAATAGGAAAGGTTTATGTTTTTTTGTATTTATGCCAATAAAGGATTGTATGTAATGTAGTTGTTGAGACGTTTTGTAATCTTTTTCATCTTTATATTAAGTTTAGCTATAGCTGGGTTGCGGTCGAAGTTAATGTCAGCCCCTGGGTACGTTTTTGCAGCTTTGACTGAGTTCTTAAAGCGGTTGTTAAAATGAGGATGTAATATCTTTGGTTTTCTAGCTGTATTTCCAGGCTGTAAGTAGGGGATTTCCAGGTGTATAATCTACGATCTGGTTGTTTGAAGTAACTATTTGTTATTATGAGGTCTCTAGCTTGACAGAACTCTAGCAGCCGATCCCCCTATTATTCCTTTCTCTCAGGCCAAAACTTCCCGTATATCCTTTGACCTTGACTTTGCCTATTTTGGCGTTGAAATCTCCTATAACTACTGTGATATTATTATGTACTATGTACATTACTCTTTATGCTTCTGAAGACCATCATCAATTTCAGCATAAAATTCCTCAACTTCATCGTCCTCTTTATCCGCTATTGGTGCATATGCCTGTTTTATGTTCATTAGTCCTGTATGTGTTTTAAAACCCTTTGCGATCCGCGTCGTTTCTGTTGCGAGAACCCAGCAGATCCGCGTAGCTTCTGCTTTCAGAAAGCCCGCCATTTACAGTCAGTTAAACTGATCAGTTGAACTCAGTTGAACTTTGAGTAGTTTAACCGCCATGGTGTCAGGACGTGCAATAACTGAAGAATTTATAGAAAAATAGCTTGAAATATGTAGATTCGTCCATTGTCAAATAGTTACGCCAGTCACTCGGTTTCAGTGACAACTCATTTAACAAATTAATATGAGATAACTGATATTTCTTTTATTATCAAATAAAAATATTATGAGCTGTGCTTGATTAGTCCCTGGTGGTGACATTACTAATTTGGAATGAAACAATAATTATAATAATTAAACCCAAATAGGTTTACAATTTATAGTTTTTCATAAAATTGTTTGACGTCTTCTACCTTCCACTTCGATATCGATTGGTGCACACGATACAATCTTTTTTGAACCTTTGGCAACTATATGGCGTTTTCCATTCATCCTACAATCATTACTAGAGTGTGATCGCCAAAACGGCATGAAAGTTGCCTACTAGCTGTTTTACCCACTGAAATATACACCAACTGGAACGAGCGCTGCCTCATCACTTGTGCGAGTAGAGAGTGAGGTCCCAAGGGGAGCCCTCGTATCGCTCTGTCTTCGTCTAGTACAGTCTTAGTAAAAAACCTAATGTATAGTATAAATAAATCTATATTATTTTATACATGTAATATATAATACAAAAATAAAATTATATATATATAATACTGATAACATATGATAAAATATTATTAGTTTTAATATTTTGTATTTACATAGTGTGCATAAATACTTGATTTGGTTTGATACAACTAGCTTTTCGCTCTGACTGTACCACATCCTCCCACTCTCGAATTAACTGTTGGATAGACAAGCTCCTTCCTTGTCAAGCCAACATTGAGAGGGCTCCCACCTCTCTCTCTACCCGCACAAGCTTAGAAGCCAGTGCTCGTTCCAGTTAGTATATATTTCAGTGGTTTTAGCACGCATTTCCGATATTGGTAATGGGACATTACATTTTCTTTGCGACCTTGCTTAACAGTTTTATAGAGGATATAAGAATTGAATATACATATTTCCAATCCCTAAAGCAACTATTTTCGCCAACACTTTAAAGACTTCTTCAAAAAACAGTAAGCGGCTTAATAATATTCAGCGCGATGTATACCCCATTGACGGTGGTGCTAAGCATGAGCTTAGCATGAGCTAAGCATGAGCAATGTAGATGTGGAGTTTAGGAACCTGCAAAATACCCCCGTAATATATTAGCACCACCTTGCAAGATTCGTTTTCGTTCAACAGATAAGCCAAGCTAAGAGCATTGTGTTTTTCCCCTTCTGCCATTCCCATTCCCATTCTGCCATTCTTACCGGATGGTTCCGGTTAGATGACACTTTAATTTCAATAATTCTTCAGCTAATGCAATGCTGGTGAAGTATCGGTCGGTGAATAAATGGTAACCTGTGGCAATTGGATGATCGCTCAATAAATAACGATATAAATGCATTGGAAAGGTCCGGTCTCATCAATGACTTTGTTGTTATACTTCTAAAATAAGGTAAAATCGAATATATGTCACTCAATGTTGAATCAGCCAAACCATAAATGCGGATTCCCCACTTTGTCGGCTTTTTCGGATTGTTTGATTTTGATAAAAGATACCCTTCCTTTGAATTTTACTATTGATTCATCCACGCAGATGTTTTTTCCTGGGATAAAATGTTTTCTTAATTTAGAATCTATATATTCTAAGAAACCACTGCTGAATTTTTGCTTTTGGATTCCTGTTTGTGCTGCCAGGAGGTATGCTGGTATGTAGGATCCAAAAAATTAGTAAAAATCTGGACCTGGTGAAAACTTCTGCGAAGAATGGGATTCTGTTTACGGCATCTGAGGTCCAATAGTCTTTGATATTTCGAACTGTCATTGTACCCATGTTCACAATAACGCCAATGAAGGCCCAAAATTACTTTTTATCAACCTTTCCATGTATGCCAAATGGAATACGATGATAATTCTTTTCCATCAAGTACATGGTGTGCGTGCTCTTTCGTTTTTGAAACTAAATAATCCGCGAGTTCATCAGTGAAATATAATTTTAAAAAATCCAGTGGTTCCACAATCGAAGAAGAAACTTGCGGCCCGGCAACTTGTATTAAAACATCAAAAGTAAAACTTTCTGGAATATTGAAGGATATTTTATAAGGAGATTGAGGGATATGCAGCTATCACTCACGTCATTCCACTTATTAATATCATCACTTCATCCATGTCACTATCACTGAGAACCCGAAGTCTGCGCATCTTGCGAAAAACTATATCACTTCCACTACTACACTTCCACTACTACTACTACTACTTCCACTACTATACGTCACTTTCATACTCAACCTCATTATCGCTATTTTTTTAATTATCGGAGATATCAAAATCGCTGTCGTCTTCACTCTCAGCCAATATGAAATTTTCTTCACTCTCGTTCATATTCGGATGAATAGAAAGGATGGAAATTAATAAAATCTTACGTGAGCACTGTAACAAGTTTTCTTAACACTTTAACTGTAGGGCGGGATTCTTTTATGGACTCGTGCCCCTCGAGTGGATTCGGTGAGCTGTCGTGAGCAGTTCGGTGGGTGTCCTCTAACAACAAATAAAGCTCCTGCCACTACACGTAAGGTCCTACCACTACCCGGACACATGGCCCCAGTTGAAGCATCATGACTCTGTCTAAGGTATAAAATTTAGAACCGACCCTGCGAAATTTTTTTTTAAAATCACTCCAACTCCATACAATGCTTCGGGTCACTATTCCCAGAATAATAGAATGTGCCGTTACTTGTTGCGCAGCTGCCACTTCCTTGCTATCTCACATTGCAAAATATCCACATTTAATCTTAACATTACCTTAACAATGTTGTCCAGTTTACCCGATGCAAAAACACTTGTTGCATTCCTCGTTCAAACAGTTTGTTGATGCTTTCATAAACTTGTTCACCACTGTTCCCCCGGAGATCCGATTGGGGAACTATTAACTCCGAAATATTTTGTTGTGAACACTGTCATGGTTGCTGTGAACGATTGTACTAAGGATTCTAATTCGATTGTTCTAAGGCCTTCTGCATCCACATGCCGTTGATCATTTTACTTCTATTCATCCGCCTTTAGGTATGATTTCTCATCCCTAGGACAAGTGAGTACCTTACTCTTACCCGCTCATCCACCCTGAGCTGTTGACCAGCAAGAGGGGTCTGCTTATACCGGCAGATACTCGGTCCTAATCAAACTAACGAGGCTCTGTTCGTTAGTTGTCTAGCAGGGTGCACCACGAGCAGGTGAGGTTGTCTTTTGAGTTGGTTTTGCTTACCAAACCCATCACACCCCACATGTCATATACTCGGGAACAATTCTATCATTTTCCATTTTCGAATTAAATTCAAATCCAAATTCGTCATTATTAAGAAATCGTCATTATATTTCCGATGAACAATATTTTGTTTCTTCAAACATCTTTTCTCGCACTGGGCGAGGACTCATCAGCCTGACCGCTAACATCGACTTTATTATCATGCCTAAAGATGCTAACAATGTAATTCTTCTTTTTAACTATTTATCCATTTCAGAAAGTTCTTAAAAAATAAAAATAATTTGGTCGAAAACTAATCCATATATTACGCTTGAAAACGTTTTATTTAAGTTTGAGAACACAATATCTGCATAGCAAATTAAATTTAGAAATATGACCACACATCATGCAAATAAATAGAAAACTGAACTAGTAAATAGTTTGGCTTTAATCCAGAATTGTAGTAAAATAATACAAGCATCATATTTATTGCGCACACATCTACGGTCAGATACATCAATGTTTTAGAGTTGCTATAAGAAATTCTGCCAAAGTATTATAAAATGCCATTTGATTTGTTGAAACTGCGTTATTCGTCGAAGTGTGAAACTGAAAGTAGCCTAAAAATAAATCGTTTCCTTAACCAAAACTCGCCCATGCTTGAAAATGTTTGTTGCTGAATCGACACAATGGTTTATTTGTCTTCAATCATTCTCAAACAGAAGTAAGAATTGTTTGTTTCCATTCAAATGCCTTACACACACACGATCTGTAAACACTATATGCATTTACAAACGCAATTTCAACGTAAATTTACAAAAGGCAAAAATGTCAATATTGTATGTTAACATTCTTTCATATTAAAACTCAACATTTTTTTTACAAATAACATCTGACTGAAACTTTATTAAATATTATAAATTTTTAACTATAGCAAGAACTTTGCAGTGATTTTGAAATAAAGTTTCTTCCAACTAAATTACTAATTTAACTTTTGGTTTATCGATCGGAAAGCGGCTGTCCGAGGGATAGTTGAGATTGAGACGCCGGGATGCATTTTAATGCGGATTGTGCGGCGACTTTAAACATTGAAGACTTCATTCCGGTGGAGAGTTGCTAATAAGACTTTGTTGTGCATTTTTCATGGCGCTGGATATCTGTGCAAATTTTATCGGTGATTTCATTCCGTACAACATTTTCTTAATCACGCCTTACTAATCTCTGTATCGTCTACTTCAATATCGTAAAACACTTTTGCAGATGATGCTTCAGTTTTTATAGAATTCTGCCGCCAATCTTTTGAAGAATCGAGTAACCCCTTCCTTGACTTTATCTTCGGTATTGAAGCGTAAACCACCCAAGTGTTCTTTTAATTTTAGGAGGAGAGATTTGACAGTGTAAGACAGTGTTTTACATTTCTCCTAGCACTTGGCATTATTTCTCAGCAGCACAGGGAACCTAATTTTACGAATCCCCCTACGAATCGTACTAATAATAATACAACCAATAATAAAACCAAAATTACAGTCAATAACTACAATTTGCAGTATTTAGGCTTCCAAATATTGGAAACGCAAGTTAATTTTGATTTAAATTTACTTTGATCACTCGTTCGAAATAATGTTATTAGTATGCTTTACATAGTTTAAATGAAAACTGAAAACTGCAACTTTTAGCTACAAATTTGTCTCAAAATGTTTTCCGAAATTTTACAAAAATCTCTGGGAAATCGAAAAAATCTCCAGGTACTTTCAAAAATTGTTACAGGGAAATTTAGCTGTGAAATTTCGCAATTTTTGAATCGATATTGCTCGAAAACCAAAAAGTTTTTCAAAATGTTATAAAGAGCTTCTAAAAACTGCGACTTTTAGCAACAAATTTGTTCGAAACTCTCTCTAAATTTTTCCAAAATCTCTGGGAAATCAAAAAAATCTCGAGCTAGTTCCAAATTTGCAATTTTTGAATCGATTTTTCACGAAAACCAAAAAGTTTAAAAAAAAAAAAATCTCTAGCTTGTTCAAAAAATTATTACAGAAAAATTTAGCTGTGAAAATTCTCAATTTTTAAATTGAAATATCTCGAAAACCAAATATTTTTCAAAAAACCAAAGAGAGCTTCTGAAAACTGCGACTCTTACCTACAAATCGGTTTCAAAATGTTTTTCGAAAACATTCCAAAAACTCCGAGGAATCAAAAATTCTCGATCAAGTTCCAAATTCGCAATTTTTAATCGATTTTTCACGAAAACCAAAAACTTTTTCAAAAAACCAAAGAAAGTTTCTAACTTCTAACTTTTGGTTACAAATTGCTTCAAAATGTTTTTCGTTTTTTTTTTCGGAATCTATGTGTCTAGTAAGTGTCGTGATGACTGACTCATCAATATATAGCTCAAACCGTTTAAACTACGAACGAATAAAGGCCGCACAATGCATTACGTATGCCGGAGCGGTGCCCCAACGGCATTCTACATATAAATCTCTATACCATGTCACACGATGCGTTGGGCCGCCGCGCTTGTGAATTGCTAGACGAGGCGGGGAAGGGTAATGCGCTGCGGGTAAACAGCGTTCGACTGCGGTACCGCACCGCCCGTGGGGCACCCTTTAGCTCGAATTAATTGATCGAAAAATCGTTAACGCATCGTATGGCCTCGCTCTAAGAAGGTACGAACTTTGCTCTAATGATGAAAACATGAACTAAAGCAGAAACATTGTAAATTTCGGTTCAAGAGAAGTGAAAATCTTTATACTATATAAATATGATGTCTATATCCCAGAAACAGAAAGTGTTACAGATTTAGGATATTTGGTAGGTACTCAGGAACAACAAAGCAGCAGTGGAAGACTCCGGTACAGCAGAGATGCTAAAATTGGGTGGAGAAATCACAATCCAAATTTTAAAGCAAGAAATATAAAGAAAAGAAAAATATGGGAAACTGAATTTATGCCTGAAGTTTGTGAAAAATGCTATCATCCACCCCTTACACAAAAAAGATGATGGAACGGATCCTAACAACTACCTTGGCATTTCCATAGATGCTGTAACATATAAAGAAAGCACTGTCTAAAGCGCCACAGAAGAGACTTGTGGAGCAAGTAGATCACCAACTTGGTGAATATCAAGCGTGATTTAGAAAAGGAAGATCATGTGTAAGAATAAAATTAAACAAATTTTTGAACAAATTTGGAGCCCGAAACGAATACTGGAAAACTATATGTGAAAAGAGCAAGTAGTAGTTTTTGTAGACTTTAAGAAAGCTTATGATTCATTTGACAGGGACGTGTCGTTTAACACACCAGTAGAATTAACAAAGAGAAATTATTAATCTGACGCTAACAGGAGCACATTCCAAAGTAAAGTACATGGGAGAGACTAACAAAGAGTTTGAAATTAAAACAGGAGTCAAACAAGGTGATGGACTGTCACCAGTTCTATTCAACTGTGTCTTGGAGATGATTTTCCGGGAATGGGATAAAGAACTGGATAGGAAAGGACTACTTAATCAAGTAAACTTTGGATGATCAAAGAATGGCGTCAAGATCAACTGCCTTGCTTTTGCCGATGACCTCGCGCTCCTTTCTAGAAATACCGACACAGCTATAAGTAGGGAAAGATAGTTCGTTCTGGAGCCACCGCCAGCACCGACCTTGAAATCTTATTATTAGTTCTGAACGCGGCCGAGCGAGTATGTGTAGACAGCGCCACTTTGTATCAGTAGTTCTGAACGCGGCCGAGCGTGGATATGTAGATGACGTAAGGATATTTCAAAAATGGGCCGTGAAGGGGGGTCGGAGAGGAGTTTCATTCATTAATTTGATCGTAGTAAAAATGCGTATAGTTCCGGACTAGATAAACTAAACCTAGACTAGATCAGATAAGACCGGACTGGATCAGCTAGAACCAGACTAAAATTTATAATCATGAGAGCAGTATCGAAATGTATTGACCTCGAGCTCTAACCTCGATTGCGAACACGTGCAAGAGAACTGAAATACATTTTTTTAAATCTGAATATACTAACCAATCCAAGCAGAAATAGCAAGACTACAGATTTCCTTTGAAGCAACGAAGTATATGACAAACACTAAAAAAGCCTCCCGCCACCTGAAGACCGAGCATGGTAAGATAGAAACAGTTGTCAGCTTTAAATACCTGGGTGAAATCGTGCAGTTGAATACCAGTGAAAGGGAAGCTAAAAACACCAGACGGGAGGAGATGGCAGTCGCTTTTCGCAGAACATATGCTTTATACAAGAAGAAATCCATCTCCCGAAAGGAGCTAAACGGAGACATTACAATACAGTCATTAAAGCGGAATGCCTGTATGTTAGTGAGTGCTTCCAAATGACAGGCAAAGCAGAACTCAGAGAAGCTGAGAAATTTGAAAGGAAGATCCTTCGGAAAATAATGGGTCCAAAGATATCCACAAAATATTAGAATTAATTTCTTGGGATTTCCTATATCCTGGTCACTCGTAGAAACGGCCTAGGAGTTACAGAAAAAACCAACATGGCAATAGATCTAGGACACTAGAACACTAAGTAAGAAACTGAAGCTGTACTCCTAACTGGGAGGAGAAAAAGTGGACCTATCACGTTTAAAGTAAAAACTATCATCGTTTGGCCACATGAAGCCATAATGTAGAAGATTGTAGTCTGTCTTTTAAAAATGACATTAGTAATGCAGTCCTAAAGGCACGCAAAGTTAGTTACTACTGCATTAGGTAGATGGATGCCAAATGTAGGTGGACCAGCCAGCAGCAAAAGACGAATTAGCTACAGTCGCCCACTCAACCCTCCTGTATGGTGCTCGAGAGATAAGCGGCGAGAGTTTACCGCACCGTATCGACAGAAGCGACGTGTGTTGTCTCGTGGCTTCGTCCAGTCGAGCTACGACTAAAAGAAGTCGCATTATACGGATTAAAGTGGGCAGTATAGTTTAAGAGGTAAGGAAGAAGTTAACCTGGACAATGATAGACTGATTGAGTCCATGAGTAAGCGGAGACTTAAATTCGATGGGAGTCAGGAAAGATCCTATGTTCTATTTCCTCCACCTTCACTTCCGAGGGTGTGAGGTCTATGTAGCCCCACGCATGGGGTTCATAGACCTCACATCCGGTTTAGCGTAGAGTTACATAGACATCACACTCTGTTTAGCGAGGGGTCTGTTTACCTAGACCTCACAGACGGTGATGGCTCATTAGGTGTCAGGCTTCGGAGCCGCAAGTCCCAGGTTTAAATCCTGGACATTGTAAAAAATAAGCCACCGTTCTCCTGTAAATGGCTCTGGCAAAGTCATCGCAGTAAAATTCCGGTTAGTGTCTGGCCATCCACGTTAAAAACTGCAAGGGCTCCCCTACACTTGTGTCCTAAGATCAAGACACCAAGCACAAATGTAGGCTGTGGGAGGAAGCCAAGTCTCGTCCTGGGCTGTGGCGCCATGGGTTTGTTTGTTTTTTACATAGACTTCACACCCTATTTAGCGTGGGGTTACATAGACCTCACACCCTGTTTAGCGTGGGGTTGCATAGACCTCAGACTCTTTCAGTTTTTAAGGCTGATTAAAAGCTGATTAAAATCTGATTATTATTATCATGTCAAAATAACCGAGCAAGTTTTGTCGAGCAAAGTTCAGCATGATTGCTAAACATGTCGCTGAGTAGCTGCATCTACAACTTCCTGTTCAAAAAGACGTCGATGTGCGCCTTTATCGCCTTCAGCTGCTCCTTCTTCTTTGAAAGGACCGTCGACATGATCTCCGATGAAATATTCTTGGCTGTGAATAGGGGCAAGCTGTGCGAAGACATCAAGAAGGAGGACGAATGAGGACTTTGTTTAGAAAAGATTACCCTATTCCTAAGTTAACAGAATATGTAATGTATTGACTGTATGTAATATATTCAAATTGTTTAGTTTGGACAGATTAAAAGCTGATTAAAGCTGAGTAAAAGCTGATACAGTCTATCCCTCATTAATGGGTTAACGGTAGTTAGCCCATCAATTGGGGATTCTGAGGGAATCATAAGATTTCATGTGAAGAGAAAAATGTAGAGACGGAGTGTCAAGTATCATTATTGGCGAGGGGACTGGCATTGGTGCGGGGGAAATGGTCGCCATATTGGTATTGTCAATTTGGATGTTATTTTAAATAACAGACCTTTATTGAGGATGACAAATCTGTCAAATATACTGTATTATCTTTATTACCTTAAATTAACAACACATGTTCCAATCCCCCAACAAATATTTGAAATCTCAAGGGTAGTTCTAGGAAAGGCCAAATGTACAACGTGTTACTCTGGCTGCAAATATGCCTTGCCTACATATATAGCAGTAGATAAAATACGACGAAAACAATAAAAAAAAATCAAAAACATTATAACCCATGAATATACATGGACATGGGAATAATATAATAATATATTATTCCTATACCCATGTCAATTTGGACACAACGGCGACATAAACAATAAACTTTACGTATGTGTATGTGTGGTAATCTAAACAACACTGAATAATTTGAGATTCCGTACCCAGTGCCATTTATTAAAGCGGCCAACTTTTCACTTGTGACCGATAGAGTGCAGCGCTAATTCGGGGGTTCACCATATTTGTATGGTCAACCCCCCACGCCGCGAATGTGGACACACCCCGCGCCTAAACACTCCGTCCCTAGTATTCATAGGTCCATGGTCGAAACGGATATAAACCTCATAGTGGTGCCATGTGAATATATGGAACTGTTAGATCATGAGCTGTCATTTGTTGAGAATGTGGATTCTCGTAAAACGGTTGTTCAATTTACTAATAAAACTATCTACTTCAATCCCTGAACCTTTAATTCTAAAGCTGGCCACTTTGTTCTTAAACTGATACAAGCTTGGATGATGTTCTGCTGGACCGGCTTCACTGGAAGTGGAGGTTCCAGAACATAGGATCTTTCCCTACTTATGGGCATTTATTTAGAATGGATGAGAAGAGACCAACAAAAAGGATTTTTAAAATACTTGATAGTAGACCTACAGTGACAAATGGTTCAGGGAACTGAGAAAGGATCTCCAACAGGTTGGACTGAATTTGGAAAACATGTCAAACCGAACAAAGTTTATTTAGGTTAGTAATAGACAAGTTTAAGGCATTTCATGACGAACCAAAAAGGAACAGTGTTTGGACAGAAGAAAGAAGATAGGCTGCAAGAGAAAGAAAGCAAAGATTTTGAGCTGCAAGGAAGGCTCTCAGAAACATGTAATTGTTAAAAGCCTAACGTGGTCTCTAATGGTCCAACACAATAATAATAATTATATTTTTAACGAAATGAAAATTAATTAAAAACTATAATACGACCTTTTCTATGAAGTGTAACAAAAGCACCGATATTTCAGTACAAAAAGTACTAATTTTGGATTTTAAATATCGTGATAATGATATAAATTACAAAACTGTATTTGTTGGTATTTTCATCAGTCTCCGGTATCACCACATAATTTACACTCATTTTTAAACGTTTTCTTTAATTTTTATTTTGTAATGAAACAAAATTTCTGTTACTTCACGTCACTTTTTTAATATAGACGTCATGATTGTGTTTATTTTATTTATTTAATTGTTTTTTAATGTAACTTAGCGACATTTTTCGCACTAAAAAACGTGCGCCAAGATAGTACTTTTAACGCATGGGTAATACAAATATGATAATGTTTTCTGGAGATAATGTCAGGCTTGGAAAGAGAAATGGGGTCGCTGCAGAACTGTTTACACAATATTTCACCGATCGAGTATGAAAAGCGAAAATTTGAAGATTTAGCTCAAGTAACTAACATTATGCCATATCATTTAAACTAATCAATTAAGAAAGGTAGTTTTCCGGATATTTCGCAGTTAGTGCAAAAATTACGATGTTCTAATTGACTATTGTCAAGTTATGGAACGAAATGATCCTATCAGTAAATATTGTGCAAAAATTCTGACGGATTCTCAATATCGGGTAGCAATTTTCGGTTCAATATCGGATAGCAAGAAGAGTTTTTATCTTTGTACAAATATCCACAGAAAGTTTGTTTTCCTAAACTATTATTGAAGCATATCCAGTATGTTAAGACGAAAATAAGAAAATTAAAATCTCAATACCTGGGAGACAAAATCATTTGGAGCAGTCATGTAAAAAACTATTATCCAGGGGGTAATAGTTTGGCCACATCTTAGCGGCTCGGGAAATAATATTGTTCGGCCGTTTTTTAATTTCCGAATATGGCTACCCTGGAAATATACATTTACAGGGTGTTACGCATTTTTCCTTTAAAATTAAATAGAGCATAGGTTTATTACAGATTTTTGAATCGTTAAAATCAGAAAGTTAAAAGTTAAACTCCCAGTCAAGTACATAGTAGGTGGGCCATTGAAAAGGAAACAGAGGGATTTTCAGATAGTTAAAGATTAATTTCTAAAAACCCGCGGACTTGCCAACTTTGTTTGTGAGGTAGACTAACCCCTTTGCGCTGGGACTACAACCCCTATAATTTTAAATTGCACAGTGGGGTAAGTGATACCTCATTTGAAAACCCTTTTTGCCCTGAATACTAAAACAATCTAAAATTCTAAAACCTCAATATAACGACAAACTTGAAACAATTGGAACACAGCCTGAATATATAAATATACTCAACCTTTTCGGAGCTCAATAACAATTACTGAGTCCTTTTAGGACTACAAAAACAAATCTCATGTGAAATTTGTCAATTATTTAATAGCTTTCAGTCCACCTTCGTGGCACTCAACAAAAAACAGAAAAATAACATTGTTTTTTAATACCTAAAAAGACACAGTAAATGATATACAGCTGTTTTCCGATTGTTTTAAGTTTGTAAGAATATCTATAACGTAGGATGGTTTTACCAATTCTAAATGATTTAAATAAGGAGCGGAGAGATTATATCTACTGGATTTTGTGCGCCGGTAAATGCAAAAATTGCGAATATCATATTTGAACTGTCTCTTTTTTAGAATCTACAACTAAATTCATTAACCTAAATTATTTTCATAATTAATTACATTTTTTAAAGCGAGTTTTTTCGGCTTATAAACTGAAATGAATAGCGATGCAAACATGTTAAATATAAAACCTAAACTAAATATTTCAGATGATCATAATCAGTGTTCCCTCTAATTTTTGTTAGTGCTGCGCGGTCCAAGTCGAGTGTGAGCAAAAATAATTAAATTAAAAATAAATTACGTAAATTTTTTATTCTTTTATTTATTCAAACGATAATATGAAATAGCAAAGTAATAGATTTGAATATTTCCAATGATTTTTTTTTGTCTTCTGTCTTTCGTACTAACCTGTTGTTTTTAAACTCGGTTTTAATTATTTGCCCATTTGATAAATGTAATTTTATTCTAATTCGATCAATTAGGTGTTCATATTGACAGAAATTTTAAATAAAGCAAAATTATTGCAATAATTATGTATTATTGCAATAATTTTGCGTTATTTAAAATTTCTGTCCTCGATTATTAAAGATTTCAGCACTTAAGGCTATTATAGTTAATACAAATCGCGTTGGTTAAAACTTGTGTGCTCGATTATTATATATTTCACCTCTTATGGATCATTCCGTTCGGGGTGAGTTTTTCGCACAAGGGGTTGAGTTAGCGAATTTATTCCGGGGTACTTGAAAAGAACATAAATAGCACATAATAGTAGTGTTATTTGGTATCTGTATCCCAATTTTTTAGATGGGTGGGTGCTAGCTTGACCATTGAACGCTTCGAGCACAAAAATTGGGATCGCGGCACATTATTAGCACATAAAGAGCACATAATTCGGGTCTTATTAAATTTGAATTTTGAAGATGTGGGGGGGGGGGCAGCTTTATAGACCTCACTTAGACGTACTATCAGCCACCGGCCCTGTGTGACTCTGAACAGCCGGCCCACCGGGAAATTTCCCGGTTCATCTTATGGCCCATCCGCCCCTGCTATTATCAGAAGTTTAAAATTTTGGTAAACAGAATATAATGAATCTTTCCGAAAAATATTCTATATTAATGATAAATCAAAATATTGACATTGATAAAATATGGGATGAATATTCTGAAAGAAATTTACAATAATGAAAAAGAGTAAACTTGGATTGTTGAAAACATTAGACGATCCGTTGACTTTCTTACTAACCCATCCCTAATTTTCTAATCCTGCTATTCTTTACAATATTATGGGTACCACCCTTCATGCGTCCAGTGCGGACTGCCAATGGGGATTTTCATTCATGAATTCCATTAAAAGAAAAGATAGCAACAGACAGCAATATGAACACCTAGGTGATCTAATTAGAATAAAATTACATTTATCAAATGGGCAAATAATTAAAACCGAGTTTAGAAACAACGGGTTAGTACGAAAGACAGAAGACAAAAAAAATCATTGGAAATATTCAAATCTATTACTTTGCTATTTGATATTATGGTTTGAATAAATAAAAGTATAAAAAATTTGCGCAATTTATTTTTAATTTAATTATTTTTGCTCACACTCGACTTGGACCGCGCAGCACTAACAAAAATTAGAGGAGACACTGATTATGATCATTTGATATATTTAGTTTAGGTTTTATATTTAACAAGTTTGCATCGTTATTCATTTCAGACTATAAGCCGAAAAAACTCGCTTTAAAAAATGTAATTAATTATGAAAATAATTTAGGTTAATGAATTTAGTTGTAGATTCTAAAAAAGAGACAGTTGGCATGAATGGTATTTGCCGTCATGCTTATTATGCTTGTAAAACCTGCATGCGCTTCCTGTAAAGGATAACTGAAACGAGTAATATGAAACGGTGGCGTCGCGACGGTAGTGCGCCCGACAACGCGTACATATAACCAGAGCAATATATTATATATGATACAACATAAGTGTTCCCCGAGATATAATCAGCGCTCGTATAGAGAGTATCCTTACTTTTAGTTAAGGCCCACGTATATAAACCTAGCGGTATTTCGGTCCTTGGTTAAAAATGCATGTCCTCACCTGGGTCGATAGTTACGCACGTATAAAGAATAACGCCATTACATGCTTCGCCACGCCGCGCCTACATCTGCTACCTGTGTTCAAATTTCCTCTAAACATATAATTAGAAAACGGGTTAATTCCCTTAATTGCCATTTCCTTGTGAAACAACAACGATATCCCGAAAACTATTTTAAAATATGTAACTTAAGTCGCTTTTAAACGGTCAATAAAATTGTTTCAATATCGTATTTCTTTCGATTTATTGATGGTCTCAGGGGTATTGTGTCAGTAAGATTGAGGTCATTTAAATTGAGACATTTAATAGATTTGATTTTTGTTAAGGCTCAACAATCCGAAAACTTACCACGAAATGTTAAATATAGGTATTTCAAATTAATCCTTTTCAATTTCAAATTGATCTTTTTTAATTTCAAATTAAACCTTTTTAAATTCAAATTAACCTTTTTTTAAATCAAATTAAATTTTTTAAAAATAAAATTATAATTTAATTAAATATGGATAAATGCTTTAGAAACCACAGATTAATAATAAAAAATTAGAATGAAAAAAATTATAAAATTATAAAAATGTTAATGTAAAGGTTGTCCCGCTGCAGCTAGCAGTAATTTAATTGTCATATTTACTACAAACATTACTTTGTAAGACCTGTAATCATTAAATTATTGAGTGGAATGAAGAAAATAGAGATATTCAAACAGAGGATCAAGACAAAAGGCGAAGTATAACAAATTAAAAATAGATGGGGAAATGATCTGTACAAAAGTAGAAAATCAGGTAGCATAACCGACGTAGAAGAAGATAACAGAAAGAGAAAAATTAACGAAACATCACCGGAGGCCAAACCACTGTAAGAGCAACTAAAGAAAATTACGAAAGCAGCAAAAAAACAATGAAAAGGGCAAAACAAGGGCAATGAAAAGGGATACGAGCTTAGGGTCATAAAAAATCATGAAGAAACACAGATACGCAAAAGCACACTAAAAGGAAGGACATGGAGAATAGGAACATGGAACGTCAGAAGCTTATCGGTTAAGGAGGAGGAACTAATAAACGTATTAGAAAAGGTTGATATGGATATTGTGGGTATTACCGAAACAAAAAAAGGAAAAGGAGCACAAACGCTGACTGGAGAGCATGTACTAATATATAGCGGAGTCAATGAAGAGAACAGAACAAGAGAAGGGGTAGCATGCTACATAAAGAGAGAAAATGTGAAATATATACGAAAGTGGACTGCAATAACGGAGATCATAATGAAGATGGAATTAAAAATCGATAAAAATACGATATTAACAGTTATAGTAAGTAGTATATGGTCCAAGTGAAGACAAAAGGGTTAGAATAAAAGATGAATTTTGGAATCAACTGACGGAAATAATAGAAGTAAGTAGGGGAAGGATGTTGATAATATGTTGATAGGATGATGATGCAAATTGGCGAGTGAGAAAAAAAGACTATGAATGTGGAGAGATATTTAGGTATACATGGAGAAATCACTATAATGGAAGGGGATTTATAGAGTTTTGTATGCTAAATAATTTTATAGTAACAAATACTTTCTTCAAACATAAAGAGGCATATAAATATACGAGATAATGTATAAGTAAAAAGGGGAGAAAGATCAATAATCGACTATATAGTAGTCCACAGAGAATTTAGAAAATAAGTAAAGGACACAAAAGTAAGACGAGAACCTGAAACATATGCGGACCACTATCAAGTTTTGACAAAATTAAAAATAGGCAACACAAAGCAGCAAGAAAATACTAGTGCAAATATAAACAAAAAGTGTGAAAATGAGGATACAATTAAAACATACAAATTAAGGGAAGATGAGACAGCTAAAATATATTAAGAGAAAATAGAAACGGAGATCATTAAGATCAAAGAAAGTATGAGCAGCATGTCAGTAGGAAATAATAACAAAAGCAGCGAGAGAGACGTGTGGATATATTAAAATCAAGAAAACTAAAAAACAAACTAAATGGTGGAACGGCGAAGTAAAAATGGAAGTAAAAATGAAAAAAACAACATTGGAAGAAGTACCTTTACGAGCAGAACTACAGAGAACTATAATAAGTATAAACAACAGAGAATAAAAGTCAAAGAATTAGTGAAAACATTGAAGCAACAATCCTGGGAAGAATTCACGGGGCACGGGACCATGGGCGTGGGCAGAGGTCTGCCCAGGGCTCCCAGGAAACTAACCACATAGGGCATGAGACACTGGTCGTACCGGGATCCTGTCGGGTACGCTGACCTCCCTCCCAACATTCTGGCTAACTCTAAACAAATCCGAAGCAATATTATTAACCACTTACTGAGCCTACCACCGAAACCACTTTGAAACACGAAAGAAACAAACAAGTTACCGTATTAAAAAAAAAAGTTACTGTATTTAAAATAGCGAACTGAACGCCCCTCCCGCGTTCTGGTTGTACCTTTGCGAGGGGGGGGGTTAATTTCCATTGTAATGTATGAGTGAATATATATATATATATATATATATATATATATATATATATATATATATATATATATATATATTTGTAATAATTATTAAGGAAATAAAGAAATTATTATTATTCGAACGTAAGATGGAAGAAAATAGCAAAGGAAATCAAAAGTTATTTTACGGAGTCTTAAAAACAATACGAAAAGGAAAACCGAATAACAGCATAGTCATCAAATCTAAAGAAGGAAACGTAATAGAAAACGAGAAAAATATAATGGCACGGTGGAAGGAGTACTTTGAAGGTATGTTAAATACAAAGCAAAATAATAAAGGAATTAATACAGAAGAAAAAAATGAATTTCTAGAGAACAAGGAGAACATGATACATGAAGAAATAAAGACAGAAGAAGTAATTGAAGCTATAAATATGATAAAACGGGGTAAGGCAGCTGGACATGATGGAATAAAGACAGAGGTGGTAAAGAACATGGGCAACAATGGAATAGAAGTGTTAGTAAAACTTTTTAACAACATTTTGGATGAAGAAATGATACCTGCAGACTGGGAAATAGGAGTACTATTACCACTACATAAAAAGGGTGACAACAAAGATTGCAATAATTATAGGGGTATAACTTTGATGAGTACTATGGTCAAGATATATGAGAGAATTCTGGAGAAAAGATTAAAAACTGCAACAGAACTTCAGATGGAAGAGGCCCAGAGCGATTTTAGAAAAGGTAGAGGAGTAGAGGAGGCAAAGGAGGAGAAAAAGGAGATAAAGGAGGAGAAAAAGGAGATAGAGGAGGAGGATCACATATTTACCATGAAGCAACTAATAGAAAAGAACGTAGGCCGCACCATATATGCGCCCATAATTATGAAAGTGGTCTAAGTCAAAATAAAAAAAAAAATGAGTTCATCAGTTATTTCACACCACATTATTAACACTAAATGAATTCCATATATTTTTGAAATTACGACCACTACCTAATGGTTCATTATTGACGATATCGTAAAAATTACATTGAATAAATTTAGTTTAAAATAATGCTGTGCGTAATAACTGATAAACTATTTTCTTTTTTAATTTTGACTTAGACCACTTTCATAATAATGGGCACATATGTAGTCTTTGTCGACGTAGAAAAAGCATTTGATAGCATCCCAAGGATGGAAGTATGGAACAGCCTTAGACAAAGAGGAATTAGTAACAAGCTAGGAAAAGCTATTTTCAGGCTTTATAGAAATACAAGAAATTATTTTAGAAAAGGAAACTTAGTCAGATTAGTTCGTAAACAAAGAGTAATTGAGGCAAGGGAGAGTACTGAGCCCGACTCTATTCAATGTAGTTCTGAATGACATAATAAAAGAAACTAAGAGAAAAACAAAGAAATTACAAGTAGGGTATAGAAACATGCAGAAGCTGGAAATAGTGGAATGTGCTTTTGCCGACGACCTAATGATTTATGCAAAGAACGAAAAGGATTTACAAACGAACCTACACATCTGGAAGTCAGCGTTAGAAAAAGAAATATGAATAAACGTCGCCAAAACCAAAGTAATGGTCATTGGCAAAGGAGAACCAAGCTTAACGATAAAAATAGATGGAAAAGATATAGAACAAACAGAAACATTTAAATTCTTAGAAGTAAATATACATAATGACGGAAAGGAAGAGGCTGAAATCAACACCAGAATTGAAAATACAACAAAACTCTTCTATGCACTTAATAACACATTTATAAGAAACAAAAATATATCGAAGAAACCGCAAATCTGTTTGCTATATGCAAACTAATTCTGACAAACGGTGTTGAAAGCTGGGTGCTATGCAGTCAAATGAAAAGTAAAATACAGGCACTAGAAATGAAATACCTAAGAAGCCCCAAAGGTATTACCAAAAGAGACAAAATAAGGAATGAAACAATTAGAGCAGAACTTAATGTTGAACCAGTTCTAGAAAGCTTAGAAAAAAAAAAGAATAAAATGGTTTTGGCATCTAGTAAGGATGGAGGATGGAGGATGGACAAACGAAAAGAGTATGGCTAGCTAAATCTACACAGAAAAGACAAAGAGGAAAACCAAGGAAAACATGGAACCAGGCAGTGGCAGAATCGTTGAAGGAACGAGGAGTATCCTGGAATGAGGGGTTGAATATGGCAAAAACCAAGAAAGAATGGGCTAAATTTATTTATGCATGAAATGGGTTGATTTTATTTTATATTATTAATTTGATTTGTGGTAACGATATATTAGAATATTGTAATTAGTACATTTACACCTTAGGGTAACAGTTTTTTATTGATTAAAAAAAAAATAATAATTTACATAATATTTAGTACAATCAGCAGAAGTAACAGTGACCACGGATTTCTCAGTAATTTTAACCAAAGTCAGATTATTTTCTGCTTTCGCCAGCATATTTCTTGCAGCTAATTTTACTTTTGAAAAAAAAAATTCTATAGGTTTTAACATAGGTGGATGTGGTGGAAGAAAAATCGTCTATGGCTTGTTTAATTAATTTTGCCACAACATGCCTGAGTTTTATGGATTTTGGCGTTTTCCAGAACCATTTTATAAAATAATCCAATAAGAAATGTAATAAAAATGTTTGAATTTACTGATTAATTAGAAATTATTTCAAAATGAATAATATCATGTAAATTCATGGCTGCAATGGATGAATCATTTCTGCCTCTTACTGTTGGAACTATGCAGGAACATGGGCTAGAGTATTTATCTTCGATTGAGCTTTATTTCGCCGGATATGGTAATTGAAACAGGATTCAACAATGAACATTTTATTCTCCTGTATTTGTAGAGCATATTTTCCAACGCTCCAGGTATGTCAGTTTTTCTTTACCGGCTAAAAGTCGGATACTTTTCTAACAGACCAAGTATCTGAGATAATCCTGGAGAAAACTAGGTTGGAACTATGCAGGAACATGGGCTAGAGTATTTATCTTCAATAGAGCTTTATTTCGCCGGAGATGGTGATCGAAAATGGTGATTCGTCCGTTGAGAGAATTTAGTATGTTAAAGCCACATTCATGTGTAAATCATTATCTAGTCGAAGTACTTGATGATGTTATTACCATTGTCTGTGGTTTAATAAAATTACAAGATCCTTTAATTAAATAAAACTACAACTCTACTATAATTAATATACATTTATTTTATTTACCTACAAATTAAAAGACACTGACACAATAATGGGTACAGATTATCTTTCCATTAGAGAGTAAAACTTTAATCAAATATGATACATATTTATCATCAAGTGTAACACTTATGATATCAACATATTTATGTTGGCTATAGTTACAATTAGGGCATCCAAAAACAGATGAAATTTTGAAAACCGGTTCTCGGTTTTTCGTAAAGTAAAAAAACCTTAACCTTACAGGGATTTCAACAAAGAACATTTTATTCTCCTGTGTTTGTAGAACATATTTTGAAAATATAATTACATAATTGTTACATTGTCCAATTGTTGATGTAGAGTTTAAACGGTCCAGACTAATCGTGAAGGTTTTCAATGTTATTTTTAAAGCCTTTAATGCATTCATTGCAGATGTTGTGGTCAAGTTGACTTTTTTATTTTCAAATATTTTCAATTTCATATTTTTTTCAAGTAATCAGTGTATTTTCTTCAATAATTTAATATCTCTTCAGATAATTCACTATTCCTTTTTCCACCACGATTTCCTCTAACCATCTCTGATCCATCCTTTTTATAACGTCTAATTTTAGATTTAGCGTTGTTTTTATTAATACCTGCTATTGTTGCTGATCCTGTAAATATTTTATATTCTGCATAATATTTTATAAAAATCTCGTTTTTGTCTAAACTTGTTTTAGAATAATTACCTCTGCAAGGTTCAAGCGCAAGTAATCCATCTGCGTATTCTATGGCATGTCTTAATTTGCGATAATTATTACTAGTTTTATTTCTTATTTCTTCTTCGGAAAATGTACGAATTGTTATCGTACATTATTGAAAAAACTTAAACGAAGCCTAAAACAAATATTTCACTAATTTTTTGCATTAAAAAAATGTTTTTATTTCAGCGACGATCGTTTAAAATCTACATCTAAAATATGTCTTTGTCGAGGGGTCTTCTTAATAATCTCGAGTTATTGAGAAGACCCATCGGCATCGTCAAAGAAATTTTTATTTTTTCATTATCATTTCTTTTTCATATCATTTCCGCCAATGTTATTGTACAAAATATAATATAATTATTTCCTCAATTCGATTTTGAAATGAGTCTGAATGTGTGAAGCTGGGTTATAAAACTAATTTAACATAAAAACATTAATTGCAATAATCTGTAAACCTCGACGACTGAACCAACATTTCCATTTATTAATAACCGATTTAATTATCTTTTTCTTTGTTTCAGGTGAGTCTCAATCCCACTGCAAATCCCGCAAATTTTCAAAGTAAAATAATTCGCATTGTTTTGTGAAAATGTTTCTAAGTTTATTGAAATTTCGTTTAAGAAAATTGAATATTTGAATTAAGACTTGAAATAAATATAATTATAATAACTTACATCACCCAAATTTATATTTGTGAAGAAAAAATATTATGGGTTGTGGTTAATTTGAGTTTAATTGAATAAATAATTGAATAATTATTTAAATATTATATAACATTTAATTGAATAATTGACATTGATAAAGTTTAATTTGAATTAAAAAAAAAATATATGAATTTAAAAAGGATTACTTTTAAATTAAAAAAGAGTAATTTCAAGTTAAAAACCTATATATTATTTAATTGATCAATGTTAGAAAAATATTGCGACTTATCAACATCCACATTTATAAGTTCATTGCAGTTTCTTAATGTTTCTATTCAAGCATAAAGCAAAACAGGATAGTCCAAATAAGATTTTCCATATTCTACATCTTTCTAAATCGAATGCTAAAATCAAGGATAATATCTTTAAATTATTTGTGTATTTGACCATCTTGAAGTTTTAATATTTTTGTTTTGTTACTTTATACTTTATTTACTTCAAGAAGATTAATAATTACAATTATTACCAACTAGTTTCGGCTCTTTATTATTAAAAATTAGCTATCATAAGGGTAAAACATCGACTTTTTTATATGAAAATAAATACAAAAAATTTGTTATATGTCGATCGTCAATTTTGGGCGATGGACATCTAACAAATTGGAAGCTTTAGCTTTTATTTTCATATATAAGTTCATGTTGTACCCTGATGATGGCTAATTTCTAATAATAAAGAGCCGAAACTATTTGGTAATAATAGTAATTATTAATCTTCTTGAAGTAAATAAATTATAAAGTAACAAAACAAAGAAAATATCTTTAAATTGGTTAACAAATATCTCCAAAATATCTTGAATAATACATATAGTACTTTCTATTACCAGATGATAAATATCTTTAGTTTCTTTTTAGAACAAAGCAATACTATTCCAGATGGCATGCAACTAATGTTTCACTTGCAAACGATTTTGATACTCAATCGATTTTGAATAAAGATCAGATTAATAAATCTGAACTGATCTAAGCCTAACATAGTATATTTAAATATATCTACCCATTTTTCAATTATGTATTCTTGAGCTGCATTAAATTGGAGATTCAAGTTTTCTTGATGGTCGCTTTCGACTTATCGGATGTTACAAATTGTATTCTTCTTCCATATATTGAATTTATTACATCGCGCTTATGACTTTTAATGATCGTTACTTTTTATGCTCTTGCATAGTTTTTACCAAATTTCCCATCTGAGAATTACTTTTACGCTAAATTGAGCTATCATGGCACCGGTGGGCCGTTATGAAATGTTACGAACAAAGATACAGAATTACCTAGAATAAACCGAAGTGAAATACTAATCTACACATATAAATTACCTTAGTGTGAGCCACAAAATATTACGATTAATTTCTTTGGAATGCCTATATTCTGTTCACTGGTAGAAACTGACTAAGAGTTAGGCAAAGGGCCAACATGGCAATAGGTTTGGTAAAAAAATGGATGGAGACTAGGAAACTAAATATAGCTTCAGAGCAAACTGAAGT
This sequence comes from Phosphuga atrata, assembly GCA_944588485.1. NCBI lineage: Eukaryota > Metazoa > Arthropoda > Insecta > Coleoptera > Silphidae > Phosphuga > Phosphuga atrata. The sequence continues at coordinate 86,139,423 of OX155894.1, forward strand.
TGTACTCCTAACAGGGAGGAGAAAAATTGGACCTATCACGCTTAAAATAAATACTAACATCGTTTGACCAAAAGAAGCCATCAAGTAGATGATTCTAGTTTGTCTTTTAAGAACGACATCAGTAATACAGTCGTAAAAGCACACAAAGTTACTGCTGCATTAGGTAGATGGATGCCAAATGTAGGTGAACCAACCAGAAGCAATTGACGACTTAGCTACAATCGCTCACGCAACCCTCCTGTATGGTGCTCGAAAGATAAGCGACGAGAGTTTACCGCACCGTATCGACAGAAGCGACGTATTTTGTCTCGGGGCTCCTTCCAGTCGAGCTACGACTAAAAGAAGTTGCACTATATGGATCAAAGTGGTCAATGTACCAGGCTACGCTAGAGGAGCTTACTGGAATCAACGCGTCTCCTAATTGAATTGAACAAACAATGCATATGTCCCTCATTAAACATACGGCCGAAATGTTGCCAATGAGTTACTGTTTAACGCACAACGACGCCCAAAGCGTTACAATTCATACTGACGGCTCGAAATCTGAATCTGGCGTAGGTGCAGTATTTGTTGTATATATTGAGAAGGTCGAGGTACACTACGAGATAATGATACTATAAAAATACTGATCCATTTTTCATGCAGAACTCCAAGCCATAAGCAGAGCATTAAGGTATATAAGATCGGAGCATGGATTAATCCCGAATGATCGATCTTTTCGGACAGCAGATCAGCACTCGACGCCTTAAAATATATGACCAGCTCTACTGAACTGCTTTTGGAGACCAGGCACTTAGCACAGGAAGTCAGACAAATATCCAATCTTCGACTTCAGTGGGTTAAAGCTCACGTAGATCATAGAGGAAACGAAAGAAAGGATTATATGGCAAGGCAGGCTCCAGGAACCGAGAGTTGAAGCAAGAAAATAGACCTATTGTCTATCACGTTCCACAAAGTGCCTGATTATCATCATAATCATCCAGCTATACTTGTCCACTGCTAGACATAAGCTTCCCGTTATAACTTCCATCCCCCTCTGTCCCCAGCTGCTCTCATCCAATTGGGATGGATACGCTTAAGATCGTCTGACCATCGAGTGGGCGGTCTTCCTTTACTTCGGAATGCATCGTTACGCAGACTCCACTCCGTCACCTTTCTCGTCAATCTGTCATCACTCACTCTAGCCAGGTGTCCCGCCAAATTCCATTTAAGGTTGGAAATTCTCTCGCTGGCGTCGGTTACTCCATTTCTTCCCCTCACAGTTGTGTTCAGAACCTTGTCTTTCAAAAACAGACCCAGTATAACTCTCTCCATTGCTTTCTGTGCTACTCTGAATTTGTTAGCTGTGCGTTTTGTTAGGGTTAATGTTTCGGCCCCATATGTCAGTACAGGTAAAGCGCACTGATTGAGGACTCTCCTTTTAAGGCAGATGGGAATGTCGGATCTTAGGACATAACCTAGCTTTTCAAAGTTTGCCCAGGCTAGTCCAATTCTTCTTGACGACTCACAAGTTTGGTTTTCTCTGCTCAAGAGAATCTTGTGGCCCAATCGTAGATTTGTGCTTGCAATTAAATTCGTCTTGACCATAGTTTTTCTGACGTTGACACTCAGGTCCACCTTCTTGGAGGCTAACTCATGGAACATCGTTTGTGCCTCACCAAGGCAATCTGTTATTAATATTATGCCATCATCGAAGCGTAGATTAAGTTTTTCGCCATTGATGTTGATTCGTGGTTCTCGATGCTACTCATGTATTCTAGGAGGGTTGTAAATAACTGTGGGGAAATAACTTCTCCCTGTCGCACGCCTCTCCCTATTTTGAAGTCAGGAGTGTTTTCATGTAGCTTTATGTAGGCGGTTGCATTTTTATACACGTATTTGATGATGTTTGTGTATTGGTAGTCAACTCTGCAGTCACCAAGAGCTTTAAACATTGCGCTGTGGTTGATCCTTTCGAAGGCCTTTTCGTAATCGATGAAGACAAGACCCATGGGCTTGTTGTACTCTATGCACTTTTCGATGAGAATCTTGATGGTATGAAGGTGGTCATTAACATCGTAGCCGGCACGAAAGCCGGCTTGCTCTCCAGCTTCGCTGTTAGTCTCTTATAGTCGTCATAAACAATTTGTACATCTGAGAAAGCAGGTTGATCGGTTTATAATTTTGGATCTGCGTTATGTCTTCCTTTTTATGAATTATTACAACAATAGCTTTCTTCCATTTCTCGGGTGTTACCCGATGCATTACATAGTATACACAGCAGTTGTAAAAGTTTTTCTCCTACCATCTTAATGTGTTCGTTGGATATACCATCGTCTCCGGACGACTTGTTATTGTTCATATCTTTTATGCTGTTGTTGATTTCGTCCGCGGTAATATATGGGATGTCATCAGATCATTCGGTTTTGATCTTGGGAAACTTTTGATCTTTATATAAGGTTTCATCATTCTTATACAGTCCTACATAGAATTCTCTGTTAATGTTTTAGATTTATTCTAAATTAGTTGTTGGTTTCCCATTTTTATCGTTGATCTTTCCTATTTGTTTCTTTCCATGTGACAGTTGTTTCCTCAGTACCTTCATTACTCTGTTCTCTTATATTATTCTAGTTATTTCTGCCATGCTGTGTTGTCTTATGTCACGTCGGATGGCTTTAGATATTTCTTTATTGAGTTCTCTTAACTGCCTTGCCTTTTTCAAGTGCTTATCCTTCAAGTTTCTTCTTTTCTCGTTTAGCTGCTTTGTGTTTTCGCTCAATTTTTCCTTTCTCTGGTCCCTTCTTGTTTGATACCCGTTTTCCGCTCTCTCTCTCTATTGCCGTTATTATTTCGCTATTCATTATGTCAACCTCCACATTTTCTTCTTATACATTTTCTAGGGCTGCCAGATTTGATTCGAGAACTTGTCTGCAAATACTGGTCTGCATCCTGGGGTGTTATTGGTTTTATTATTGCTGTGTTTCGCACTTCATGAACTTCGACGTTTTTCTTTCTGTTTAAAATGATTTTTGCTCGGACTGCTCTTTGGTCAATTCCTATGGAAAATATTGAATATAGTGACGTTTTGGACAATATATTTCTTATTCGAAATTATGAAGTCAATTTCGTTTTTTGTGACTCCAACACGGCCGGCCCACGTCCATTTTCTCTGGGGGACTTCTCAAAAAGGATGTTCATTGCTTATAGATTTTCTTATTGCAAAAAGTTTAACAGTACTTGGCCTATCTCATTTCTATGGTCGTATCCCTGACTTCCGATCGAAGTTTCACTATCATCCTCCTCCCATCCCAGCTTGGCGTTGAATTCTCCAAATTGTATGGTATAACGGGAAGGTGACTGTTGAGGTGCCGTGTTGATATCGTCATAGAATATATCCACGTCTTGGTCAGCATGGATGGACGTGGGTGCATATGCCTGTATTATTTTCAAGGAATACCTAGTTTTAATACTGAGGATGAGGTATGTCACTCGGGGGCCTATGCTCTCGATCTTGAAGACACAGGTTACATTAGCTTTGTTTATCAAGAAACCTACTCCTCCTTGATTTGAATTATCCTTTCCTACGTAGTACAGTAGATGACCCGACGGGAGTGTTATTTGCTAGTCTGCTTTCCTTATGTACTCATTGATACCCAATATATCCCATTTCAAGTGTTTTATCTCTTCTTATAACTGCTGTAGTCTATAGTCCGAAGACAGATTTCTCGTGTTGTAGGTTATAGTTTGCAGTGATCGTCTTCCGTGGTCTTCCTGGTCAACTCCGGGGATTCCCAGCACCCTCTGCTCGCTCTCTGGTCCGGCGGCTATCTTGGACTAGGAGGCGCGGGCCGCCAGATACTGAATTCCTTCTCTCTTAGAAGGCCCTTACTTACCTTACTTACGGGGATTTTAGCCACTACCTTGCGCTTGCCCATTGATGGCTTGCTTCTCTCTTTGGTGTATATTTTACTTACTTACGGGGATTTTAGCCACTACCTTGCGCTTGCCTCTTGATAAGAGGCCCAGGAAGGGAGTTGCATTTCCTCATCTCCCGTTTGAGCGGTTATGCCGCTGTGACTCGGACGCCAGAGCCTCGTCAGTTGTCTAGCAGGGTGCACCGGGTTACAAGATTTGTCACCGCTCGAGCAGGTGAGGTTGCCAGTAGGGTAGACTTCTCGGACCTTTCTAGTCTTCACTCCTTGCACACTCCAATGTGCCTGACCAGACAATAAATAAGCTATCTGCTAAGATGGTTCTATGGGTTATCTGTTCAGATGAACAGAGAGTGGCAAGAGCGATGCGATAAGGCAATAATTAGACTATGAAGTATATTAAAAATATTACTCTATATATCAAAAATAAACAAATGGAAGAGCATTCATATTGTACCCACATATCAAATGGTAGAACTAATTACTTGCCCCGGTAATTTTAATGCATACTTATTTGAACTCGGAAAAGACAGTCCCCGCTTTGTACTTGTGCAGAGTAATTTAGAGCCTCCTCCTATATACTATTTAGATGCTCGGTTACTTTATTACTTGATACTCGGAATTCAGCTAAGGCACTAAGATTTAACTAAGGCAAACTGTCCTTGGCCACAGAGCGAAGAGTATCTCACCACAACCGAGAAATATAGTGTATGGTGGCATTTAATACAAACTGTGCAAGATTAAAAGGATTGAATCACAACACATAGTACTTAGATTCAAATAACCGATTAAATTCTAATAGTATTATTGTTCATAGACATGAAATCAGCATAGTGTCCATCAGGACGGAGTGCTGGTCATAAGAGCCACTCTTATGTGAATAAAAAATAGGATGTATGGTGCTTCAGTGCCGGCAAAAGCCATAGATACTAGATATCTCAGAAACGCAGTGTCCAAAAGGAATAAATAGTTCCAAGGGTGTGTAGTGCATACAGGATGGTTTCCAGAGGAGCTTTCCTCGTGATTGCTAGCCTGCCGTCCATCGAGCTAATATGAATTGAATGAAAAGAAATATACTATGCCCGGAAGAACAAAGATGGCATCTGTAATGGCGCATCTGTTCACCAGTTGGCAAGACTGTTTGGACAAAACAACTAAGGGCCAGTGGACAAAGCTTCGAAACTCAAAAATTGAACCATGGGCTACACGCAGCCACGGTGAGGTAGGTTTTTAACTCACCCACGCACTTACCGGCCACGGCTGCTTAGCTAGTATTTATACAGCCTATTAAGAGTATCGAACGATGAATGCCTCTACTGTGGAGAAGAGAACAGTGTCTCCCAGAATATATATGAGTGCACGAGATGGACAACAGAAAGAGACGTTCGGACAGATAAAACAATCAAGACCTTAGGAAGGAGTATTGTGGATATGATGCTAAAACAGCAGATAACTGGACTTGTAAAGAAAAACTGGTGAATGGACTGTATCTAACGATAAATTTAGCGATTGTATACTAAATATCGAGGGTCCCGTCACTTACCTTCAGGCTGCAACCGTCTCTGAACCGCTCCGTGGAACGTTCTTCCGTCACCCATTTAAAGGATGAAATAGGAAGACATAATATGAGCAGGGATTTCCCTGAACGCCACAAGGATGGAAACCCTTAAATTGTTCCGGACGGGTGAAAAGCCGATGCTGCCTTCCATGTGGTGATCGACCTACCCGACAAGGATTGACATCAAATTAACTAACTCTAATTAACAAACGCGATCGTGGCCAACATGGCTGAGGTCAGACGCACGAAACTGTCGCGGACTCGCCCATCTCTCAAAACACACTGCCGGATATCTCATATCGCGGCATGGTTTTTTTTTCTAATTTAGCACTGTCTCGACCCAGGTCGGGGCACCTATCGCTCTCCTTTGGATTGAGGCCGAAAACCAACAAAAGTGGCTCAGATAACTGGTAAACAATATACTCAAACGGAACTATACGAACGAATGCAACAAGAGTACAACAGGCAGATAGAAGGTAACCAAAACAGCAGATGACCTAATTGAAACCCCTGAAGAATCCATAAACCTGTCTGCCTCGTAGTCTACAGAGCTTTAACTAACAAATTTGGAGGTCTCGGGTGCGAACCGGGTAGCGAGTGTCGGCCGCATTTGTACCAGTATACAATTAAAAATTCCAAGACAGCGGCTTCCTAAAGATATATGAAAAATAGTTCCGGGATGACTGCGTATTTTAGGGGGGCACTTGCAAAGTCAATAGGAATGAGCTTGCTTATAAGTCTTATTTATCTCTCTCTCTCCTAGTTCCTGTTTCCCCCAGTGGGGCATAGGGCTTCTACCAATTGTCGCCATCTGACTCTATTTCGAGCCACGACCTTCAACTCATTCCACGATTTGCCGGTGGAGGTGATTTCGGCTTTAATTGTGCGTGGCCATGTTGTTTTTGGCCTTCCTCTCTTTAGCGTGCTGCCTTGGGGATGCCAGTCCAATGCTTGTTTTTCAATGTTTTGTGGATTGCGCCGTAGGGTGTGTCCAATCCAGTTCCACATTCTTCTCTTTATTTCATCGTCTACTGGAAGTTGGTTTGTATAACGAAGCAGATCGTGGTTCGATATCACTTCAGGCCATCGGATTCTAAGAATCCGTCTCAAACACCAGTTTGCGAAAACTTGCAGTTTGTTTGTGCTGCTTTTAGTTACTTTCCACGTCTCACTGCCGTAGAACAGGATGAAGTCTTATTTATAATTGGATATAAACATTATTTTTGGTAGGGCGCGCCTCCCTTATATTCAATTATAAACATGACTATCTTGACTAAATATTAACTTAATAACTGAAATTAACAGTTTACATTCTTAAATTATTTTCAAAAGTTTTGTAAAATATCCATAAATAAATAACGATTAAGTAGTCACTGAAATAGTAGTTAAATGGAAATTGCGTGATTAAATATTTATATGCTTTTACGGTAATCCCGCTTCCGCACTGCATTTTTGCTGTGCTTCCATTAAGTTTGGATAATTGCTCCAAGAGATATAGTTTTGTTTTATGCAAAGCACTGAAACTGATTTATGTGTCGAAATTGATTACCTTGTAATAGGTAGCTGCCAAACGTCAGCAAGGGCTTGTTGAATTCGGATTAGATTAATAGACCAGAATGCGTTAATCATTCGTGAATGTGAGCTTGCAGACCTTAATTTGTAGTGGATTAAAAAATATATTGTCCGAAAATAAATTATAATTTAAATAAAATATATTTTCTAGAAACATTTTTAATTTTTGCTTTGTTTTATTTAAATTAATCATATACGATCTCGTTCCTAAACCACTTTTTATACAATTTATGTGCGAAATTTAAATAGCAAAGTATGAAATAATGATAAGGGTATAAAATATTGTCGCCGAAAAATTCGCGGGTGGAACGTAAAAATGTTTATGGAATCGCAGACCGCATAAATAATGGACGCTAATGGCATTTGATTGGATCCGAAGCACGATTTGAAGATATAAATAATGATTTATACCCCGCAAAACAATTTCCAAAGACGGCGATGATTTAACACCCGTTTCGAGCATGCATTAAAAAATTGCGAATGAACACAAAAAGTGCAATTTATAATATTTTTAATTGTATCATTTATCAAAAGCTTTCAGCCGGGCAAAATATTAATTTAAATTGAATCCGTTGGAATAAAATATGCAATTCGCTGTTTTATTCCAAAAATGCAACTTATATTCGCTCCAAAAATGCAATAATAAACTATACACTGGATACGTTATTAATAGCTTCAACGGTTAAAATCGTGTTTCATATCATTTTCTTTATGACTGATCGGCAAATTCAAAATCGAGCTGCTGTACATCCAGATTGGATACTAGGATAATGTGCTTGCAGATAAAAGCATTTTACATTTGAGATATTGCTGATGCATCAAAGTAACTTGGCACAGAAACTAATTGTTACAAGAAAAAAATGCCTCGTGCAAAATCGTCAATATGTCATAATTGAAGGATAATTTAATTTAGAAATAACTATTTTAGGTTATTTTAATTTATTTTCCAAAAGAAGAAAATATTGTTTTAACGATTTCGTTTTTAATTTCAATTGCAAAATAGATTTCAAAATTATTATTCAAAACCTTGGTTTTTATCATCCCTATTATTTTTGGTTTGTTAAGTTATTGGGAATGGCAAAAAATTTCCCATTGCGAATAACTTAACAAACTATTATTTAGAACTTGGTTTAGAAGAATTCCAATTTGAGTGACAAGAGGTGTTCTACATAGTTTGTTATTTTTAAAATTCATTGTATCAACAATTAGAGGTAGAGGGTGCGGCACAGTTGATCTATAAAGGTCTCGGTACAAGTTTCCACCGAAATCTACAAGTTCTAGAATAAATTTATATTAGTTAACTCTAATTACAATATACCTTCTAGGCAGTAATCATTAAAATAAAACAAAGATCATTATATCAACGATTAGAGGTAGAGGGTGCTGTATAGTTGATCTATAAAGGTACCAGTACAAGTTACCACCGAAATCTGCGAGTTCTAGAATAAATTTACATTGGTTAACTCTAATTACAATATAACTTCTAGGCAGTAATCATAAAAATAAAACACAGATTTGCAACCGATAAGTAATTTTTAATTAAAGAAATGATAAATCTCTGTAATTATTTTAATGAATTGATAAAGTTTCCTAGATTCAAATGGGAAACCGTAAACGCTATTATAAGATAATATTGGAAACCAGAAGGTGGTTGAAACTAAAAGGTCCATACAGGGATTCTAATTTCAGTTTGGTTGCGGCCTTTTAGACCCACATATCCTTTTACCTTTAGAAATAACACGATCATTTCAGATTAATTCTATCAGTTTGTGTCGGACAAAAACAGGATTGATTGAAATCCGAGTAGGGAAGTCAAATGGATTCGGTTGGAAGCTAATGAATGCAGTAAAAGTATTTCGATTAAGAAGTAGTTTTACGGAAATTGTTTTAAAAGTGATAATTTACGGAGATAGTTTTCAACATCTGTGCGGCAATTTTTCGTTATTTAACTTGCGCCGCGTCGGAAGAGTACATTGATTTATTTTGCCGTATATATTATTTTAATTACGTGATTTATTTTTGGTGTTAATTAAGAGTTTAATTCTGTTTGAGCGAGCGCCATTAAAGCGGTAATCAATATAAATTAACCGGAATATTTATTGATAACGAACAAAGCTTTTTTCGAGAGCTTTACAACAAAATTTCATTATTTTTTTTTATTAAATCATCTTTATATCTGAACACATAACGGTAACATCCTAGAACTCTATCTAATGTATTTAATTTTAACTTCAACGTAATGCACTTGCGTTAGTAATTTCCAATAGAGTTAGCCTAAACTAGTTATTACAAAGTCTAATGCAGTATGCAAGTGAATTATATTTCGGTATATGAACAACCCATGTGTTAATATATTTCAAAACACATTGGAATATTTAAAGTCTAACACTAGTTTCCAAATTGCTTGTAATGTTAACTTATTTCTGTATCGGTGATAAATCATAATATTTATTTAGCTTTTAATTGATGTACGTCAGGGCTAGGCATAGTATCGTCCATTTTAACCTTCAGTATTCGTTCCGTATCTCTTCCGTGATATTGCCGACTACCATTAACATTTTTTCATCATAATTTTTTTTTCACACCTGTTTGTGTGTACAAAAACGAATGGTACAATACTAATTCTATTAAAGCCTAGACCGCACTACGGCTAAACCGCCGCGGTTTTTAATCGTGTGATAACCGCGAGCGGTTTTTTGGCCCGACCGCCGCGAAGAGGGGTTGTATTGTCGCGCCATTGTAACTATGTCGTCGAACGAGTCGAGTCTGTTTCGAACGATCCACAATATGAATCTTTATCCCAAAAAACAATTTACAAGTTTTATCGAATCTGTCTACGTACATTCGATAGTAATTGAAAAATTTCTCAGGGTGTTGTCTTAATCTTCTTGATATTTATTATGAAAGAAACCTTTCTTAAATCTACGGCTAGTGAGTGGATGGACCCAATATTTGCGAAATTTGTGTTGACGTCTGCTTTTTCTATTTCTTAGTATTAGAACAACGATACATACGGCTCTCTTGAAATCCATCTTCAACTGTGAAAATTTCGGGCAGTTTCGCGGTTTTTAATCGCAGTGTGTGCATCTCGAGCGGTTTCGCGAAAAAAAAACCGAAGTGCAGCCTCGGCCTTAATCGGTCTATTCTTGTTCCATGGACTGATCCATACAATTATTATTATTATGGCTTATATTACTACTTTTACATAAACATATATTTCAATTGTACAATATATATATATATATATATATATATATATATATATATATATATATATATATTGTTATATATATATATATATATATATATATATATATTGTTTTTTAAATCAATCTAATATTTCTGTATGTTCACCAAATATTGATTATATTGTGAGTAGCATGAGGATTAATATTAAGATAGACTGTAAATTTAAGATTTGAAACTTATCTTTTCCTGCAATGTTTACGCATGGATTTTATTCAAACTTTGCAAACTTATCACTTGTGAATCAAGATAAAAACATAGCTAATTGTAAGTGTGTATGCAATACAGTGATTGGTTTCAAAGTTATTCCTTGCTGCAGAGAAATTTTCTAAATTTCAATGTCCCTTTTTAACAGTCTACCTAGTCTTATTGTTTACAACAATATTAATAAATTATACATCCAAATTTATAGGGTTTTTCAAGCTTTCAGAAAGTCTAAAACCCATTCCGCTGCTTTTATCCGTTTTTAAAATATCGCCGTAAATATAAGAAGGTGTTTTTAGTTGGTTGAAAATTGTGTGGTTTTTTTAAATTTTCTGATTTATTCTAAACTAAATTGCATAATGCTTTAAATTACGATAATCTGTGTAAAATTCTGCCTGTTTTGATATACAATATGTAAAAATCTGAGAGTTGTCGAAAATCGCGATGCGAAATATTTCACCACTTTGATTGCATTTTTTGTCACTGTTAGGAGATCCAAAGTAGTGCATGTTGTAGGGCAGTTTGGACAGATCAATACGTGGCTCATGGTATGTTCGTCTTCGTAGTCGCATTTTGTGTCTTTTTGTAGTACGCCCCACTTCTTTAGATTGTCTTTTGACCTTCCTACTCCCATTCTTAGTCTATTGAGTGTTCCCCAGGAGGGCCAATCGACGTTATATCCTACAAATTGGTGTTCTGCTGGTGAAATCTTCAATATGGCCTACGGTTAGTTTCCAGCAATCCATTCGGGCTTGCTCGGGGGGTTTCGCTAAGATATTTGTGCATATATCAAAAAGCTCTTTCTTGATTTTAATCTAGACCTGTGTATATGCTTGCTGTATAGGATATGTCGATTGTCAGTTTCGAGTTTCAATCTTTCTAAGTTTGCATTACTTGTTCCTGCATTAATTAGACAGGGGTGTGTCCTGCCCCTCTCCTCTGTAATATATACTCGGAGGCAGTGTTCCGGGAGGCACTGGAGAATGTGAAAGAGGGCGTTAAAATCAACGACACCCTTATTAATAACATACGATTCGCCGACGATACGGTCGTGGTCGCCGACAGCCTCCCACATCTCCAGATTATGATGGATCTTATCGTTAAACATAGTATGTTATAGACATAAACGTTGCCAAGACCAAGGTTGTTGTGTTCTCCAAGGCACCAAGACAGACGACCCTGGAAATTAACAACCAGGTGGTAGAACAAGTGCCGTCCATTAAATATCTTGGAGCCCTCGTCAACGAGAACAGTGACCCCGAAATGGAAATCAGATCAAGGATAGAACAAGCCACAAGGACATTGATCTCCATGAAGAACCACTTTACCAGCAAAGACCTAAACCTACAGCTCCCCATACACATATTGAGCTGTATTGATATCTTCTAAGTGCTACTCTATGGCTCCGAGAGCTGGACATTCTGCCAATCAATGGAGAGCCGCATTGACGCTTTCGAGATGTACTTGTATCGCCCTATACTGCGTATATCCTGGGTAGACAGGTTTACCAACGAGTAAGTGTTAAGGAGAATAGGTTAAGGTAAAGAAATGCTGACAACCATCAAAGAACGAAAGCTCCAAAACATCGGAAAGCATACAGGTAAATAAATATATTCAAGAAAGGTTTCCAGCCAAGCACTAGCTTATCATAACAAATCATCTGAAAGAAATATCAGGAAATACAAGAGACGTGGAAACAATATTTCGAGGAACTCCTAATACTCACGTTATGAGAGGGGAGCGGTACGAGTTCCCCCGACTCCTCATCGAAGGAAAGAACGAGGGCAAACGATCTGTGGGCAGGCGGCAGAACTCATGCCCAAAAGATTTTCGTAGTTCGGACCGACATCTATAGAGATTTTCAGATGTGCGGTTTCACGCACCATTATAGCCAGTTGGATCGCTAACCTTGGTTAGGGAGACGACGTCCTAAGAAGATTAATTGTTCGTCGAATTTTGGAGGTGCGATACCTGCGATTGGGAAGATTTTGTGGAGAGGTGTGCCCTTTAGGCACCCAGTTATCAAGCGGCAGGATTCATTAGGCGCCGCGTCAACCTTTTTCGCGTGGGTGGATCTACGCGTGGGTGCTTCTACAGAAGCATAGTGCAAACGCAGACATTCTGAGGAAATGGACTGCCCACTTTGATCCTATAAGTTTTCTAAGTAAACTGTTCCTTGTATTAATTTTTGATTTTCCATTTTCACAGTGCTTTTCATATGTAAGGGATCTGTCTAGGCTAACTCCTAGATATTAAGGATAGGGGGTGTGTCCGATTTCGACATCTTTCCATAATATATTCAATTTTTGATTGGCTAGTCTATTGTGGAGATGGAAAGCGCAGACTTGTGTCTTTGAAGGGTTTGGTCTCAGATAATCTGAGTCGTCACCTACTAGCTGTACTGAACGTTCCAACTTTCTGCTTCTCCTCAAAATTTTCACCTTGGGCTGCTATTACTGTGTCATCTGCATAAATAAAGTGTCTGATGCCTAAGGAGGATAGTATAGGCTGGTCGTTAGTGTATATATTGCACAAGGTTGGAGATAAGACACTACCTTGGGGTAGACCATTTTTGGCTCCTCCACCTTCCATATTTCCCCACAAGTGTTACTAAATATCGCCTGTTTCGGATTATCGTTTCTATTATCTTGACTAGTTTGCTGTCTGAGGTTCATTTTTGTAGTTTTGATAATAGTATGTTATGATTGATTGTATCGTATGCCGCAGACAAGTCGATAAAAGTAAAACCAGTGATTTTTTTTCTCCAACCCCGTTTTCAATGTGTTGTGTATGGTCTAGAACTTGTCCAGTACAAGATCTAATTCTTATGAGTCCACCTTGATCCCTAATAAGCTTATCATCAATATAGTCTTTTAGTCGATTGAGTATCTGTCCCTCGAAGAGTTTATAGAGGTGACAGAGCAGGGAAATTGGGTGGAAATTTTTTGTGTCATATGGGAACTTTCCTGGTTCCAATAGTGCGATAATTTTAGTTCTTCTTTAAATGTTGGGTATCAACTGCGTAAGTAAAATCCCATTAAACTGATCTAGGATCCATTTTTTTGTTTGTCGTCCAAAATTCTTAATTTGTTCAGAATATATGTGATCCAGTCCTGCGGCTTTCCGGTTTTTCGTCGATAGCTTTTTGAAGTTCGTCGATGGCTTTTTGAAGTTCAGGTACTGAGAAATTTTCTATCAATATTCCCTGTTCTGATGCCTTATCCTTCTCTTCACACTTCAGTGTTTGGGTCGTTGTTTTATTTTTTGTGATTTTACCATTCAAGAGTAATTGATGAGCCACCTGATTTGCTGTTACGGGTCCAAGCACTTTTGGTATTCATGGATAACAATCAAGTTTTTTTATTAAGCCCCAGGCTTTCTTGCTGCTATGTTTCATATCTGTGAAGCTTTTAAGTGAGTGCCAGTTTGTTATTTTAGTGCTTGCTATGTCTTCCATTAACTGGTCGCCTTTTTCAATTGTTTTTTCATTAAATTGATCATTATATAGCTCTGTGTATTTTTGAAATTGTTCAGACAGTTCTGGGGTTAAACCTGGGATGTGTTTTGTTCGATCAAAGAAACTCATCCAGCACACGTGATATCAGAACCTACAGAGGAGCAAATATTGACTTTTATTACCCATTAGTTAAAGCTACATACAGATAACGAATAACCAACCGCGCAAAAATATCCTAGGAATCCCAGGAATCCCAAACAAAATATCACCTAGAAAAAATGCAGGAAGAAACAACACTAGCAGCTTCCAAAATAACATACCAGAAGTACTACAGGAACAGCAAGAGAAGGTAACAGGAAACCAATACAAAAGGCCCCAAACCAAAGGAAAACAAAAGAGAATGGTTTGAGGACGATTGCAAGAATACCATAAACGACAAGAATGAAGCATATGCTATATACATAGAGAAGCCCACCCGGCTACAGAGGGCCAAATACGAGGATGCCAGAAAAGTAACTCATAAACTGCTACTAAGAAAGAAAAGAGCGACCATTAACAAAACACAGCTACAAATAGGGGACGACTTTAAGAGAATCTAACCAACAATGACCAGAGAGTATTCGCACACACAGTAGACGAACGAGAGGAGAACAACGAGTCTCCAACTGAAGAAGAGGTGAAAAGAGCAATCATGTCGCTAAACAACAACAAATCACCAGGTATGGACAACATTCCGTCAGAAATAATAAAATACGGAGGACCACAACTAGCGAAAGCGGCAACGGACCTAATCAAAGAAATATGGAGAACCGAAAAAATGCCGAACGAATGGAGAACCAGCATCATCTGTCCAATCCACAAAAAAGGAGACAAGCTGGAATGTAAAAATTATAGGGGAATATCCCTACTAAGCACAACATATAAAGTCTTCACAACCATCCTTCGAAACAAACTAGAACCAGTATCTGAAAACATCATTGGCGAACACCAGGCGGGTTTTAGACCAGGAAGATCGACCACATACCAATTATGCGCAATAAAACAAGTTCTAGAGATATGCTGGGAATATGACATTGATATGTATCAACTCTACGTGGACTTCAGATAGTCATACGACAGCATAGACAGAGAAAAGCTCTACAGCATCATGCTAGATTTTAACTTACCATGAAAATTAGTAAGGCTAAGAAGACTAACAATGGAGAACTCTGAAAGCCGGGTGAAGCTACAAGGAAACCTAACAGACCCATTTAAAATAAACCAAGGCCTCAAGCAGGGATTTGGACTCTCCCCAATGCTCATTAATCTAGCATTAGAATACCCAATAAGGAAAACCACGGTAGACACCAACGCGTCGCTGCTACATAAATGCACCCAACTAGCAGGATATTCAGATGACCTAAACATACTTGGAAGAAACCTAACATCAATGAAAGAAACCTACGTACAACTAGATGGCGCGGCTGCAGAAGTGAGCCTAAAAGTGAATGAAGATAAGACCAAAGTATTAATACAGACCCGAAGCAATAGGAGGAGAGGCCAGAACATGACAATAGGCAACCCAAGCTTTGTGGTGGTCAATGACTTTACCTATTTAGAATCAAGAATCAGCAATGCCCATAAAGTATACTACTACATTTCGGCCATAAGCTGATCAGGAAATGTCCACATGAAAAGGAAACTCAAACTTTATAAAACAAGAATACGCCCAGTGTTATGCTATGGAAGCCAGGCCAGGACGTTCTCGCAAAGAGCGGAAACAATGGGGTACGAATTCGAAAGAAAGATCTTACGCAGAATATATGGAAGTTCGTTTTCCAAGAAACCGAACAGTGGAGAATAAGATACAAGCACGAGATGTACCAGCTCTTCGCAGAATCAGACCTAGCAACAACAATAAGATTACAAAGACTTAAGGCATTTACAAAGGATGGAAGAGTCAACAGTAGTCAAGCGGATTTTCAACCAAAAAACTGAAGGTAAAAGACCGGTTGGAAGACTAGTGGCGAGATGGGCAGACAAAATCCGGGGGGGGGGGGGGCTCGATTCATACTCGGAACCCCAAACTGGAGAAGGGCGGCGGAGGACAGGGATGGCTGGAGGAAGAAAACAGAGGAGGTCAAGGCCCGATTTGGGCTGTAGCACCATTATTTGATGGCTTGTTCTGCAACCTCTGGGTATAAAGTTCCTCGACGTTTTCTTTACTATTTCTACAACTTTCCCTAATTTTCTGCAGTTGCTTCTAAGGTCTTCTTTTGTGGTGTCTACTTTTTCCGCGGATTTTATCCAGTTTGCTTTTTGGAAATTAAATGTCCTTTGGAAGGTTACGTTGTTGCACCTTATCCTCGACGTAGCTTCACATAGTAAAAGGCGATGTTGTGATCGTGGTATATGGTTGCAAATTTGCTTGAAAGTCTGTTTTATGTTTTCATTTACAAACATTAGGTTCGGATTGTATCCTCTACTCCATCTACCACTGCTAAAGGAATATGGAAGCTTTGAATCATGAATGACTTCTAATCCTTTAGCTTCAGCCCATATTTCCACTCCGTCACCATCGTCATTATTTTTTTATAGTCCCATGTAGTGCTATGACTATTAAACGCACCCACAATAATTTTTGTTTTTTTGGTTGTCAAAATTTTTAGGATCTTGGAAGATGAATGGTTTCGCACGGGGCTTAGAAATGGAAGTAACTGTGCAATTCTTCATTTCAATAGTTAGAATTTCTATGTCGGGCTGTTCCTTGTGATATGATGATAGGATTTATAGGTTTGGTTTCGCAAAGATGGCGCCACCGTATTTCTCGTGTGATCTGTTAACAATGATCTGCATACCTTGTTGGGTCTCCTGTATGCAGAGGATATCGCATGCGGTTATCTTACACAGGTCTGATAATAGTTCTTCTTTCGATTCTGATAGCCCCTCAATGTTAATTGAGATCGTTTTTAACGTCTTGTCATTTGGCCCTGAAGGTGCCCTTTCTTGTTGTTTAAGCATTTGTTGGTTATTTGAGGTTGCAGAAATTTTGGTGTGCACCATTAGTGTGACCTTCAGGTTATCTACGTGCACGGTGGTAGATCTATGGCCGGTTTAAACGTTGCCCAGGATACACTACGGGGAAGCGATCCACCGTTGTATCCCGGTTTCATAATAAATTAAATCTATTGAAGCAAATTTTTTTGGGAATTTCGTTCCTATTTCCGGACAGAACAACCTCGTGGTCGGTAGCCCTTTAGTATACTATATATGCAACAAATATATTTCTCTCCGTTCCAAAAAGTATCAATCAATAAATAAATAAATAAATCAATAATGTAAATCTATATAATACTGGAAAATATTTAATAACACTATAACACACTTAATTAAATTAAAAATAAATTAAAATTTTGTAATAAATATAATAACTAATTCAATGCGATTTTTTTTTAATATCGATTGATTGTTAGATTTTAAGAATCTGAAAAAGGAAATGAAATCGCCACTTACCTTTTAGCTTAAATTAAGTTTAAAAAAAACCAAACAGACATTTTGATATCAATACTCTTAAAATTATTTATACTTGAATTAATGGTTTTAATCTAATTCCGTTTTGTGCAAGTTTCTAGAATACAATGTAGCATATCTCAATACATTCCCAACAAAAGTTGGAAACATTACAAAAGTTGACTAGAGTCTCGTGTATTTTGATTTTAGTCCAAATTCAATGATTAACGTAGGTTCAGTGATTCTTTATATCTCAATCTGTTGAAAGCATTTGAATGTAGTTTGTTGGCACACAGATTTCCCCTCCAACCTTTACCTTACGCTTTAACAACCGAAAGTAATTGTATTATCGATGTTTCAAATCCCTATCAAATTTGTCATACCAAATGATGCTTTTGTCTCCATTGAAAATGGTATTAATATATAAACGACTGCAAAAGTAACAACATTTATTCTAGAATCAGTTTCTGAAACATATTTCCCGAAATGTTAAATAATTAAGATTGAATTTATGAATAGGATGGTTGCGACAGTTACTACGTGGTAATTCATACTTACATTGAAAAAAAAATTCAATTCAATGTAAGATTGAATGTATTAAATATTCTGACAAATTTATTCGATTTAAATAAATATTTTTGTAATAAAATTTTGTAAACCGTAAAATTGTGGCTGAGAAGTTGAATCTTCCCTTACAAAATATTATAGTATATATTACATTTCCCGTCGTAATATTTTCGCAAAATTTGAGCTATTTTCTCGGAACAAGGTTAGTAGTGGAGACTCACAGTTTTCATTTTATATGCAGCACATCAAAATATACCCGGAAGTAAACGAGAATGTCGATATGTATTACACAGCTTGAAACCATATATTTTGTGGTTAAACACATAAAATGTTTGTTTGAAATTTTATATATTTATTAATTAAATCTAATTTCGGTGCGAAAAGTTGTTTTTTATATTTAAAAGTTTTAAAACAAATATATTTTAATTAAGTTCGAACAACTGGGTCAGTTGGATTCGCGATAACATTTTTTAATTTAAATAAATTTTCGTCGCGAGTAGGAAAATATTTTTAAACAAAACGTGATTTTTAAAAGGTCGTGGGATTATTCTCCAACGATCTGCTTACACAACTGAGCATACATATCTTCGAGGAATGACAATTTATATTTCTCTTGGTTAGTCTTTTCAGAACAATTTCTCGCTTGAAACAATTCTGCCCGCAATGCAATTATGAAAATTGTAATTAAGCAAAACCCATTACCTTGCCATCTCTTTCTAGTTATCAAATGTTTTCATTAACAACTTTTAATATAAAAACAAATTATATTCAGGCAGTACTCTACTTACGAACATTCGACTTACGAACTTTCGAAGTTACGAACAAAGCCGACAAAAGGCGGGTTAAAATGAGCGTGAGTAGGTGAGAGATTCTTAGTTGAGTTTTGACTGTAGTCGTGTGTCAATCGTGTGTAGTGTCATTTGTTTACTATTAAAGTGCAGTTGGTTATGTTTTACGTACTGTCAAGTTTATATTTGAAGCTTTATATTAATAGTATATTACGTAACAAGAGTTGTAAGAAGCATATTACGTACGAGCGGAAAAGTTACGCACGACCCACGTGGCGGGGAGTGCGTAATTCTGCGAGTATGTAATTGCCTTACAACTCGAGTCATGTACTATAGCTTATCTACGACCACACTAATTTGTTTCTGTTAAATAAGAAGAATACATTTGATGTATTAAATTTATTTCTTATTAGGTGCATTATTTAGCATTATAATAAACAAACCATTTTTATTATCACTAGACGTTATTTAATTTGATCGAATTGAAAAGAAATACATTCATAATTGTTACATACCTTATTATCTAGTACTTGTAGTTTTCGTTTGTAGTAGATTTATATGTGAAAAACGAAATGAATGACAGCTTCGATGCGAATGATGTGACGTTTTATGATTGTTTGAAAATCACGGAGTACTATATTTAAAAATCATGTCAACTCAACGTGCAACTCTCAACCAATAAACGAATCGTAAACCAAACGCACTAGTGTGTTATCAATCATAACATTATCATTAATCGCGTGTAATTAATAAGTGCGTGTTATGATGAATTTACATAGTCAACTGAAATGTACAATAAGGGGCATTTACAATAGTGGTCGTAGCAAAAAATATTTACAGTACATAAGTGCATATGTATATATACACAGAAGAGATTGTACATAGAAATTTTCAAACAAAGCCGCAACCCATCCGTTAGTATCTTTAAAGAGGAAACCAACCTAATCTTTTGTAACTTTTAATCTAGGTTAATCGTCTCCAGAGAATCCGGTTCCCTAATTGTTAAATACAATCCATTTGTAATTCACTTGAAAATGACTTTCAACAGTCGAAACTCGAGTCGTGATGAATATCTAAATTTATATAACTGTGAATAACAAGTTATATAATATCTTTACATATTAAGTGTGGTTAAAACCTAGTTAATTTATAAATTCAATGTAAATATGTATTACCACGTAATAACTGTCGCAACAATCCTATTCATTAAGTCAGCAATGTAGGCAGTGTTGGGCATAATTCAATTAATTTTTTAATTGTAGAATCAAACTATTACAATTTAAATTGCAGCTAAATTAATTGCAATTGATTTAATTCAATTAACTGTTTAACTGTGAGATGCAATTGAAATCAATTGCAATTAAATCCATTATTTGTGGTTTGCAATTAATTTAATTGCAATTAAAATTTTAATTGTTAGTTACAATTAACTTAATCATCAATTGTTTATTACTACAATTAATACTATTTGATGAATGTAAAAACTTTTCCCTCATTGTAACCGTACTTTCCCGCATTGTGCCAAATAAAATAATTTCCAATATTGTAAATAATCTATAAAGTTGGGAAAGATGGTTCGTTCTGGACCCTTCACCTCCACTTCCGGCCCCCACCTCGCTCCCACTTCCGGTTAACACCCCACTTCCGGTTTCCACCTCAACTTCCGGTTCACACTCACACTTCCGGTTCCCACTTACACTTCCCGTTCCCACCCCACTTCCGGAACCGGAAGTGGGAACCGGAGGTGTGAAAAATGTTGGAATCGGAAATGGGGGTTGGGAACCGTAAGTGGTGAAAATTTTGGAACCGGAAGTGGAGGTGGGAACAGGATGTGGGATGAGAAACAGAAGTTGGGGTGGAAACCGGAAGTGGGTGGGAACCGGAAGTGGAGGGCAACGGTGGGGGACCGGAAGTGGAGGTGGAGGGTCTACTTATTTCTTAAATAATAATTGTCGGCCAAAAATATTTATACAAATTTCGTGCGGAAATGATTATACAGCGCTCGTCCTTCGGGCTCGTTCCCGAAACGAGCTGTCGCGTTGTAAAATCAAACTTCCCACACTCTAATGTAAATAACTATTTTAGTTACACATTATGGAGAGTGATACATTGGAGTGTAACAAACATATTCTAACCGACATTTATTAATTCTTAATTGTAATTGTAAAAGTGCATCAATCAATTAACAATTAATCAATTGTAATTGCAAAATTTTACAATTAACAATTAATTAATTGTTAATTGTGATATATTGCAATTAAAATTAATTATTTTAATTGTTAGTTGCAATTAAATCTCGCAATTTAATTGTTAATTGTTTTCACAATTAATTTTTGCCCAACTATGAATGTAGGTATGTGATTGTTTGAATTTATAATTTCCTTTAACAATTTGAATTGGTCTTTTTTACGATTAGTTAGGCGCATGCGCGTCCGACGTGTTTTAAAGGCGGGAATATGAAAAAAGCGGGAACATTTTGTTATTTTTACTGGTTATACCTCAAAAAAGGACCCGATAACATGGAGAAAATTGACGCATGCGCATAAAAAAAATTTAACATAAAAATGTCTTTTCAAAATTATTCAAGTAGCCCAAAAAGCACGTAATTACAAAAATATCGTTGTATTTGAGTTCTTGCGCCAAATATCGTCGTTTCGATTAGATTGGGATTAAGTTCGTAAGTAGAGGACTGCCTCTATTCTGTTCCAATTGGTAAAACATATTATAATATTTGCAATAATAATTCCCGAGGATCTAGTTTTCCTACTCCTGAGCCAGACAACTCGCTTTGGTCATAACTGCCAAGGCTTTTTCGACTCTAAGTCATCTCGGCTTCTAGACATTAAATATTTCTTCTTGCCTATCTCTTCTTTCTCTAATATTGTCTGTCTACATATCTGCCCTCTCCACGCTTCTCTATCTTGTATTATTTGTCTAGATTCTAAATAATCAGAAACGTAGATATTTTAGACGCTACGATATCTACGTTAATCTTTTCTATCTATTCTTATCTATATATTTTTATCTATTTAGTCTCAACTATCTTTTTTTTTGAGGAAAGTTTTTTTTATTTGCAAATAAAATTTACAAATATCTCCACTGCAAAGAACATAAGAACGTTCCTTTCGCGTTGCACATTTCACTTGCATCCTCTATCGCATTTCTTCAGTGTAAGGGCTGTCTATTCTACTTCCTGTTCTCTTTCTCCTTAGTTTCTATAATCTTCCCAACGACGGTATACACTTCTTTCCATTTCTTCTCCGATGCTGATAGACCTTAGACCAGCATGTTGTATGCAATAAACGTCCTTCCAGTAGTATACACGAAGTTCGTTCTATCTTCTATTCAGTTCGGGCATTCATAGCGCATATGGTTTACATCGCCTACCTTCCCGCTGTAATTACAGGGGTCCGTGTTCGCTATCCTGCGGTCATACAGGTATTTCCTAAAATAGCCAAGGCCTGACAGAGCTTGAGTTAAAAAATAGTCTGTTTGACCGTAGTTCCTCCTTGTTCATTTTTCTATATCTGGAATTAAAGTCCATACGTTCCATTTTTCTTGCCATAACAAATTTTCACAGGCTTTTAACTTTTCGATTATATGTTTCCCGTTTATCTTTAATTTGGAGCTCTACCAGAGGAATTCCTGCTATAACTCCCACCCCTTCCGCTGATATTATCCTCTATGCGCAGCATGCTCTAATAGATAGCAGACTACGATTCTTGTCAGATTTAGAATTCTTGTTTTAGTTTCAGTATCAATATTCCATGCTGGTGCCCCATACAATAGTTGGGACTCGACCACGCTAAGAATTAGTTTTCGTTTGGATCCTTTGGGTCCAACGATATTTGGCTAACGAGAGCATATACCTTTTTTCGCCTTCTGGGTTATTCTCGTTCACGTTATGCACAAAGGTTAGCTTGGTGTCCAGCCATACTCCCAGATATTTTGCCGATTTAGTAGGGGTTACCGTAAAACCTTAGTATTATCATTTATCTAGTCTTGTCTATCTTTGCTTGTATGTCACATCTTGTCCATCGAGTCTGGTTAGAATAGATTTGTCTATTTACTCCTGTTTGTCTAGACCAGCGGTGGCGAACCTATGGCACGCGTGTCACAGCTGACAGGTTGAAAATTTTAATTGGCACGCGGGAGAAGGAAAAAGCGGGCCCATAAAACTGTATTCTCGTTTTTCTCATTAAGGTTACAATTCCTTCTGTCTTCAGGTATAGTTCTTTGTTAGGTTTTAGTTTCCTCTCTCCATCCTTAATATTTGGGCCTAGGATTTTTAGGAGTATTTTCCTTTCTCTCCTCCCGATGTCTTCGAGGCTACCCTTCCCTATCTTGTGTAGAGTTTCTGCTGCATACAGACTTTCAGGTTTGACAAGAGTATCTAGTTGTCGGAATTTAGCCCCAAAGGATATTGTTGTATGTATCCTTCGTAAGTTGATAAGCCATTTCCAATCATCTTGCCCGCTCTTTGATGGCATCCTTATCAGGCCCATTCTCCTGTCTTTTTTCTCAGAAGTATTTAGGCTTTCCGTGGCCGAGCGGGGTATTTTGGGTACCCCAGATGCAGTTACCCAAGACGGCCTGAAACGTATTTTTTATAGCACGGCTCTGGAAAGGTTAAAACACTTAGCTCGCTTTATCTTGGCTTCTCTCAACTCCAAGTGTAGAGGAGCGTCTTTGATGTTCACTTTGTTCACTTTGAGCGTCACTTGTTGTGCTTGATAAACAAAGACCATCCCCTCTTTGTTCATAAAGCGCAACATTTTGACGCTACCCTTAAAATGTTGTGCTTGATTAACAAAGACCGCCAAGATTGAAGAGGGTGTACATTGAACATCGCTCATAATATATTTTTGTGCATTTTAAATACCGCATCAATATTATCTGCTAACCGCAAAATATTAGACTATATGGCAAGCTAGACTCAACTATGGCGTGGTAAAATATTTGCAGAAACTATAATCATGAAGTATGTTTTGCGTATATTTAAAGTCCATTAAAGATGTATAGATCATCTTCCTAACGTTTCTGACTTTAAATTGCTACTTTTAATTAAATCGTGTTTGTCTCGGCCAGATATTAAAATGTTGGTATCGTCAACGTACAAAATATAATTTCAACATTATTTGTTTGCGCCAGATCGTTAACAAATATCAAGAATAGAGTTGGTCCAATTAGAGAGCCTTGGGGGTACTACACACTTTCCGATTTTGAACCGTTTCCAATCACTGTTTGATGCAAGGAAGATTTTACCCAGTTCTTGGCGACGCCTCTAACTCCCATATCTTCTTTTTTTGTGGAAGGAGCTTGTAATCAAAAGAGTCAAATGCTTTACTTAGGTCGTAAAATAAATCAAGAACTTCCTGATTATAATTTAGAGAAGTAATTATAAAATTAAGACTATCAAACAGAGCAGTATCAGTTCAGCTGCTTTTCCAGAACCCTTGTTGACACTTTGCCAGCATGTTATTACTTTCCAAAAACCTTGATAATCGAGTCAGAAATGCTGCCTTAAATATTTTTTTCTATTTTGCGTCTGTAATTGACTCATAACAGCACTCATATGCGTGCGGTTATGGCTCGCCGAGTGCATACAATATTCTCAATATGTATCGGCGATTTTTCTTTTAAAAATGGCACAAAAGGGCGCAAAACAGAAAAAATACTATAAAAAATTCGTTCGTAAGGCGTTTTTCAGCACTTGTCCATTAGAAAACTCCTCGCTACGCTCGTCGTTTTCCAAAATTGGACGCGTGCTGTAAAATCGCGCTTACTAAACTCGTCCTTTAATATACTAAAGAAAATTGGCTTTGAATACAGATTGGTCTGTAGATAAAGGGATCCCGCTGTGACCCTTTATTTTTGTAAATCGGGATGGACTTTGATACTTTCAAACATCATATTCAGGCTAATACGGTATTATATTATATTATATTATATTCAAGGTAATACGGTAATTGATATTCAGGCAAAGGTATCAGGCACGTCAGCATTTCATAATGTAGAAACTTAAGAAAAATGGCACGCGGTCATTAAAAGGTTCGCCACCCCTTCTAGACTATTTAATTTTACCTGCTTAGTCTTCGGTTTGTATGTCCTATGTTTATTTAATCGTCATTGATTAGATTCCTTTATACGGGTGTCTACCAAAGAATCGTCGGGTTTTAAAAAGATATATTTCACAAAGTTTTAAGTGTATTACATTAAATGACACATGAAAATAAAGGGACAATGTCCAATTTTTAAATTATACCATCACAAATGTTCGATGTGGGCTCCTCGGGTCACACGACACACGGTTAGATGGTAGTTCAGTTCGGGCCACACACGCTGCAATGCGCCCTCATCGATGCTGTTCACAGCAGCAATAACGTTCTCGGAGTTCACCCAGTGTTGATGGCATTGTTGGCAGGTGCAACCCTATCTTTAATGTACCACCCAAAGAAGATAATCGCAAACCGTAAGATCGGGTGTCCTGGGAGACCAGCTGAACAATACCAAATCCTGTACAGCACATCGCCCAATCCAGCGGTGAGGGAGTTCTTCATTTAGATAGGGATGCACTTCATTATGCCAATGTGGTGGAGCCCCATCTTGTTGGAATATGAAGTTGTTGGAATCATCTGTCAGTTGCGGAAACAACCAAAGCTGCAATATATCGAGGTATGTTGTGCCCGTCAAAGTGTTTTCATTGAAGAAAAAGTCCGTACACTTTTGTTTTGGAGACTGCAAAGAAGACATTACATTTTTGGGAATTCCTTTCATGCTCCAGAAGGATATGAGCATTTTCCTTGCCCCATATCCGAATATTGTGACGGTTCACCTTTTCATTTAAATGAAATGGCGCCTCGTCGCTGAACGCTAGACGGTTATCAAATTCGTCATCCCCCACCGCTACCTGCAATGCCATACAAGAATTGATTCACTTTACATGGTCGTCAACTTCTGTAGACGATACGGTTTGAATCGCAATCGCCGTCGCAAAATCTTCCATACAGTTTGATAAGGAATATCAAGTTCACGACCTACACTGCGAGTTGACTGTTACGGCTTACGCGAGAAACGTTCTCTAAGTGTTTGTTCACGTAGGAACGCGCGGGCGCGGTGGCGGGTGCGGGCGCGGTAGACGTGGCGAGTTCCCGTTCACATTGGCCACCAGGCGTTTGCGCGAGTGTGACCTATTGTTAGGTTAGGTTATTATACTAACCTAAGTTTAAGTTTTGGTTAGTATACTAAGCTGGACAGCACTAATAAACTCTTGTGTATTGAAAGACATGATGAAAACATGCTCTCGTTTCTAGCGATAATTTCGTACAGTTTGAACTTACTGACGTCGCGAGTGAATCGCGCGTTCCGCCGCTAGTTTGACGTGAACACACACAAATATCTCACGCCTTTGATATTGCCGCGAGCGCACCGCGCGCGCCAGTCGTTAGCTTGCCCGTTAACTGCCTCAACTGTTTCATCAGAAACGCGTGGTCTTCCGGTACTTTTACGCTTACTAATGGAACCAGTGTCCTGGAATTGTCGATGCTTTCGCAGAATGCTCTGTTGACCTGGCGATTCTGTTCCGTATCGTCCTCGAAATGCTCGTTGCACCATAACAACCGATAAACACCTTGCATACTCGAGCACACAAAACGCTTTCAGCTGCAAACTCACCATTTTGCATACTTAGTTCGTGCTGCCATCTGGACGTTTAAAGCGAAATTTGTTTTAAACTTTACAGCTTTAAACTTTAGCTCGCGTTTTAAACATATTACCTTTAATTTCATGTGTTTTCATTATATATATAAATCATTGTGAATTATATCTTTTTAAAAGCCGATGATTCTTTTGTAGACACACTGTTAAAACTTTGAATATCTATTATTGGCTCGTTATGTTCATGTCTGTGTAGTTAGTATTATACATTCATTTGTGTTTTCTGAATGTTTAGTTTAGACTTATCCACATTTAGTCTAGACTTATCTAATCCAGTCAAGTTACTTTTAGCTGTATAGTTTCGCATTTGTCGTTCAATCTCTCTAGCTTTCTCGCGATAATATTTCAAGAGTTTATTACTTTGTGAGATAAATGTCTTCCATTTAGTTTTTTCTATACTTTTCTTAATCTATCTGTGTATATTTTGGTTGCGATTATATTGTAGTTGGACGTAAGAGCTATCCGAGTGCGTTTTATGTGTCACCATAGAATCCCTCGTCATGCCAAATATGTCTCTCAAGATACACCATTCACTAATTTCCACGGCTCAGAAACGGCTCGTCCGTCTCGCTTTCTCTTTGCAGCGTTTCCTCCATTCAGTTAAGACCTGCAATGCCGGGAATCTGGGCTTATACACTCAGCTCCCGGAATTTTCCGACAGGAATTTTACATTTTAAAAGCTACAATTATTTCGTAATTATTTTACTAACAAAAGGAAAACAAACAGTTTTTGTTGCCGCATTTATTTCTACTGCTCTTTGCGTTATTTCGTCTTTATCTCTCTATAAATTTTATAAGTATCATTTAAAAATAAACTATAAAACTTAAATAGTTCAAATGAGACATAAAATACTAATACAGATATGACACAGTTAGGCAAACAGATACTCTAGGAAGAACAGATAAGATAGAGAAGACTGTTTCTATATGCGACAATATACTAATATACGGAGATAATATAAAGGTATGCACAGAAAAATAAAGTCGGGCAGAAGCAGGAAACAGCGATTACAAAAGCACGGCAGACAGACAGACAATATAAAACGAACGAGAAACCTGTAAGATAACACCTTTTTAATTTAGAATAATAAATATCTACTATTATTAAATTTGAGTATAATATATGATTAGA
Organism: Phosphuga atrata; assembly: GCA_944588485.1. NCBI lineage: Eukaryota > Metazoa > Arthropoda > Insecta > Coleoptera > Silphidae > Phosphuga > Phosphuga atrata. The sequence goes on from OX155894.1 coordinate 86,167,063, forward strand.
ATTAATTGTAATAAAAAGTAAGAATTTGAGAGAAATTTATAATAATATTATTATGATATTAATAATAATATTAGGTACTTACGTATTAACGCTACATTTTTAAATGCCGCCAATCTACACCTAAAATTCTTAGGATAAATCATAAAATAAAACATTTTATTTAAAATTAAATCATTTTTAAAATCAAAATAATTTATTTTTTAACCCCGGTTAGATTGGGTTGCCCGCCGCGAAGCGGACAGATAAATCAAGACACAATACGCGCGGCAGCGCGAACTCTCGATCCAATATATAGCGGTGGTGGCGTTAATACGTAACTACCTAATAATGCAATAATAAAATCTAATCCAAATCAAATAGTATTTATTTCGATCTATAGAGTTTAATAAAATATATAAAGTTTTGAATATGCAGCAAGCTGGTTATAATACAAAATTAACGAAATATGTCAAACAAAAAAAAAATAATAATAATACTAGGAATAAGAGTAATAATAATAGTAATAATAATAATTACAATAATAAAAATAATAGTAATAATTACAATTAATATAAATAAAAAATGCTTTCAATAATGGTATAAATCTATATACATCAAATGGTATTTGTTGAGTAGGAGTTTATATTGTTAATATATTCTTGTAGATTATAAGGTTCCATGTCAACTAGGATAGTCCGTATTTGCTTAGAAAATCTTTTAATGGCTGTGATGGCTTTTAACTGCCTTGGGAGTGTATTATATATTTTTAGGTGTGTATATGATGGCAAACTCTCGGTCATAGTTAACTTGTGTTTAGGCAAAATGAATGTTTTATTTTTTCCTCTGGTATCCTAATTACAGTTTTTGAGAATTTCGAAAAGGTGTTTATGCTTCACAGTAAAAATTATTATTTGATATAGGTATGTTCCAGTGACCGTTAAAATGTTTAATTTTTCAAACATGCCGCGGCACGACTGTTTAAAGTTTAGATTTAGCATTAGGTTTAGGTTCAGGTTTAAGTGGCAGCTAATGCTCACATAGGCCTCAGATGGGCCCGTTGTGTTACCACGGTACTTGAAGTACAACCCTCCTCAGGGGATTTTGTCAAACCATTTCGAGCCGTGGATGAACCTCATGAGAGTCTGCGCATCTAGTGATGCGAGGTCAGAGAGATCATCCAAGAAAGGTCGGCCTAAGAAGAGCAATCGTGTTGCGGTCAGAGAGGGGCATTGGCGTAGGTAATGCTGAACACTCTCCTCCTCCTTCTCGTCCAGGCAGCCCCTGCAGTAGTCACGCTTCGCTATGCCCAGTCTCTCAGCGTGCTTGCCAATGGGACAGTGTCCCGTGATGACTCCCACTGCCAGTCTGATATCGTTTCTTTTTAGAGAGACGATGTTTGTGCTTCTTTTCCTGTTTCGGTGAGGCCATATTTGCCTGGTTACCTCGCAGGTGTCTTCATCCTTCCACCTTCGCTCCGCTAGGTTCGAGGTTATTTCGGCTATGGTCTCCTTGCACGAGGCAAATGGAATACCAATATCCTGTAATACTTCGGTTGAGTGCAGGCTTGTGCCGTTCTTTGCAAGCTCATCCGCTTTTGTGTTATCTGGGACCCCGCTGTGGCTTGGTACCCACATGAGTCTCACGTTTGTGTGTGTTGCGAGCTCATTCAGCTTTCTCCGACAGTCAGAGACCACTGTTGAGTTGGTGCACACGCTACTAATTGCCCGGTGAACAGCATGGCTATCGGTGTAAATGTGAATCTGTTCACCAGCGTCCCCATTTACCATCAGCCACTCTGCTGCCCCTTTTATGGCGGTTACCTCCGCCTGTAGAACGCTGCAGTAGTCTGGCAGGCGTAAGCTAATTCTGAGGTTGAGGTCGTTGGAGAAAACTCCGCCGCCCACTTTGTCCTCCCTCCGTGAGCCGTCTGTACAGACCTGCGTGTGTCCTGCTGGTACCTCTTTCTTTTCCATCCACTCCTCTTTAGAGGGTATGTGGTATGAGAAGTTGTTGCCAAAAGCAGGTGTTGCTAGACATCGGTCTATGTTTTTGGGCACCCCTTTAAATTCATTGATTATTCCGGCGTGTCCACGATAGTCCGATGTCAACATTCGCACTGACTCTAGTCTAAGTGCTGTGTAAATGACAAGCCCATTGCTTGCCCATTAAATCGACCGGGGCTATGCCCAGGATTGTCTCCAAGGCTTTCGTAGGCGTCGTTCTCATGGCTTCCGTTATCATGAGCGCCGCCATTCTCTGCACTTTTGTAAGCGCCATTTGATGGACTCTTTTATTAAGTGCCGGCCTCCATATGAAAACGCCGTAGTAGAGTATTGGTGTAACTACGGCTCTGTATAGCCAGAAGGTAATCTTGGGATTGAGGCCCCAAGATTTCCCCACCGCTCTCTTGCAAGGGTACAGCGCCACCGTTGCTTTCCGTACTCTTTCGTTTATGTTGAGCTTCCATGATAACTTTCGGTCTAGTATGAGACCTAAGTACTTGGCGCTCTCCTTGATCGTCAGTTCAGTGCCCTTTAGCATTGGGAGCCTGAATTCTGGGATGTTGTGTTTCCTTGTGAAGACGACTAGCTCGGTTTTCGCCGGGTTGACATCTACGCCACACCTTTTGCACCATTGCGCTAGTTTCGATAGGGCCCCTTCAACAAGTTGCGACATTGTATTGAGGTGTTTCCCTGAGGCCGCTATTGCTACGTCATCCGCATAGGCGACGACCCTGCAGCCGGATTTCCTAAGTTGGAGGAGCAGCTCATTTAGCGTGATGTTCCAAAGCAATGGTGAGAGGACGCCTTGTGGGGTTCCCCTACTCACCTTCCTTCTTATATGGGATTCTCCCATTGTGGCCCTAATGTTCCTTTCACGGAGCATTTTTCCGATCAGGTGACGTAGAGCGTTGTCCGTAGCTAGTCCAGTTAAGGCTGATTCTATGGCTTCAGGCTTCACGTTGTTAAATGCCCCTTCTATATCGAGGAAGACAACCGTCGTGAACTCCTTATGCCTCATCGAGCTCTCTATCTGGTTTACCAAGGCGTGGAGTGCTGTTTCCACGGATTTCCCCTTTGTGTATGCGTGCTGAGACATTGACAGCATTTCAGGGTGTAATGCCTCCTTCATGTGCAAGTCAATCAGTCTTTCAAGTGTCTTTAGCAGGAACGATGATAAGCTGATTGGGCTCAGGTCTTTTGGGGAGGTGTGTGAGGCCTTTCCTCCTTTTGGGATGAAGACCGCTTCGACCTCTCTCCATATTTTTGGGATGTATGAGAGGTTTATACATGCCTTAAACATAGTCTCCAATCAAGGTGTAACTATATCTATGGCCTCTTGCAGCTCAACTGGACTGATCCCGTCAGGTCCAGGTGACTTAAAGGGTTTGAAGCTTTTGATGCTCCAGGTTAACTTATCTCCACCTACAATTCTGTCAGCCAGATACCGAGGTGGAAGGTTAAGGTGGAGTCCACTACACTTATTCCATTGTTTGAAAAGTGCGTATCCATGAGTAGCTACAGCGTTTCTGTACATGAGGTTGTCCAGTTTCCATCTTGCTTCTGTATGAAGCTTTGGACTGCCGGATCCTTAGATAAAATTTTTCGCAGTTGGCTGGCTTCTGAGGTTTCCTCTATTTGCTCGCAGAGCCGAGCAAAGGATGACCTTTTGGCCTTCCTAATCTCCGTTTTGAAATTCCGTAGGTTGTTTTTATAGGCAGTCCACTCATTGGTGCTTTTTGCCTCGTTGAACAGCCTCCTGCTTTCCTTTCTTAGGGAGCTTATTAACGGAGTCCACCTACGTGGTTTGCTCTTACCTATCCTGCTCACGACTTTGCATGATGTGCGCATGGCCTTGTTACAGGCACCTGTGAACTGTTTTACAGTTCTGTCTAGCTCATCCCCTGTTTTTGGTGTTGGGGGCCGCTCTTCCGATAGAAGACCTGATAGGGTAGTTTTGTACTTACCCCAGTCAGTCTTCCGTTTGTCTACAAACTTAGGCTTTGTTTGCATCTGTATGCCTACCATAATTCAATATACCTGTGATCAGAAAAGGAGTGTTCTTTTGACACTTTCCAATTGCTTACAAGCTTAGGCGTTTTAGTGGAAACGAGTGTAATATCAAGTACCTCCTCTCTCACGGCTGTGGTGAAGGTGGGAGTGTTACCTATATTACATATTTCTAGGTCGGAGGTTAGTATAAATTCTAGTAAAGACTCACCTCTGTTGTTCGTGTCCGAGCTGCCCCATATGGTGTGGTGGGCATTGGCATCGGCTCCAATAATCACGTCCGCCCCTACTCGGTTGGCTTCTGTAATTATACCATGGAAACCCTCTTGGGGACTTTCTTTCTCATGGGCGAAGTATCCTGAGATCATTAATAACCTACGGTTAAAAAGTCCCATTGATACAGTGACAGTATCGCAATCGCTGTGGTTAGGCATCATAAAAGCGTTGATGCTTTTATCCGCCAGGACGCACGAGGGTGGCTTGCCTGCGTTTTTTACGTACAGTAACCTGTACTTGTCAGAGCCCAGTCCACAGATCTTGGTACCCACCACCCAAGGTTCTTGGATTAGGGCGATGTCGACTCCTCGCTTTGACAGTTGGAGGAGCAGATCAGCCGAGGCTGCTTTGGAGTGGTAGAGGTTACATTGTATTACCCCCACCATCGCTGAGAGAGTTTTCTGGCACCGCGACGATCGTTACGTCGCTGTCGTCTTCGGTGTCAGAGATTAGCGCCAGATTCTCAACTGCTTCGCTAATCTCATCTAGATGGAGAGGTCCGATAGATTTAGCATTACTCTGATAACTCTTTTTTGTACAAAAAATATATTCTTAATATCTTTTCCGCTACCTCAGAAGATGATCCTAAAACGAAGACAAGAGTAAAAATTTGCATATTGAACGATTTTTAATATGTCCAAGTTTAAATATTTTTGTAAAATTCGGATGGCATATGTAACTTTATTCAATTTTGCTTATAGCGTTAGGATATTTGTTTTCCAGTTTAGGCAGCAGTCTATGTTTACTCCAAGAAGTTTTATGTCAGTAGTGATTTCTAGTTCTTGTTGTCCTATTTGCAATTGTTTCGGATAATTTTTCAGCGATCTGTTTGTCTTAAAAATAATGATATTGGTTTTTGCTGTGTTCATAGTTAATTTATTAATATTGAACCAATCAATTATTTTTGACATGGCGTATTCTTCTGCTATGTTAGTATTAATTATCATCTGCAAATATTACCATTTTATGTGGTGATGATATAATTGAAGGTATATCATTTGTATATAATATAAATAACAAAGGTCCCAATATACTTCCCTGAGGAATAACTATTGTTATTGTACTTGTTTTTAACTTTACTTCCTGGATTTTTGAAAAAATCCTAGTTTGTTGATTCCTGTTAGATAGGTAGGAATTAAACCAATTTAGGGCAATTCCCCTTACCCCATATTTATATAATTTCTCTAAAAGAATGTAATGGTCCACTGTATTGTGGGCTTTTGAGAAGTCGATCAATATGCCACATGGGATGGATTTATCTTCTAACTGTTTAGATATGTTCTCTGTAAAAATGAAACAAGCTGTATCTATACCCCTGCCTTTTCTAAAACCGTGTTGTTCTTTACTTAATATATTGAATCTTTCTAGGAAATTTATTGTTTTTATGTATATGATCTTTTCAAAAATTTTGGAAAAATTTGGTGGTGTACTTATTAGTCTATAATTTTCTATATTATTCCTATCTCCTTTTTTGAAAACCGGTGTTATTAATGCGTGTTTCAAACTATCTGGAAAGGTGTCATAATTTAGAAAATTGTTAATTATGTATGTTAATGGTTCCACAATCTCCAAAAATAAATATTTTACTATAAATAAAGGAACCTCGTCCACACCGGCACTTCTTTTATTTTTTAAGGACAGGATAATATTTAAGACTTTTTCCGTTGATACCGCTTCTAAGAATATTGTTTTATTTACATTTTTAATTTCATCTTTACACTTAATATTCGCTATTTGTTTTAATAATTTTTGTGGATTTTCAGTATAATAGTTATTTAAATTGTTAGCTGCTAACTGAGGGTCTTTGTCTTTATTGTTGTATTTAATTCTTGTTCCATTTGCCATACATGTGATTTGTTTGACTAAATCCCATGTAGGGTAAACCAACCAATCGTTGGCACTCCTCCAATTATTGGCAGTTTAGAGTTTAGGTAGAAAAAACAAGAAAACCATAAATTATCCAAGTTTGGTAGGCATTAAAGAGTAAAATAGTATTATTTTTCTGTTAAAAATTGACAACAATGCACTAAAGCACTAAATGTTAGAAACAGCAACTAACATTTTGTGGTGGTGATATGGTACTACACCATTTTGGTATTTTGGTTTTTTCTTATGGTGAGCGCTTCATTAATCATAGTACATCGTAACAATTCGCTAATTGATAGTTTCGAAATAATTTGATATACTTAATTATACCTATAGGCAGAAGATTCTAAGATTATTTCTTGAATATCTTTATCACATTTTATTTATTACATGTGCCAACATATCGAACAATAATTTCATCAAAATCCCTTTATTGGCATTAGTGCCAATAATAGGAAATTTTCGAATATTATCAACCAGCGAGTTTATGATGCATTTCTAATGGTTTTAAATAAATGATTGTTTCTCCATAATTTTTTTTTTTCTTCAATAGCAATTTCCAAATGTTGGCCCACAGTGCCAATAGCACAAGCTAATTATTGGCAGTAGTGCCCATAATAGAATAGTGAGTGCTAATAATGTTTTTTTTTTATTCATTTAGAATACGTCGTAAACAATGAAGAAAGGAAATGAAAAAGAAACCGATAAAAAGATGTCAACAGAAAGAATAGAAAAAAGTAAACGAAAACAATATAGTGAGGAAAGTATAAAAAAGGCGTTAGAAGCGATTAAAAATGGCATGGCCAAAAAACAAGCGGCGAAACAATATCTGGTTCCTCGAGCTACGTTACAATTTCGGATTAAGAAACCAGATCATAACCCAAAGCCTGGTCCAAGTCTAGTACTTAATGCAGACGAATAGAATAAATTAAATAATTGGTTAAATGTTAGATATGCAAAGAGTTTTCCTAAACGGAAAGAAGATCTTTTGAATAGCGTATCAGAATTTATAAAAAAAAACCACCTCACTTATGCCGTCAGTGAGCTTTGTTCCTCATTAAATATTGTGTTTCTAGCACTTTATCTCAATTGCACTCGATTGCTTCAGCCGGCAGATGTCTCAACTTTTAGACCTAAGGGGTGGTTGGCAAAAGACCGTCTTAGAGTGGCGGCGTGAGAATCCATCTTGAGCTATTACAAAAGTTGATTTTGTGCCCCGGTTGCAAAAAACTATTGATAAATACGTAAAACCAGATACAATTATTAATTGTTTCCGGGCTTTTTCCACCGGTCTTTTCCACTGAGACTCAATAGCTATAGACTATTCGAAATTCTTCGGGAAGAATATGAAGAATAAGCTCGAAAGTGAAGCAATACCGGAGACTTTGACAATTATGAACGAAAAGGATTTTCTTTTTCAGACTGATTAATATTTTGTTGGTAGGTTTTTTAAAAGTACTAAAGATCTCAAGGATAGACATTTAAGTACTGGTAAAGTGAGACTGCCAAACCGAGTATAAAAAGAGAAATTGTTTATATTATAAAAGTTGATTTTAAAAAAAAATTATTAAAACTTTAAATACTTTAATACCTAAATAAAAGAAGATATTTACCTACTAAAACAGTGTTTTAATTATACTCTAGGTATAGATAGATATTTCTTTTATTATTAATGATTGGTAGGTACCTATCTCCTCTACTTTAACTACATGCCAATAATTAGACTAGTAGATGCCAATATTAAAAATGTCTATGCCAATAATAGGATTTTCTGTAGTCTTTTGAATTTAAGTATAAAATGTTTATTGAATACTATTCACTCACATAAAAACGGTTATAAAAACAAAGATTAATTAAAGTATTTTCTTCGATACTGGCACATGTTTTGTCTACTAGCTCTTGTAAATAAATTTTTATGGTAATTTAATTTCAGACTGACGCGAAGCTTACTCTTAAAGTGCCAACAATTGGGTGGTTTACCCTAGTCTTCATCGGATTGTCCGATTGTGGTAGTTTTTTTTCTAATATTTTTCTTTTTTGAGAAGATAGTTATATCGTCTCCGGGCCCTATTGTACAGAGTCATATATTTATTGTTGCAATGGGATATAATTTGAAAAATTTCAACCTCTCTTTTTACCCTAGTTTACCCTCTGTTTACCCTAGATAAATATATTTGTAAAAATATTCCACTGGGCATTTACGTCTTCTGGATTTTGTGTGTATCTTTTCATCCATTGCTGTTCTTGTAGGTATTGTCTATGTTTTTTCATATTTTCTTCGCTGAATTTTCGAGTAAATATATGTTCCGTTTGACATCTATTTTCTTGGAAGAATATAAACTTTTGTGCGCTATGATCCGATATATGATAATCTTCAGTTCTTACGACAAATGTCATATCAGTTTTAACCACAATATTGTCAATACATGATCCGGAGCTTGGTTGACTAGGCTCATTAGTTGTGAGTACGGTGTGGTACCATTGAAGTATTGATTTAAATTTATTGTATTTTGTGGAAGTTTTTAGAGCGTCTATGTTAAAGTCTCCTGCAATAATAAAATGTTTATTTTCTGTAAAAATGTTGCTCAATAGTAACTGTAGTTTATCTAAGAATTGATCTACACGTGTTTGAGGAGCACTGTAGGTTCCTATAATAATGGCTATTTTTTTGTTTATATTTATTTCGATTATATATCGGTTATATTTGCTGCGATTTCGAATAGATAGTTCTCGGACAACCATTCTAAGTCTGGTCTAGATACTTATGTTACGTTATTTCTGCAGAAAATGGAGACTCCGTGCGCCACTTCTTTCCTGCAAAAACTTGAGGCTAGTGTGAAGTTCTGAATTTTGTGAGCTTTTAGTTGATCTACTGTTTTCCAGTGCTCCGTGGTAATCATATACTGACATTCTTGATTTTCTTGAAGAATATTCAATTCTGTGAACAGAATTTCCAAGTGATTGGCATTTTGATTTATGAGGTTAATTTGTTGCTTATTATTATTATGGTTGGTTCGTCTTCGTTTGGGATATGCACTTTGAGATAGCGTTACCATTATTGTGTTTGTTTCAATTTCTTTGTTTTAATAATATGATATTAGTAACCCATAGAAGATGAATACGAGATTTCTGGGAAAAAAATAAAGATCGATGTTACATCTGAATGAACATGGTTAGTAGCAAGCTGAAACGAAAAGAACATAATATAAATATTAATATGTACCTACGTACTAACGCCACCGCAGTTACAGATTTGAACAAAATGGATGGTTAGATTAGGTTATAACGGAGCAGATAAATCCAGACCACATATCGCGCGGTAGCGCGACCTCTCGCTGCGGTGGCCTTAATTCGTAAGTACCTAATATTATTATTATAATGATATTAATAAAAATATTATGATATTAATATTAATATGATTTTAATAATAATATTATTATGAGGTTACTAATGTTACTATTATGATAATAATAATAATATGATTATGATATTAATAATAATATTATTATGATATTAATAATAATATGATTATGATATTATAGCAGGTTTTATAGCTAGGGCGAAAAGTTGTCACTATGAGTCGAGAGCGAAGTTGTGCGCACAAACGAAGGGAGGGCGGGCGCGCAATCGCTCGAGACGAGAATTATCAATTTGGCCCATGCTACAAACAATATTTTTAGCACTCATGCAGGGGGATGTATCTTACATGTTTGGGATCCGGGTGCCATCCAAAAAAAAAAAATCAAAAATCAAAAATTTGCTTTTTCAATTGTCTCCGGTGGTGTGGATTCGTCACAAAAACTCTCCTCAGTCTCCGGTATCACAATAGAATTTACACTCACTTTAAAACGTTTTCTTTAATTGTTATTTTTACTTTGCTATGAAAAAAAATTCTGACACTGCACGTCACTTTTTTAATACCGAGGACTTGATTGTATTCATTTTATTTTTATTTATTGGTTTATTTTAATGTAACCTAGCGATATTGAATATTTGCATGCGTTATTCAAATGATGTAAAATACAACTAATTATTTACATTTATCGCACTAAAAAAACGTGCACCAAGATAGTAATATTGTGCATGAGTGATAAAAATAATATTATAATTCTATCTACTTAGTCAATAGTGATTATATTATTATGTGATTAATAATAATGAATGGACTAGGAAAGCATAAAATTTCAAATTCGATATTAAGAAATTGTTTTATTATATTGATATTGATTTATTCTTCTCTTTCTTCCATAATAATTTATTGAGTGGTTCATTAATAAATATTTCGATATAAATTTTGTGCCAGAGAGCGATTAATGTTGGTTAATTTACTGCCATTAAAATTTGAAGAGGACAGTGAAAGGAAATCGGAGATAAAAGAGAAAATAAATAAAAGATATATTATTTTAAGGAGTAACGTAAAAGCTATTGTGATTCAATTCGAAGGAAATTGAACGTATTCTTTTGAGACGGAGAACAAATCAAAAACAAAGTAAAATAGGTTACAGCGTGTTGTTTCTCCTCATCTTCGTCCACCCTTATATTCTATTCCTATGCTATAAAAAAGTTCGGTTGTTTTTTACGAGGAAAACTCTTCTACAAAACAAAAACCAGCATTGTGAGAAAAACATGGTCTGTCTCCTAAATAGGATTACAAATAGATGAGCAGAATTAACTCGGTGCAATTTACTAACGTAATTGCGATTACGGCAAACGAATAATAAACAATTAAGGAGAACAATGAAATCATTTCAGAGAGAATGTAATTCGTTCGTAATTTGACTGCCTAATTAAATATTTGTCCCTTTGTTAGTACTTTGCATTAATACCGTGTTTTTATATCATCATTTCTTCAGTTTAATGGCTTCTTTAAAGTTATATTTTATTAATTATTAATATGGAATAATGAAGCCACAGAGAGGATGCCGCATAAAAGCAGTTTAAAATCCCGGAGATGACGTTCGATAAAGGCTGGTACTGAAGTTTTTAATGGGTTTCTTGGCTTGAACAGTCTTTCGCTTGAATATATAAATGTTTTTGTTTCCTTATATATTCTCTTCTTATCTATACCAAAAGGGCATGTGGGATGTGATGAATATAAAGGTGGAAAAATAAATCTCTTTCATAATTTTATTCATCAGAAAAAGAATAGTCATAACGTTATTTTTAAGTTTTTATTGAATTCGCATTATTTAGCTTCACCGGCTTGTTTTTACATTACAAATTTATTTCACGGTTGAGGGCTATTTAAAATTTCCCGTGTTAGATACTAACCCAACATGTATTTAAATTGCTACTAATAATAATAATAACAAATCTTTATTCGCCATCCTCCGCATATGATTCGTATAGTTATCGTCGCTTCGTGTATTTGTCATGCAGCGATGATGACGATACGCCTGTTGCTCCGCATACGAAGCGATTTTTAATGGTCAGATTATGAAACGTAAAGATGTCGAGTGATGGAGACGAATTTGTTCTGTTAAATTATCATCGCCGCCGAAAGAAAAATAAAAATGCATCCATATACAGAGTCCGCCAGTGAAGCGGAAGAATAGACCTTTTCACAATTTTTTTTCTTTTTTTTTTTGTTGTGCGCAATTTCCTCCATGTTTTCAGACACTTTTTTGACGTATAAACAGTGAAAATAATACGTAACTGGTAACGTAACTGGTTATACGTAAAAAAGATTTCTTCTTGGAGTTCTAGTATCATTGTTTTCATATCGCTGAAATCGTTAGCTACTTGCAGTATATTACATAAAAATAAAACAATTGGCTATCAACCCGTGATCTTTCAGCCAATTAAATTTCTATTATTTTAGATCCGTTCGAAATCTAATATTTCATAATAATTTTGATTACTTGTAGTTTAATTTATAATTTTTTAATAAATGAACGTAGGACCTACATTTTCTTAAATGAAATTCGTTGTAAAAAGTTTTACCTCGGAAGTAATTTTGTGGGGAACATCTTAGTATTTCTACCTTTTCAATTACAATTAATTTATAATAACACATAAAATTTCGAGTTGAATGTTCTTTAAAGAAGTTCAAACTTCGTAACTCGAGTTTAAAAATTAATTAAACATGAATTCAATTTAAATATCAAACTTGTTTCTTTTACAGGAAATATTATTCTCTTCCTAACTGTATAACTGAATCATATTTATTTCACTTTGGAATTATAGCTACCTTAAATAAACTAATTAAAACATTGAATTTTGGGGATAATTGAATTTATTTTCATAAAAGAATCCAATATAAAGAGCAAGGATCTCCAACCTTTTCGAAAATTGCGCCGGATTGGTGGTCTGACGAAAAATATTATTGAAATACTATTTGGATATTAATTTACATTGCACGTAAAAGCAAATATTGCTTATATTGACATTTATGTAGGTATGAAGGACGCATCAAATTGTTTAGAGGGCTGGATTCGGCCCGCGGGCCGTAGTTTAGCGACCGATGTTCTAGAGCAGTGTTTTTCAATGTTTAAGGGGATCGCGAAGACTCTTTAAAGGAATCGCAGTTATTTTAAAATTTAAAATAAAGAGCCCTTAACGTAGTTCACTCGTAACAGTAGTAGACAAAAACATCGTCTAATATTGAGTGGTCTTCTTCTTCTTCTTTCGAATAGGCCTACTTTGGACCACGCTTGTTTAATTGGTGGGCATTGATTTTTGCCTAGTATTGTCGCATCTTCTGCCGGTGTAACTCCTTTCTCTGTTCTGTCCAGGGAGTACCTTGCCATCGGGGTTTTTCTTGAAATCCACAGACTTCCTTCAGGGTCTTACAGACTTCGTCTCACAGACTGTCTGTTTTAAAGATCTGTTATTCCCAATTCTCTAATATCCTTCTCGGTTTCTGTCAACCAATTGGTACGAACCTTCTTGTTTTGCCAGAAGGTGAACAGATGGTTGGTTAGTCGGTTTGTAGGCAATCTTGCAACGTGGCATAGAAAGCAAGGCCGTTTTACGAGAGAACTAACTATCTTAAAGAGGCATTAAAAGTAAAAAAATAAACTAAAATCATTCTATTTCAAAATGTTATATTTATTCAGAAAAGATTAATAGACCTTCTTAAGGTTAGTAAAGCGCATGCGCATCCGCGATGTTTGAAAGGCGGGAATATGAAAGTTTCGGGCACATATTTAGTTAACCTTCAAAAAGTTCTGGCACTTTTTGACATATAACATGATGGAAATTGACACATGCGCACAAAAAACTTTCAACTATGAAAAAAAAAAAGGTTTGGTAGAACACAAATTAGGTTAACACAAATCAACAAATACCTTCGAGCCACATGAATCATTAATGTTACGAGGAATAGGCACACATTCACATTAATGTGATGGTTGGGCCTGTTTCTTGCTAATCAATTTTTCCCATCGCGAATTCATTTTTGCTAGACATATTTTTTGTTTTTGCGTCTCTGTTTGCCATATATTTGAGCCATCGACGAAAACGTCAACTCGCACAAACAGGAAGTGGCAAATGGTATCAAACACTTCAAAGATTCTCTCGTTAATTGTGGATATTCTGTTTTTCTCTTTAGCCAAAATCTATTCAAAGTGATAGTGTAACATACCATCAGTAAATAATTCAAACAGATTTTCTTTCAAAATGGTTCACAAACTTGCCGCGTCTGTAGCTGCTTTAAAAAAACGGATTTATTATCCATCTTTTTCCAGTGTTTCCTGAAAGTTCTTCCACTGAGAAATAATAACACAATTCTTCTTTCAAATTCTGCAATACAATTTCCATGGTAGATATATACGATTTGAAGTGTATCCACTTCTCCAATAAAAGACTGAGTAGGAGAAAACGAATCAAAGTTGTCTTGCTTTATGGATCATGACCACAGGTTTATTTTTTTCGTAAAGTCATGGATTTTGTCTTTGGTGGTAATAAAATTTTCATCCCTCCCTTGAATGCTTTTATTCAAAGTGTTTAAATAATAGGTCAGAAAGAAAAGCCAGTTTCAAAAGGAATACCCGGTAAAAAAATAAATTTGATATAGCCGGACTTGACCTGCTGTAAATATACCAATAGTTCAGCTCCAAGTTTCAAAACTCTTGTCAGTACTTTGCCTTTCAATAACCAACTAACCTCTGTGAGGTAAAGCAAACTTTGGTGCATTTAAACCATATCTTCACAAATGTTTCGAAATAAACGTGCCTGTAATGCTTATCCTTTAATAGAATTTGCTAATTTTATAATTATAATATATTTTATAAATATAATAAAGAACGTTATTGTATTCCTGTGGCAAGGTTTTGGACGCAAGAGCTTGGCTATGAAGAAAACAATGCATCCAACAAGCGCTTGGTATTAGTGCTTTAAGTCTGGTTATAAAGCCGCTTTTCGAACCAGTCATAGCTTTTGCTCCATCACTACAAATAGCTATGCATTTCTTCGCCCAATCGATATGGAAGTCTTGTGTAGCTTCCAGGTACATTTTATATAAGCACTGACCTGTTGTATTCGTAAGCAGAGCTTTACAAAACATTATTTCTTCCATCAATCTCTCATTGGATTCAAAACGCACAAAAGCTACAAACTGCACACAATCCGCAATATCAGTAGATTCATCAAACTGCAGGGATACAAAAGTACTTTATTTTATTTTTTCCTGATCACGGATGTCTGGTATGCGTAAGTAATTTCGTATTTAGCCGATACCTAATTATAAAAATAAATAAAAATGATGTGGGAAAGATACAGCGGAGGGTAGGGGGTCGCGAAATAAGTTTCCACAAAAAGGGGGTCGCGGCATGAAAAAGGCTGAAAAACACTGTTCTAGAGCATCTTTAAATTCCTGCCTATCATAACCGGACATTCACATTTTGGTTAGTAGTCATTCAGATACGATAAAAAATAAACAGACTTGAAGAAAGTATTTTAATCGATATTTAATTTGTATTTGTAGTTAATTGAATTAATTATATCTCAACTTGAATTTCAATTTATTTATTGTCAATAAGATGTACATATATAATTACAGATAGAATGGGTGTGTCTAGGGTTTGGGAATACCCGGTCTTTTTAGACTCGGCGAGTCCGAGTCGAGTCCGAGTCCGATTTTTCGGGTCCGGGTCCGGGTCTAATCTGTTTCACAATTTAAACAAAAACACGAAAGGATTTTTCGTGTTCACGCATATGGTAAAGCAAGCGATACTGTACGAACTTGCCCATTAAGTTAACTGGGACTTAGTTAAACAAGGGATTTGGAGAATGTTATGGTAAATAGGTAAATAAAACAAAACTCCACAACAGGCTAAGAATGGAAGGCAAATGGATGAATTCTCTTCTAAATGGTCTAAAGTTAATTCAACTTGTCCGTATTCCTCAAAATTATAGAAGATCTCGTCAGAATAATAATTTTCATCTTGATCGGCATCAATACCATCTAGACCATAGTCATCTTCATCTTGCAAGCCGGTAATATTTTTCTTTTTATATACTACATCACAAACAAAGTGTATGATTTAAACAGAAATTATAAAGACTAGAAGATTCTCGTCCAAATTTCATCATTACTCTTGAATCTTCGCCGGTTGAACCAACTATATGTTTTTAAAATTTTATATTAAATGTGTTTTTAATTGTATAGCAGTACATGAGTTAAAAATTCTCAATAAATCCAGATTATACACTTCAGAGTCAAGTCCATGCAAATTCATATTTAGATATGTTCGAATATGTTTGAATTTTCATACTCGTCCATTCATCAAGTGTAATGCCAAATCGTCGATCTTCTTTACGACGCGGTGTACTAGCGAATGCCAAACATTCAAGGCTCGAGTATCGGGTATCGGGTACCGGCTATTTACACTTGGATTCGACGAGTCCGGGTCCGCGTACTCGGACCCGAAAAACCCTAGGTAGGTCCAAAAGAAAGAAATTAAACAGAAAAAAAAAACGTAAACAGAAAAGATCTATATAGAATTGAGAGAATTCACAAACTCAACGTAATCGTAGGGACAATTTGAAATAAGCACTTTTCTCATCAGGCTTCTTGAACCTCTTATATGAGGTCTCCTGAGTAAGGCTCCTTGGAAGCTTATTGTACATAATAATGCCTGTTGAGTCGCGGTGGTTGTTTTTTTTGGACAAACGTTCGCGTGATAAAACGTAAGGCGGTTAATTCAGGGTTGTCAATAGATTTGATCGGCACTGGAAATTATATGTTTGGGCAAATAAAACTTGCACGCCTCGATAAACATGTATTTGTTTATTTAACTCTATTTTAAGCACTTGTGACGAAGTGCACTGTCAGAGTTTGGAATCTTCTTGGTGTGTTTGTTGCAAGAGGTTACAACTGAACTGAGTGTGATTAGATATTGTTACAAACAGGAAAAGTAAATCCCACCTCCCATTTGCCTGCCCCCACTGAACCAAGAAGAATTCCTACCCGAAGTGCACGTGGTAATTTCTGTGGCTTATTTTAACCCTTTCTCTACGGGAACCGGATAAAGCCGTAAAATATTTTCTTGCCCTGTGTACGGGAACCGGATTAATACGCAAGCGTTTTTTTTGTACTTAATATGGGAACTACTAAAAATGTTATACATATATGTTATATATAAAGGTAATTCTTTCGGCCCAAACTACGGGAACCGTATTAATCCGCTTGCATCATTTCACTGCGGCCCCTTCGAAAAACACATAGACCAGGACTGTCCAGCCTTTCATTTAAAATTCCGGACGTATGCTAAGCCTACTAAGAACTGAATTGCGAATTATTTTGGTTACCCATTAAGAAAATAAAATGAAACGAGTAAAATAAAATAAATGAATTTAAAACTACTACATACTACGGGAACCGTATTTATACGCAAAGAGTAAGTAACTAACTACGGCAACCGGACGAATCCGCACTACCCTCAGCACCCCGTAAGGGTTAAAACTACCGAAAATTTAAATGCTTATTCTAAGGAACCATAAACATAAACATTGCATTGTATTTTCAATTGTTTACGACCACCAAGCAACCAAAAACCATCAGCGATCGTAAACATCCGCCGAAGCGCATTAACAAAGGATTTGTGATTACAAATGGTCTTTCAGGTGCGTAGCGGCCATAAACAGCTCCAAACCCACTCAAGAAATACCCACTACCCTACCGACCAGATGTTGAGAATCTACTGACCGGTTTAAGATAATATTGATGTAATTATTACTTACCTACTTTTAGAAATACACTAAACAAGAAAATAGTTTTAAGAGATATTTGCTTGTTCAGTGATTCAGTTTTTATTGGAGATATTCAATTAAAAAAATTCGATAGATATCCGTTCGAGAATGGGGAAAGCTATTATTAAAGAGATATTGGAAGATATTTGTAAAAGGCTAAAAGGCTAATTTGTAAAGGCTATTGTTTTTTCGTTACAGTTGTCACTGTTAACACATTGACGCCGGCATGTACCACCGGTGGTACATTCATGTTCGCTCCATTGGGCGGCATGAGCCACCGGTGGTAAATCTTGTGCTGGCACTTCTTTTTAATAACAATAACAATATATTTGCCAGGTTTAACTGCTTTTTAACCCTTTGCACTCTTATGTCGCACCATATGCGACAATATACATTTTACCGTTGCGCTCGTATATCGCACCGTTTGCGACAATATACAGTTTACAGTTGCATTCGTATGTCACACAGTACGACACTTTATAACTACCTGTGTATGTGCATCTTGTATATGCAAACCTGTGTATGTGCATCTTTGTATAATTTGGATAATTTAGACCGTTGTAAAAAAAACAGGACTGGGCCGTGCCAATAGCGCACATTCCAGAACGTGCCCTTGGTCTCATGTTTTGGATAAATGTAATAGTTTTATAGTTTTTCCAAAAACTTAGGGTTTTTATTACCACTCTAAAATCTACCTCCCCAAACATTTTAGAAAACATGGGAAGGCCCAAAAAAACCTTCCCATAAAGATTAAATAGTGGACCAGACATATTCAGTATTTAGAGAAGTTAAGCCTAGATTATTTATGGGAGTAGCCATGTAATTTCAATCTCTCCATTATTTGAATTAGAGGGATGATTTAACCCCTCTAAGAGTTGCATTATAAAAGGAATGGTATAAATACCATTACCCAGTTGTCAGTAGAAAGGTGGTAATCTAGAAGTGCATAAGTTCTTAAGCCCCCCTAGTGTATTTTTTAACGGCAGCGGTGTTATCTTTGAAAATTTTGCTATATTCAAAATGCCTAAAAGACATTTCAAAGACATTATAAATGATTTGGAAAGCAGTGATGACGAGTTTTATATGGACTCAAATGACGACGAGGAATTAGGTAGGAAATAGTGACAGTGACCACGAAGAGGAACACGAAGAAGAAAATGATTCCAGCAGTGGTAGTGACATAGTGAATAAAAGAAGAAAAACCATTCCTTTGCAAAGCTCAAGCAGCAGTGAAAGCGAAGAGGTAATTGAAAGGAGGAACAATTATGAACCATGGGAGGATGTTACTCTTAATGATAATATCCCAAACCGAATTGATTTCACTTCCGGAGACAAAACTGAAGGGCCACAAATCCCAGATAATTGTAAAAAACCTATAGATTTTTTCAATTTTTTCTTCACCAATGAACTTGTTGAAAAAATAGTGGAAGAAACCAATTTATACTCAAGACATAAAATTACTCAAAAGAGACTATCAAAAAGAGCAACTTGGCACAGCTGGGTCGATGTGACTGTAAATGAATTTAGGGCATTTCTTGGAGATGTCCTAGATATGGGAACTATAACAATTAGCAACCTTCAAGAATACTGGTCGCAAAATTTTAATGCGAGAATTCCATATTTTGGAGCGATCTTTAGAAGGGAACGCTTCATGCAAATATTCTGGATGCTCCATTTACATCAAACTGATCCCAACGGTCAAAGTCTTAGAGCAAGAACACAGAAAGTGAGTCACTATTTAGAATATTTACATAAACAATTCAGAGAAAATTTTGTTCCATCGAGGGAAATTTCGGATGACGAATCAGTGGTAGGATTCAAAGGCAAAATTTGTTTTCTGACCTATAACCCGAATAAACCCACCAAGTGGGGAATTTAGACGTACTGGCGATGCTAATACAGGCTATGTATATTCAATTGTACCATATTATGGAAGCTTAACGTCAGAAGATTTGACACGGCCTGATCTTCCCGTAAGTTCCAGGATAGTATTGCAACTATGCTAAAATTTATTAGATAACAATTCAGGTAGCAAATGGTACCATATTTACACAGACAGATATTATACAAGTCTACCACTTGCAGATGAACTCTTGAAGATCAATATTCATATAACAGGAACTATACAAAATAATAGAAAATTTTTGCCGGAAACAATAAAAAAACCTATTTTTTATAAAAATAATACTTTTGCCAGCAGGTCAGACAATTTATTACTATTAGCCTGGAAAGACAAGAGAGTAGTCACAGCACTCAGCAGCTGGGACGTTTCTGGATCAGAACCGGTAAACTGAAGAGTGCTTGGAGGTAACATGCAAGTGATAAATAAACCCAGTATTATAGTTAATTACAATAAATATATGGGAGGTGTCGATCGTGCAGTCTCCTATTCTGCATCATATTGCTTCCTCAGAAAATCATTGAAATGGTGGCGAAAATTATTTTTTTGGGGGCTTGAGTTGTGTAGTGTAAAATCATATTTGCTCTACAAAAGCCCACAACGTCACCAAAATGAAAAAGCAATGACACACCTAAAATTTGTTCGTGAGCTAGTCGCTGAATTATCAGCTGACCACCGCCAGGGATCTAAAAAGTCTAGATAGACCATCGACTGTAGACAAACAAGAGCGTCTAAATGGAAAATTGCACATTTTACATACAAATGAAGGCAGAAGAAAATTCTGTTTAGTATGTTCTTAGCGAAATATGGAAGGTGGAAGACACGAAACGAAATATGTCTGCAGTACATGTACTCGTAAGCCAGGACTGAACGTTGGAGACTGTTTCGAACGCTATCATACACTTCAAAACTATAAACTATAACAGGTTCGATAGTGTTAGTGTTTGTACATATATTATTCACATTTGTGAATCTAGAGTAATGTTTGTTTTGCTAGTATTTTTATGTTGTTATATATTATATTGTTTGTGTAATATTATATATTTCTTATATTATTTTGGTGTTTTATAGCTGTATTGTATACAAGTCATTTATATTGTCATACCATCATCTTTTTGAAGAGATATAATCAAATATGTGTAATGGTGCATTCGCCGGTACTATATTTTGACCCCAAAATCTATATTTTTATTTAGTGCATCATTATTACGTTGATTGTCGTTCCTTTAATCATTATTATTTTATCATTATTATTACTTACAATGAGAGAAAAAAATATACTTACACCTATATATACCTATATAATAAATTTCAATTCTTCAAGTGGATGAATCAAAAGAAGAAATTGTGTATTTTTAATTTTATTTACTAAATGATCAACTTAGGTAATTATATTTTTCAACAAGATTGTTTTTATTTTGATCAAATATAAAAAAAAATCCGAGTTGACAGAAGTCTTTGTAAAAATAAATACGAGGGCAAAGGGTTAAAAATTGTCAACAATTTCGTTCATTATGTTTATAAATTTATAAAGACACAGCCGGTCACAGCTGTTTCATTATTGTTGAAATGTAGGCATTTTATACATACATTTTATACATACATTTTATATATACATTAGTTTTTGGCCAATGCAATCGAATTTCAGGCAACAGTGATATTCGTGTAATAAGTATAATAGCAAGAAACTTGCGTATTTCTTGTAATGATATCTACTGCTCTCCAGGTTTGTTGATGTTTTCGATATGCATGTTCTATTCAATGATTAGCATCAGAGCTCAGGCATTGAGTTGCATATCGATTCGTTTCATCCACAGTAATTTGAAGTACATTATTATTTATAAATAACTTATATAATTGATAGGGATCATTATCAATTTGTTTCGAGCTACTATGCAATGAATGCATCCCTTGGGCGTCCTCACAAAAAATGTTAAAAACATATGAAATGCAAAAGGCCGCCCGATAAAACAATCTCGGATAATACAGCGCCGGTGTCAACGTGTTAAAGACATCGTTCCATGCTTCCTCTTGTAAGAATTTCTCGATTATAGATTTATTTTGAGAAGAGATTTCTACGGCCATTACATTTCTTTTCTTGTTTGGATCGCTTCCCTCATTGCATAGAATTATCATCCTATGGTCGAAGAAAATGCAGTGTTCCACGCATTTAGATACATCGTCTACAACGTTGGCAAAAATGTTGTCAATTAGTGCAAAAGATGACTTTGTAATTCGGATATGTTGGGATACCAGTCCTACTAAAACAATAGGAAGACAACATGTTTGTACGATGATTTGTGTGTGATGATTTAACATTCAAATTAATATTAAAGTCTCCAACTACTATAATGGATGAAACTTTGTGAAAAGCATTATGCCATAGATTTTCTAGAGTCCCCATGAATGTTTCTAGACAACCGGTGGGCGAACGATAGAGATTTATAATTATTGCGTCAAATTACTTGCTTTTCCATGTAACAGCACAGACTTCTGTGTGCTGTTCCACAGAGCTGCACATTACTTCAAAATTAGGAGCAGCAATTGGAACCATATCGGAGACTCCCATACCTATGTAGCGACCCACCACCTTTAGATTGTGATCTTGATATGTATCACATTAATTAACTTACAATTAGTAATATTATTACTAAAAAATAGCAGAGGCTATATAACATTTATTGATTGGGCT
Source organism: Phosphuga atrata (assembly GCA_944588485.1). NCBI lineage: Eukaryota > Metazoa > Arthropoda > Insecta > Coleoptera > Silphidae > Phosphuga > Phosphuga atrata. The sequence goes on from OX155894.1 coordinate 86,188,979, forward strand.
ACTTCGCGTCGGCGTTCCTGAACGATCAGGTTAAAATTAACGCATTTTTGAAATGTTAAACGATCGTGCGGAAAGCTAAGAGTCTGTTAATAAATGCTTAGAGTTGTTCTTCGGTGCATTTATTTCCTTCTTGCCTAAGGGAAAAAATAACAGGCCTAAAAGAACGACTGAAAACCACAAAACACTCCTTCGTCAAACATAATGATTTTACACACTTCTTTTATAAGATACTAAAATAATATTCAGTTTTAAAAGCAGAAATATGATTTAAATTTCCATAATATTTTTATAATGACAAATGTGGAATGTAATATTAGTAAAAAGCGACTGATCCCATATTAATACGTTCAGTTATTGTAACTAAAATGTTATTTTAATCTATTGATGTGAGTTACGTTTTTAATATAAAAAGAGCATTTGCTGAAATTTAATTAAGTTCTGTGCAACACATACCTACCATAAATTTATCGAAAATCCATTTAAAATACGAGTCGGCATTATGCAATAAAAATAAAATTTATTATAGCACGATAACAAAAATATTGCATAAATAATTAAAGTAGAAAGCAATGCATATTATTATTCCATAATTAATAATTGAAGTTCCATTAGAAACTTGGGATATCATTTGCTAGATATCATTTATCATAGGATATAATGGTGAATGGTTACCATAATTAATCTATCCTTTGATAGTTGCAACTAAACATTTTCTTACAATATTTCTCTTTATTCCATTATCATGTTTACTCTTGTAAAACAGTTACATAATTCATCATATCGTGAAAGTGCATCTATATTAACCACTGTGGAACTGCTAGAGCGACATTTTAATTAACACACAAATTCGTTTAGAAATTTCCATTAAATGAACATTCTTTAATGTACATTGTATATTTAATGTCATTATTTAAGTTACATATTTTTACACAAATTGCTGATATTAAATTATTTCAACTTTGTCATCAATTAGTTCTCGAACATTATATTCGTCTAGTTCTTTACATTCATTGCAAACAATATTTTTTCTTGCCGAAAGAAGTTATTTTACCGAAGAATGATTTCTTCTTAGTACAATTGAAAAATCTTCTTAGTACAATTGATCCAGGAGAAATTGGATGTCATTCTTGTAGGAGACATTTTGCACAGGAGGTTTTTTATGGATATTACAAAATAAAGTGCCTCCATTCATATTACGATGATACTCCGTTGAATATTAAACTAATTTAATTATCTTCCGAACATTTTAGATCCATTGCCACCCCTAAGGTATTAAAGCAGACTTTTAAATTCAAACCATACATTTTTTATAAATGTTAATTTAGGCACGACGCCCGACAGAGAATCGTTTTTTACGAGCAAGAGGCGCAGGACAATATAAAAGTTAATTACATATGTTTCGCAATTTCGTCACGTACAACGTGCACGTAATGAAGTAATTATTATCATGCAGAGATGTTCACAGTTGACATAAGCAACTAAGTTATCTATCCCGTGCCGCAAGTGTGGGGTGCTCGAGGCATTCGGTACCCAAGGTGTTTGCTGCAAACTCCCGGACACTATTTGCCTTTCCAATTAATAACGAGGATTTCTCCTGCGGCATGCCTATTGATTGGATAAAATATTCTCTGGGAATTTTCTGGGAGATATTAATGAAATTTAGCGAAATTGAATTTATCTATTAAATTTAATAATGGTAGAGTAATTTCAAATAAAAAAGGTTAATTTAATTGTCAATTTAATAGAAAGCTTTTAATTTACGAAGCCATGTCTAAAGTGTGTGAGTGCCATGAATGTACAATAATGAAGGAATAAATGCCATGTGTGCCATGCATAAAATTTTTAATGACGAAGTGTTGAAATATCAATTTTGGTGACCCTCTGACACTTTGGGGCCCAAGGTCTAAGCCCTATTTGTCCCTATAGTACCTATGTGTTGGAGCAAGAAAGTATTCTAGATTGACGTGTTATGTTAGGACTATTTAAAGCGGTTATATCTTCTTCTTCTTCTTTTGAATAGGCCTACTTTGGACCATGCTGGTTCAACTGTTGGGCTCTGAACTTTGCAAAGTATTGTCGCATCTTCTGTCGGTGTAACTCCGTTCTCTCTTCTGTTCAGGGGGTGCCTTTCCTTGACTTGACCTTGACTCTCCGGCCTTTTTCCTAAAATCCACCGACTTCCTTCAGGGTGCGTCTCACGGACTGTCTGTTTTGGAGATCTGTTATTCCCAGTTCTTTAATATCATGCTCGGTTTCTGTCAACCAAGCTGTACGAATCTTCTTGTTTTGCCAGAAGGTGAACAGACGGTTGGTTAGTCGGTTCGGAAGCAATCTTGCAACGTGACCATAGAAAGCTACCCTTATTTTCCTTGCACAGTCAGAGAGCATCTCAATATGTTCGTCCGCCTTCGGAGTTCCATCTCCATCTTACTTTATCGGGCCTAGGCTCTTCCTGAGGATTCTCCTCTCTTTGATTTCCAATTTCTCTACCAGTCCCCTACGGTGCAAGGAAATACACTCCATGGCATACAGGGCTTCCGGTCGTAAGACTGATGTGTAGTGCTTAGGTTTCAGGTTGCGTGACAGGCATTTGTTGTTGAAAGTGTTCTTAGTCATTCGATAGGCTAGTTCTATCTTGTTGACTTTCGTAGAAAATGATGCTCTTTCTGATAAGTTGGGTACAATCCACTTGCCGAGATACTTGAATTTCTCAGTCCTCTTGATGTTTCCCTGCTCTAGTAACACCTCTCTGTTTGCTTATCTGATGTTGGTGAAGAACACTGTTTTGTTCAGCGACAATTTTCTGAGGCAATTTACCTGCATTGTTGCCATCTCAAGAGAACCAGGCAATCTAGAACCAGTCTATCGTTCTTACGTCCCATGTAGATACCTTCTAACACCGGATCTACGATAAGCGAAAATGAACAATGTCGATACTTGTTGTATTCCTTACAAGGAGGCCTTTCTCAAGGCCATTCGGGCTTACGATTTCAATTAATATTGGAAGGAATTTCTAGTCTTAAGGAAGTTTTATTGGCGGACATGTGCAATCAAACAGAATGCGACGTGCTTCTGGTACAGGAGACCCACCGAGACAGCACGCGGAACAGACCAAGGGTGGTTTCAAGGGTGGAACAGACCAAGGATGGTTGTTTAGAAACCAAATGTTCAGTATGGGAGCGCTATTTTTGTCAAGCCTGGTGTTGACGTCATCTCCACCTCCATGACAGATTTAGATAATATCGAGCTGCTGACCATCCGTACTCCAAATTTTTCAGTGACGTCAGTGTACAAACCCCCGGATGTCAAGTTCAAGTTCTCAAACCCGAACGATTTCCTCCAGCATGACATCAACTTTATCATCCGCGACTTCAACTGCAAAAGCTTGGCCTGAGGCTACAGTGAAAGGGATGAGAATGGGACAGAGCTCGAAAAGTGGACCGAAACCAATGAACTGCAGATAATACACGATCCTAAACTCCAACCCTCCTTCCACAGTGGCCAGTGGAGACGAGGATATAACCTCGACAACAGCTTCGTGAGTACAAGGGTGGCGGCACAATGGGAAAAGAGCATCGGGGAACCAATACCGCGAGCCCAACATAAACCGTTAATATGTTCCATCAGCGCCGTGGTAAAACCAGAGGATATACCCTTCAAAAGCAAACCAGTTCGCTTTATTCCAGTCACTTCAGATCAAGTGGCCACCCAACTGCTAATGATTAGTAAAACAAAGGGCAGGAAGTCCAAATTGCACATTAGCAGGGACCTGGACCATGAGAACAACTCCCTCGCTGCCCCTTTTTAAATTATTGAACTTGTGAACCGAGCGGCGGACGCGGACGATCTGAGTGCAGAACAGATCAAGAACTTTTAACCACAGACCCTGAAATGGCTCCTTAATATGTTGAACGTATGTGTCACGCAACTGAAGATCCCCAAATAATGGAGGAAGGCTCGTGTGGCCGCGTTACTGAAACCTGGCAAGGAACCGACTGACCCTAAGAACATCAGGCCCTTATCCCTTCTGTGCCAACTTCTTTAAACTGCTGGAACGACTGATTCTAAACCGAACAACGGAGATTTTGGATGCCAATATTATCGAACAGCAGGACGGCTTTCGTCCAGGAAAATCATGCTGTGCCCAAATCCTCAACCTACTTCAGCACATAGAGGATGGTTTTGAGAGAAGGAAGATTACTGGAGTGATGTTCATCGATTTGACAGCCGCTTATGACACTGTCAACCACAGGAGGCTGTTAAGAAAGCTTTATGAGACAACAAAAGACTATAGGCTCACTATGGTCATCGGTCTATTCCTCCAGAAGAGGAGATTTTATGTTTCACTCCAATACAAGAATAGCAGATGGAGGGTCCAGAAGAATGGATTGCCACAAGGCAGTGTCCCCACTCTGGTACAACGTGTACACGAACGACCAGCCGATTCCTGACAATATAAGGCAATTCATCCATGCTGATGATACAGCTGTGGCAGCCCAGGGTACCGAGCTTACCGAGGTGGAGGAGAAGTTTGAAGTCGTCCTTGAGGAACTGGCAATCTATTACCAGAAAAACCACCTGAAGCCGAATCCCAGCAAGACCCAGCTCTGCGCCTTCCACCCAAAAAACAAAGAAGCTCGACGGGAACTCGAGATACATTGCCGAGGCGAACGACTGGAGCACTGCCCGACGCCGAGATACCTGGGCGTGACCCTGAATCGTACTGTGTCATTCAGACAACACTGCAAAAGCTTGGCTTTGGCGCTCTGTGTGTCCACTACGGAATACGCCACACCGGTTTGGGCAGCTTCAGCTCGTCGCTATCAACGAGACAGCAAGAATCGTGACAGGCTGCCTAAAGCCAGCTCCAGTTAATAGTTAGTAGCCACTTCTGGCGTGGCACCCCCATCTGTGCGAAGAGCCGTCGCCGCCGATGCTGAAACCGATGCTCGCCATCTTCTGCACCAACACGAGCCAGCCGGTCGACGCCTAATATCAAGGAAGAGCTTCATGGCAAGATCACACACACTCGAGGGGTCCATAGAAAATAACTGTATCCTAGGTGGATCCAATAGCTAACTACTCGGGAACCCCCAAGAGAAGAAATGGCCCCTGGCAAACACCTCCCTTTCGCGCTATGGAAATCCCTAAATCGGCTCAGGACAGGAGTGGCAAGGTGCAAGACAAATCTGTTGAGGTGGGAAATGTCTGAGAACGGCGATGTGCTGTGTGCGTGTGGCCAGCCCCAGGATATGAGCCACTTGCTGGTCTGCCACACAACTGGAAGAAGGATGCACGCACGAAGACTTAATTTTATGTAACGACAAGGCTATTGCAGCCGCTATTTTTGGAAAGATGTCGTATGAGCCGGACACGGAAATTAAGTATCTAGATACCACTTTGAGCACCCAAATTGACCAGTTCCTTGCGCCATTCCCTCTTAACCTGTTTAAGAACACAGTTGAAGAGAAGTGGGGAAAGTCCATCTCCTTATCTGATTCCAGTTTTTATTTGGAAGCTTTCTGAAATCTCGTTTCTAAATTTAACCTAGTAATGGGTGTTGGTAAAAGTTTTTAGGATGAGTCTGCGGGTTTTGTTGTCTAACCCTAGTTCCTGGAGTACTTTTTTAAGCGTTTCTCTATCAATAGAATCGTAGGCTTTCCTAAAATCATCAAAGTTAACGACCACCTTGCGGTTTCTCATCTTGGAGTATGCAAGTAGAGTTTTAAAATTGAGGATCTGTTCAACACAGGATCGGGTCTTCCTGTAGCCCCCCCTGGTGTTCTCCCAGTTGACTATCCAGGTGATTTTCTGCCCTTGTTTGTAACGCCTTCGAGAGAATATTGTATGTTACCTGGACGAGAGAAATTCCACGGTAGTTGTTTAGATCAGTAAAATCTCCTATTTTATGAAGCGGATGGATCAAAGCAGATTTCCAATCCGGTGGTAATTCCTCTGTTTCGCAGATGTCCTCGATGATCTCGGTTAGCTTGCGCACTGCATTGTTTCCAACATCTTTCCACAGTTCAGCAACGATAGAGTCCTCTCCAGCTGCCTTATTATTCTTAAGAAGTTGAATGATGTGGCCAACTTCTTTCAATGAAGGAAGCAGCGAGTCCGGGTTGGGTCTGGTTTGAGTCTGCTTGCAGGTTCCAAAGAAATCTCTGAAGTTATTCTTAGCAAAGCTCTCTTCGATTTGGGTTAGTTCGTTTTGTGTGAAGGTTCGTTTTGTTCGTCGAATTATCTTGGCTGTAACCTTTCTTTTTTCCAAAAAGTTATGCCAATTTTCCTTGGTCTTTTTAGAATTCAACTTCACCCAGGCTGTCCTTCTTTGGGCTATTGCATTACCATAGCCTTCAGTCCACCACGGATGCTTCCTTTTTCAAGCGAGAGGAGCGAGTCCATTGGCCACCTTGACAAGAGTCTCATTAAGTTGGTCCCAGAGCTCACAGTGGTCTAAAATCCCAAAAAGCTGGCCAAAATATTAAGAAATCGTTCAAATATTGTGATTTTTGGTCTCCTTGCGTTTTTGAGGTCGCTGATCACGAAACTGAATTCGAAATTTCAAAATTCAAAATGACGGATAATTTTTCAAAAAAAGCGTTCAATTTTGTTGACACTTGGGATTTAGTTTTAAGTCGCCCATCTCGAAGCTGAAATGAAAAATGATCAAATGATTATCTGATCGTTGATTTTATCTAGAAAAACTTACTGTTTCATGGAATTTGGTTTTTTGAGGTTTCAATATAAAAGAGAATAAAAAGAAAATAACATAATTTATTAAAATTGCATGCAAAATTAAGATAATATAATAGATATAATAAAACGAAGATATAATAAAACGTTTCCATGTAAAACAAGTTATTTCCAGTGGATTTGAAATTGATGCAAATAAACTTAAAACTTACGCTGCTGACACTGCAAGAAATTTTGTTGAATTGTACTCGTGATACTACATTATAGAGACATTTACATCTACATTTACATCAAAATTTAAGATTATTAATCACCATCAGATGTATCTGATTCATCTGATTCCAAAATCGGAGCTGTAATTTCTGCAAATAATTCTATAGCTCCGGAAAAAAAGACTTCATTTTCTTTTGCGGAAGTTTTCGGAAACTTGTAATTTTAGGATCTGAAGAAATCAAGAGCCTATTAAAAACGTCTTCCATGTTTTTTTGACGTCTACATTTTCGTACAATATTTTCTCGAAATTTTTTTATATATTTATTGCACGATTCTTGTGCTTCTTCGGATAATTACCCGATTGGAAGTAATGAAGACTCAATAATCCTATTCCCGTAAATTAAAATTTTATGGAGTGTTATCGGCATGTAGTACCACGAGTACAATTCAACAACTTTTCTTGCAGTATCAACAGCGTCATTTTTAAATTTATTAATTTCAAAACCACTGGAAATAACATTAATATTACGTGGAAACGTTTTATTATATCTTCATCAACTCCAGCGATTCTGGCAGAAATACTTGAACTTTCTAAAAAAACGCCTAGCAGTATTACCATCATTAGAAGTGCCATAACGTTGCTTAGGATGGTTAACAAGTAGCCCTAATTCTTTTTGAAATCCTGCTTGAATTTTTATTTTTCTCTCGTTTACTTGTTCTGAATCATTTTTTTGTTAATTACCATATTTTCGTATCTAATCTATAGGATAAATGCAAAGAAAACTCAAAAAATCTTATCCATGCATGGAGAGGCGGAAGACCATATTGTAAGTTTTCTTCATTTGTACTTTTATTTAACATTTTGTCGATTTCGTTAAATTGCGAGGATGTTGCATTACACAAATGACACGCATGACAGATGTCGTGCTTGTTACCGAATTGCAAACTTTTCCGTCAACCATTGTAAATGAAATAATAAAAACTTATAGTTAACGGAAATATCTTGCCCATTTATTGAAGTTTTGAAAGGCTCAAGTTTCTCTTCATGTTGTCTGATATCCGCGACTTCAGCAATGGTTGATTTCGCAGTTTCTTTTTAAAAAGTTATTTTAATAGGTCTACAATATCTTGATGAGGAAGGCCGCGGATGTTTCCAAACGATATTATTTGCCTTTCCCTTTTCAGAACTAGACATTTCTGAAGGCACAAGTGAAATTAAAAAAAATTCTCGTCAGAACCTTTTTCGTCATTAAATTTTTGTTTATATTGGCCGGAAGTGCCGTCACATGTCCATTTGCTTATAAAATTTGATTCAATTACTTTCTTTGCTGGAAGACTTTTAATAACTTCTAATCTAATTGATAAAATTCTTTAAGTAGTGTGATCTAACAGCACTTGTAATGAAACAAAAGCTCCAGTTTCAGTTAGAATAATTTCAGATTGCTCTGGATAACAAAATGTTTTGGATTCTAATACACAATTGTAACTCGGATACAGACAACATTTGTTTTGTAAACCCACTGCTCCTATTCCCATGTACTGACTATTTGACAGTTTACTTTAAAAATATTAGAGATAATGCAGCATCTCCCGACAATGTGTGGTGCGAACTCATTAATATCGTATTAATATTGTATGATGTTATAAGAATAAACCAAGTATTAATAATCACGGTGTGTTAATTGATCGACCCGTATTCAAGGCATTACATGGCGATCCTGCTAAAAATGTAAGTTTATGCCAAAGAAGCATGTCAAAATGAGTACATCTAATACAAAACATAGCAAAGTGACTGACACCGGAGTAGTAAACTCGAACTTCATCGTAGAACAGAACGACATCAAACTGCCGAATGAGGTTAGAATAATGTTCTACATTATTACTGGTGCAGTTGTGGCACTCGTAGTCCTAACATTCCGTGAAACCTATAGACGAGGTATTAAGAAGAACTTGTCCAGGAGCATGTACCTGAGGTCCCAAGCTCCAGACGCCTAGAGGACAGCTTCCAGAGTGACGGCATCAGAAAGGACGGAGGTGCAGTCACCCAAACACAGAATATCGCAGCATCAGCCAATTATTCAAAGGACCAACGCTCTGGCATGTGCAAATGTCGATTGTGCAAAGTAAAATTGTAATTATGCAATAATTGCTGCGGTCGTGTTGTTCAGTTTATATTTGATATGCTTAGCGGGTTAATTTTAATTGAAAAATTTATAGAGTAAGCATTTAAAATTTAGGTGAAGTAAATATTTTAATGTTAATATGCATTCCATATTATAATAGGTAGTAGAGTATAATGGTATTTAATTCTAATTTTAATTTTGTTTTGTCGCAAACTCCTCACGATAAATGACAAAAGACTGGGAGGACACTTATATTAGACTCTTGGAACTCAAACAAATTATTGTGAACGAATCAAAACGTGTACTTAAAAAACAGGTACCAAAGTCCGTAAATATTCTAAAAGAAGTTCACGACAATCTTTCACTCAATTATAATAAGTTCATTCATAAAACCTCTCTCGTATATCCGATTTTAAGCGAACAGGAACTTTTGGTGGTTAGAAAACTTTTTATTTCAGTTCGCGATAGAGTAATCAGGTCATACCAAGTACTAGGCGTGAACTATAGAGTCCCAAGCTCGTGTCTTGAGGGTATTGACCCTGCGATAAAAGAAGAGGTTCTGGAACAAGAATCGTCAAAAAGTTCGTCATTGGAAGAATCGGAAGAATCTAGCAACATGGCGATGAGCAACATTAGCAACATGGCAACATTAATACTAAATTAGATTTTTTTAATTTGGCTAGTAGAATTCTGCCAAATGAATTTGATGGTAGTGCAGACAAGTTAAAATCATTTTTGGACTCATTGAACCTACTATCAGCTAATTCACAAGGTCACGAATTAAACGCTGTAGCTTATGTAAAAACGAGAATCACGGGAAAAGCTCGAGATCTGATTGGTGATAATGATACCCTACATCAAATTATCATTAAAATTTGATCAGGAATAAAAAATGAAAGTTCTCAGCTTTTAACAGCAAAATTACTTGCACTTAAGCAAAATCATAAGGACACCACTAAATACGCTTCCGAAATTTAATTGTTGTCAACTTGCTTGAAAAGAGCCTATATAAGCGAGGGCGTTCTAGAGGCTGTTCCTGAGACTTACTAGGCCAATACTACTATACAAGCGTTATGTAAAAATTCCAGATCAGAGAGAGCTAAACTAGTAATGGAGGCATGTGCATTCAGTACTTGCCAGGAAGCTATTACCAAGTTCGTAAATGTCCACCCCGAGTTTTTTCTTCAATATGTTTTATAGCTCTTTTGTACTCCGATGCTTTGGTTGGGGAGTCATCCGAGATGTCTTTCAAAACATGTGCTGCATCGTTTTGTCCTGTGGCTCGAAGAGTCATCTGCGTTGCATAAACGCAGAAAGCGCAAACGCACAAAGTTTTTCGCAGGTGATTTGTGTGCGAATATCTCTGGTTTTCCTGCGCTTTGTCCTATCACTGCTCTCGGAAAAACTACTTGAAAGTCAACCTGCACCATGCTTTTGGATTTCCATAACTTCTTCATCGACGAAAGTAACGAAAGTGTTTAGCCATTTTTCATTACATTTGAAAAAACAATCATCTTTTCGATGAGCTTCCTGCCATTTCGTTCGAAAATTTAATAGTAATTTGTATACAATTTGTTTTTTCTCATATGTCAACTTCAAAGTTTCAATCAATTTCAAAGTTGAAATCAAATTCGAAGTTTAATTTTTTAGGCATTGCTGTTTCAATGACTGTACATCCACGTGCTGCATCCCTCATGTATTTCTTCAGTAACAGAATAACTTCTTTCCTTGTAAAACCTGTGTTGGCCCTATTCTCAGTTACTGAAAAATACGTAGGGTAAAGTGCACAGTAGTTGGCACTGTGACAGTAGTTGGCACTGCTTCGACTATTTTGGCTATATTTAGGGTTATTGTTGATTAATTGATTCATATTAATTTTTATCGATTGCTAAATATAATGACCTCGTTAGTTCCCAACATCCAGAAATGGCAACCCTGTGTAAAATTAGTTGAGACAAGCAGCACTGTCAGTGGTCGTGTGACAGTAACAAGTTAGGTGACATCGCTCCATTTTCGGCAAGAACATGCGTTTTCTATTAAGTGTTTTTATTTCAGTTTGTACAATTGTTGATCAATTTGTGTTATATTAATAAAATTAATAAGTTTCTACACATGTTTTAATAGTTTTAAAGTCATTTTATGTGCTATAATTAGTTTTTGTATGCGTGCCAAGTACTGTGACACTGTACTGTGACAACAATAGCAATTTCTATATTTGGCACTATGTGCCAAATATAGAAATTTGAATGTTTTGTGTGATTTATAGTTGTTGGCACTATTAGTTAAATCATTAAGTTAATCTAAATCTGATAGAATTCTGATTGTTTATAGATAAAATGTCTAACTATGAACTGAGATTGAAAAATGCAATTGATGCAGTGCAAAAAGGTATGACGAAATTAAGAGCCTTTAAAGAGTACCAGGTCAAGAGATCTACTATACAGTATAGAATGTCAGAAAAGTTTAAAAAGCCATGTAAAGGTCCTGATACAATTCTGAGTAAAAAGGAAGAAGAAAAAATAGTGAAATGGGTACTGGATTCAGCTAGGAAAGGTTTTCAGAGGCGTCGATTAGAAATCACCTTGAGTGTTCAGCAGTTTCTAGAAATTCAGCCAAACAGGAATTCTCCTTTCAAAGACAACAGAGCAGGTCCTGGATGTATGAGGGCATTTATTAAAAGACATCCTCAGATTACTGAAAGAAGAAGCGAAGGAGTTACTCCAGCCAGTTCTTGTGTGTCCGAAGCCAACATGAGGGGACAGTTCTCATCAATTGAGGAGGTGTTAAACGAAGAAGGGGTACTTGATATTCTTAATGATTCCAATAAAATTTTTAATGGTGATGAAACCAATTTTCCATTGAACAGCAAGAATCCTAGAGTATTAGCACAAAAAGTACAAAGGAATGTTTATGAAAACGATTTTGGGAAAGATAAGAAAGCCGTGACTGTGATGTTTTCATTCTCTGCGTCAGGGGCGATAGTGCCTCCAATGATGATACTACCTTATAAAAGACTCCCTAAAGAAATATTAAAGTCAGTACCCATTATATGGGGAATTGGCTTGACTGATAGTGGTTGGATGAGATCTGACACACTTGTGGGATATATTGAAAATGTGTTTGCCCCTTTTATTAAAAATTCTGGTATAAAACTCCCAGTAATACTATTTGTTGATGGTTATAGGAGCCATTTGACATTTCAGGCAAGTGAGCTATGCTCTAAATTAGGGATCATTCTAGTTGCCCTTTATCCGAATGCCACACGAATCCTTCAGCCAGCTGATGTAGCCGCTTTTTTTCCTATCAAAAGTGGTTGGAAAAGGGCCATACTTCATTGGCGGAATAACAATCCGAGCGAGCCTATGACCATCAAGATGGTAGCACCGATTCTGGAAATTGTTATAAAGAACTTTACTAAAACATCTACTTTAGAAAATGGATTCCGAACATGTGGCCTTTATCCCTGGAAAGCAAACGCCATAGATTATAGTAAATGTCTTGCAGGAACACCAAAAAGTACTGATGGTGCAAAAAATACTCAGTTAACTAGGAATAATGATACTGATGACATGACAATTAATAAGTTACAATTTCGTGACATCATTGGCGAACAAACATTTACAGCTATTGCTAATTTGAAATTAATTAATGGGGAGCCGTCTCAAAGTAAGCGCTTCATGAAATTTATTGCCATTTGATCCCACTTCCGAAAATATTAATGATAATGAAATACAAATAATAATTGAAGATTCGTTATTATCTGTTAATGAAGTGTTTGCAGACCTTCCTGAACAAAACAATAATTTATCAGAGGAAGCAGTGACATCTGAATTGCAGATAACTGGCATTGGCATGTTACAAGAACGAAACAATAACGACCAAAACAACACTGTATCGACTCCAACACAACCTGATTTAATAAAATCAACAACACTAATAGAATCTCCTCCGTTGGAGAATATATTAAACTGGGCATCAACACCAAAGCGAAAAGGGAGAATAATAACAGGAAATATGCCATTTGTGATAAGTTCGGTTAAATGGAAGCAACAGTATGAAGAAAAAGAGAAAGAAAAGAATAAAAAACAGGAAGAGAAAGAACAACGGAAAAGAGAACGTGAAGAAAAGAAATGAAATAATGATCAAAGCATAAAGAGGCTAGTGGAGAATAATGAAGAAAAAAATCAAAGAAAGAAAAGTAGAATGAACAAGAAAAAAATATCAGATCAAAAATGAAAAGGAGCAAAACAAAAATGAAAATACGCCAGGAGAAATAAGTTATAAAAATAGCAACTCCTCGTCGTCCTCTTCTAGTTCGTCGTCCATTTCATCACTTTCTTGGCATTATTAGTTAACTATGGCACAGCTTAGTTTTCTGACCAATGACCAGAAAGTGACGAAACCGTATAATACGTGAATCAGTCTTATAGGGGCCAACTACTATGCACTTTACCCTAGGCATTTTTTAATTCTGTTTTATCAAGTTTTTAAATCTGTTCTGTAAAACATTATAATGCATTTTTACAATATCTTAGATTTTATGTTTATAAATTAAATAGCTTAGGTTAATATAACTGAAAAATAATTAAATTAAGCCTGAACGACTTAGGGATTAAATTTACGAGAAATCTCTAGACTCTAATTTCCGCTCAATAGTTATTTTCGGAAAATATCAATACGCATATTAATGAAAGAAATTGAGAAAAAAAATTCTTCAAAATTTTATGAAAATTTAACAATTTTTTGCAAGATGTTAATAAAATTAAAAAAAATTTAAAAACACAGTTTCATTCTACATACCTTCATAAGAAGAATATATTTTTCTGGGTTGAAAACGATCAATTGTAAGGAAATATAATAGAAATTATTTCACTAAGCTCTGTTTTACGAACACTCGAACAAATAATGACGCGCGAAAATTGCCCCACTTTGTATTTATATCCAGACTCAGGTATACCCACATAACAATTTTTTTTTAATCCTCAAATCGAAAGTACAGGACTCAGGACATTTTATCCATTAAAAAATTAAAAATTAAGAAAATATAATCTTTATTTTTTGAATTTTGGCCAGCTCTTTGAGATTTCGGACCACTGTCCAGCTGTTTAGATATGTATTGTTCAGTCTCTGACATACTCCTTGACTGTTATTGAGTCGCTCTACGTCAAATGCTACCATTTTGGAGGTTCTGTGTAATCTAGTGTTTCTAGGCTGGAGCCTTATTTTGATATTTGAAAGGTAGTGGTCTGAGTCCTGATTGGCGCTTCTTAAAAAACCTTCACGTTTTGTATTTCCTTTTGAGATTCTCGTGAAATGGCCACATGATCTCTCTGGGATTCACCCAGGTTGGTATTAGCTGAAATCCAAGTCTTCTGCTTCCTTGGCAAGTGTTTGAACGCTGTAGACTTCATGAGCAACCCAAAAGTCCTACACGGATCTTAAAGAGGTTGTAAAATATATATTAGCCTATTTCTTCCACACAAAATGAATTAAGACAACATAAGAATAAAACAAGTTTGCGATTTTTCCTCAATTCTACGCTTTATCCTTTCAAATACAGACCAGAACCGACACGGTTTTGGTCTTTTCTAGTCTTGCATGGTTTTGTCTGGTCTTATCTGGTCTTGTCAACGCTTCGCTGGTCTTGCCTGATCATGTCTGGTTTTTGTCTTGTAAGGGTTTTTGTCTGGTAGAATAGTTATAAAGAAAATATATAGGTATCACTTTTAATATTTTATAGAAGCGCTATAGATATGAATGTTGAGTTGATAGAAACTTCAACTATAGAGCCGTGTAGAAGTTTTGGTTGGCGGTAAAATAGTATAGAAAAGGTTATAACTCAGCTATCATTTCATTTAATACGTTTTAATAAATTTATGACACGGTTCTGGAGATTAAACCGCTATTATACGGCTCGTGCTTCACTCCTCCGTCGTTCCCCGGCAATTCCGCTTCTTAAAACGAGCTACTCGGCCATTCGAGATGCAAATTAGCAGCGCGCCGTTAAATTTTGTTGCTAGAGCTGGAGCTTTTGCACGTGATAGCAGGATTCTTGCACGTCTCACTTCATAAGGGCCGTCGTTTTTAGCAACATTGAAATTATTTTAATCTGACGCAACATTTATAATTCCTTAGTTTAGATTTATTTGATGGTCTCCGAGAAAAAGGTGAACTAATTAAAGAGTTGATTACGGAGGGAGTTTTTAATGTTTAACGCGTTGCTTTTGATGCTTCTGTTGACGGTAAAGTTTAGTTTAGTTAGGGAGTATCCCCAAGGAACTCTGTTGTTTATTAGTGAGTTTATAGACGCCGTGACAACTGGCAGTGCAAAAGGCGGATTTATAATATCTCTCGAGAACTAGTTAGCCTTCCCTATTCCATGTATTCTTTTTAATGCAACAGGATACTAGGGCAGGGAAAAAAGGGCGTAATGGCACGCATAAACCCATTCTGTGTCGGTATTATTTCTCGTAAACATAAAGCTGAATAATGTAATTGCCCAGCATTAAAACCATTACGTTTTAAATTATAACGTCGCGAATTTAAATCAATAATGGGATTTAACACAATTACACTTACACAAAAATTTGTAATTTTGCAAATATCCAATGGTTTCAATTACATGAAACAAATTTACATATATACAAAGCAACATTGAATACCTGGGTTTGTAGTTTGGCTTTACTTTCGTTTTCCTCATATATTTAGCTTCCTGCATTTGACATCTAAATGAAACGATTTATTCGTTAAGAAGGATTTCCTTTCTCCGCAAATTTAATGCATTCATGCAAATTGGCTTTCCAAAATTTGCTCCGGAAATGCTATATTTTAACAAGAAAACACATTTAATATTCCCAGTTTTCTACGTTCACTTAAAGTAATATTAAAAGTGTTTTTACACGACGAATTGCAATTAACGCAAAAATTAAATGTGTTTTGTCTTATCTTCGCATTCAAAATTTTACGATCGCTTATTAAATTATACGAGTTGAAATTAACTGAATATCAGCTTCCGGTATTAATTCTTAAATTGGAAGTTTATGGTTCAAATGAAAGAGAAATATTTATTTTCGAATTTAGACGGGATATTGAAATATATTTAAACAATTCCATTCGTTATAGTTCGGTAAGTGCATATTTATTGCTCGAAATAAAAACCACTCAGGAGTTATTCCTGCGCGGCAGAATTCTAGAGACTTTCTGTGAGGACGTTGTCTTGCAGGAAATTGTTCAAATATTTAAAAATATGATAATATATGGGAGATAGGTCTAGAGAAGGAGGCGGGTAAGATAAGATTGTATTTTTTTTCCAAATGTAAAACGAGTTGAAATATTTTTGCGCTTTTGCTTTAATACTTACGAAGTTGTGGATATTGCCATAATATTTTGTATGATGTTTTTGTAAAGCAAATACTTCCTATTGCATAATTGCTTGAAATACATTTAGTTTCATCACAAATTATTAAATATTCGGATTCAAAAGTTTAAGAACTGAATGAATTCTGTTGCCACTTTTCGTGCTGTTTATTTAGATGTGCTTCAATGATGCTTCTTGCCATTTTTGCTATCTCGCTGAAAACCGTTGACGAGCATCTTCCTCACCGAATATTGCGTTTTTGTCAGATGTTTAGTATTAGTGTCGATCATTTCATTCACTAATTGAACTCTTCCCCAAACACTGATTTCATATTTTGGGCTATTAATTTACGGCCCAATTTAATCCGTCCTATACATAGGTCGCTTATTGATGAAACATTTATGTGTTTAGGTTTATCTAGGTTAAACTCTCGCATATATTTCTTGTGTAAGTCTCTAGTAGAAGAAAAAAAAAATTCTGGAAAATTTGATTTTTACGAAAACTATTCATAATACTAACAAATTGAAACAATAAATATATACTAAAATAAGTAGTTTCAATGTATATGTTGTTGCTTCTTTTAGTTTCGCGGGTTATTGTTAAATAGTTCTACCCCTATTCGGTTTGGTTTTCCGCTATATAGTGTGAGCTTGCTTTTTGTGGTTCATAAGTTTATCGCGTTTCGGATGTTTCTATTGCGGAAATCACCATTAGTGACAAATAGGTGTCTATTTTTGAATAACAAGCTTATTAAATGTTTTAGGCTTATAAAATGTGGCTTGCACGAACTTCGTTATTATCCTTTTTTGGGCGAGTATTCTTTGGGTGTTGGTAGAAGAGCTCCATAGTAATATTTCCTATGCCAGTATTGATGCCACTTCAGCATGGAAGATGCTCAATAGTATTTGTTTATCTAGTAGATCGCGTAAACTTCTAAGCATATACGCTTTCCCATTTAATTTCTTTAGAATTGGATCTATCATGACGTTCCATTTAATATGCTCCTCCAAGTACACTCCCACTAATTTTATGTTGCAAGTTCTTCCTATTACATTATTGTTGATCGCAAGATCTATATTTCTAGTACAATTTTTTCTATTTGTTTAGAAAATAATATATATAATTTTTGCTGCAATCAGAAATAAATTAGTGCAATTTCTCTAGGATCTGTTTTGCTACGTTTTCGGTATCCTGTATTGTTGCCTCTGAAACCATAATACTTGTCTCATCCGCTCTAATCTAGTGTATATGATCCGTTATGTGTAGCTTAAATAGCATAGGTGCTAAGATGGTTCCCTGTTGGACCCCCACCGACGTCGACGTATGGATTAAATTAGATACAGCGTTTCGGACATTGATGAATTGCTTTTTTTAATTAAATATGACTGGAACCTGCGTTGTATTTTACCTCTGATTCCAGTTTTCCAACAGCGATACACAGTCGAAGGTTTTCAACACATAACAAAAAATTCCTATTGCACATTTTCCCTTTGATCTGCCTTTGCGGAAACCTTTTGGTATTATTTTGTATTTTGTCAGGAAGGGCGTGAGTCTAATTTCCATGCAGTATTCTAATATCTTCAATGTTACTGAAATCGTCGACACTGGTCTGTAAATGTTTAACCTTTTCACTGCCATATCAATTTGTGGGAATAACACACAGCGCCAATATTTATTAATACGCTGGTAGTTCTGCAACTCCTTTCACATTGATCACCTATTGATCAATAGCGCAAAATAGCGCTCCTCTGTAATCCTTTTTTCCTGCATAACGCGGCGCAGCGGCGCCAGGCGTCTGATTACACTGCCGCAAAGCCATAGGTTCAATCTAAAGAACCGCGTCGAAAAATCGCGAGACAGCCGCGGCAAGTTGAACGCAGACGGCGGCAAACTTGAATGTGCACTTTTACAGTGCACCCAACACATTTATGAAGATTTATCTGGAGCGGAAGTGCCGATCGGTTTTTTAGATTTCCTATCTATCCTGCGCGATGCGAACCCAAATTTTCGCCCATGATCGTCGAACTCGCAAATTACCAGCCAAAGAGGCGGTTGCGGATTTTTTTTCGGCGTTTAGGACGCACCGGGTGAAGGGAGCAACGCAGGAAGCCGCGAGTGGTTCCAAAATACGCGTATCGGCGAGCGGCATCGCCTCGTGCCGCAAAAGTCAGATTCGGCCATGAGGTGTGGGGGGTAAATGTCAAAAAATCGTGCAATAAAGAGTGATATTTTCCAACGTCGGCAGCTGAACGGGGACGGCTTAGCTCGCGAACCCATACATACAAAAGAGGCGCAGGCGTCCGTTCCGAATCGAACGCGTGCAGTTTCGGATCGCTACGCCCAGAAACGGCGAAACTATAGCGGTCAGATTGACCGCACCTTCCAGCGAAGGAGAGCCGATACGAACTGTGACGGGCGACTTCGTGGTCGCAGCGATGCAGCGCCGTACCAAAATGCGCGGTTCGGCGGGGCCCACGTGCCGGTCAACTTGAAATTTCAAAAACGCGACATCCTGGTGTCCCAAATCGACATTTAAGATTTTATCTGTGCAGATTTACAGTTATAAGTGGGCGTCGCGACGCGATTCCGCGACCGGGTACAGAAAGCCAAAACACCATTCTACAACCTCCGGAAAAATTCACCGGGGGGCTGCAAAAATATGGACGTTTTACTTTCGTCATATGTTTCCTGCAATACGGCGAGTTTCGGCGAGCGTCGCGACGGTTTCAAACGACGCAGCGCGATGCCGCTTACATTAAAAGATAAAGCGTTCAATTCTCTGCGGGTATCGCACTAAACCGTTCCCGCAGAGCTTTAGTTGGCGATTCTGCGAGAGTTTTCCTGTACCTCAAAAAAACGTCATTTTTATGGTGTCGAGACGCCATCTTCAACGCAATCGGGATTAAACTCGATAACAAACTAACAGGTTCTATGTCCGATCAAACGGCATCCCGTACCGATCCGTCAATTGGTTCGGAAGTTCTAGGTACCACTGCGAAATGCCCCTGCTTTTTTCACTTTTTGCTCACTTTTCTCTTTAAACTGCCGCAGATTCGCAAAAAGTCGTAGAAGCTTATAAATCTTGCCGGAATAGCTGCGGGAAAGTGTTCTGAAGAGAACGGACCCAACCGGCGACTTGTAGTTATAAATATATGGAAGTGATTGCAAAATCGACAAAAAAAAGTTGAATTTTCTCTTGCACCAGGTGAACGGGACGGCGCAGGGCGGCGAGCGAAGACTCCAAAAACGTGGCGCGACGGCAGCTAACGCGTCCGTGAAGAATTTTCAAGATCCGACGCAAAATACGCCTCGAAGGTAAAAAATTCGTTAAGTTAGGTTACGGTCTTGGTGCGTGCGAACCTGGGAGAGTTAAGTCGCGAAAATGGCAACGCTCGAAGGGGCTCTCGGTTCTACACCAGCAAAATGTACCATCCCGTTTTGCGCCTCCGCCTCCGCTTCCGTCGGGCCGTTTCCCCAAAAACCTCGATTTTTGCGCGGGGGTTTGACCCTCTGGAGTGGGGTGGCAGGATGGAGGACGAAACCTGAGAATGCGCAACGTGCGAACGGACATTCGCAGTTAAAGCGTCGAAGACGCAAGTGTAAAGGTGCTCACAGACCGGCGCGAAAGTTTCGTTGCCGCGACCGCTGCGATATCGCCGCGGACAGATTGACACGGCGGCTTATATACATGTTCAGACCGACAAACGCGATTTTAGGCGCTTGTTGGTCTGAACATGTACATAAGCCGCCGTATCAATCGGTCCGCCGCGATATCGCAGAGGTCGCGGCAAAAGCTGAATTTGCCCTTTTCAAAAACCTACGTGGTGCGGTCCCCCAAGTGAAATTCTGGAAACACCACACGTCAGTTGTCTCAGAATTTATCGAAATTTGCGATTCCGTCGTTACCTAGCGATTCAGGCTGAACGCTTCACCACACGGACCCCAAAAGTTTGCATTACAAAAATTACCACTTTTACGGATGTTATGGCGAAGATGCCCGGGGAAAATGAAATTCACGAAAGAATTCCGGTAGAAAACTTCCAGACGCGTCCTCCGACATCAGCGTCGCCTGCGGCGGCGGTGCATCGGCTTCTTGTATCCAAGAAATAGAGGAAATACCACACGCACGGCGATTTTCGATAACGCTTCCGGATCGCGTCATTTAGGCCTCCAAAACTGACGATATTTTTTGCAAGAAAATGTGAGTTTTTCGTCCCAAAGTGAGTTAGTGAGACAGTCGGATGAACGGCGACGTTCCGGACACATCGCCGCTGGAACAACGTTCGTGCGACAAAAACTGTCCGAGTTGTGTGTGAAAAAGTGAAAAATAAGGATTATCTTTTGATAATTCGGCGGTTGTCTGGTCCCATATTTGTCGGATTATCAAGATTATACTGTATTGAAGTCGCCGACTAGTATTACATATCTTCTTCAAGAGTAGATATCTTCGAGCAATTGTCTTATAGCTATTAAGAAGGTTGTTATGCCTCCAGAAGAAGATCTGTATATATTAATTATTTGGGTGTAGTGGCTTGCACATTTCCTTCTTGCTCCACAGACTTCTACATATTTTTCAACTGATCTGTTGTCGAGCTTCAAATCTGCTACCTATACGTTTGCACCATACTAATACACAATTCTTATCTTGCTTATTTAAAACAAATAGATTATCATCATTTTTCAATAAAAATATTTAATTACAAAATATATACCTATTATATGAACTTAAGAAAAGACGCTTAAAATTTTAGTTTATTTCAATATTCCTTAATAATATGCATAAAGCGTTTAATCAAAACTTAATATAACTTTGAATATATTAATTACAAGTTTTAATAACAACCAATCTTTCTTTTGTGCTGCTCCGAAGACAATAAGAAATTTAGAAACAAAGGTGTGTGTCATGTTGGAGTAAGTTATTAATATTATTGAAGCGCAATTACAGAGCTTTGTTTGTAATACCTTACATGGATTGTAATAAGTTTGGTTTCCCGTGGCTTTAGTTGCATACAATCAAATTCCCGTATTCCAGTCGCGCAATAACTGCTCAACTTTGTTAGTAATTTATTTGTATGGATCGATGGAAATAACAATAGAAAGGAAAGGAACTAAATGAAAGTAAATTATAATTTACTAGAGAAGGAGTTATAGTTACCGGAAATCTTCTTTGGCATACACTGCTCGAGATGTGTTGTGTGAGGCGTTCGTTACGTCTAAGCAAGTAACATGAACAGGTCAAGGCATAAAATATCAGGGGCTGTAGGCCAAAAAAGCCGTTAGAGTAAGAAAAAGATATATTTAGTCTAGTAACGAGGAAAATTCAATATTAAATTGTAAAGTTTTGCAAGCAAAGTGCAAGTCATACCTAAAAGGGTGAAGTAATTCAATAGAGAAGGAGTTATGTCAAATAGACGCTTATATTTATCAATAAAAAGGGGGATTGCCGGAAATCTTCTGTTACTCTTTGGCACACACTGCTCAAGATGCGTTGTGTGAGCCGTTCGATACGTATAAGCAAGTAACCGGAACGGTCAACGCAACGGTTAAGATATCAGGAACGACAATCGAACGGCTCACACAACACATCTTGAGCAATGTATGCCAAAGAGTAACAGAAGATTTCCGGGAATCCCCCTTTTTATTGATAAATTTATGCGCAACAGAAGATTACCGATAATCCTCCTTTTTATTGATAAATATGAGCGTCTATTTGACATAACTCCTCTATTGAATTACTTCACCCTTTTAGGAATAGCCTGCACGTTGCTTGTGAAACTTTACAATTTCATATTATAATTTCCGTTAAACATCTTGAGACTTTATATGTTGAATTTGAAAGGTTTATTTAGGGAGGAAATTGTAAGAAGAAAAAATATTTTATTTCCGTTCAAAATATGATTTGATGATTTTTAAATTGAATGATTGAAATTTGTCCATAAACGTTTGTTAGGCGAAAAGGCTTATTTCCGGCATTCCGGATATTAAATATTCACAAAACCTGCTTTCGCTGCGGATGTTAAAGTTCAAAGAAAACTGGATTCTATTAGCAATTTATGAGCAGAACTGAATTGCTCTAATATTACTGTGCATATACATCTATGTATTATAATTTCGCTCGTTATTAATAATCAAAGGGTGGTTATATTATTTATAATGAATTCCGGGAACGTAGTTGACTTCATTAAATTGGTTTGTTAATCGATGGAACGGTATCGATAAAATATGCTCTGGATATATTAAGCCTTGATTAAATTAAAATTATATTAAGCTCAAGATTATAATAAAGGATTAATGGACACAAGACTCCCCACTTTTCTTAATAGAACGATAATCGTGAATTATATATAATTTAGTAATTTCAGAAATTCGTAAATTTCTCTGAATTTGATATTTAGGCTTAAATATTATATTTAGCAATTTAATAATACGTCCTTCAACTTTATAAAAACAGAATTAATTAACTTGAGACAAAACTCGTCTTGCATGTTCTAGATGGCTCTAATGTTTTTGTCTACATTTTACACTCCATCCTCGATAATATTTCGCGAAAGAATAAATAAAAGCAGTATTATGCACTAAATTCCAATGATTTAATCGAATTGCTTATACAGGGGTTTGACAAAATAATATGAACACCATGCAATACGGTACCGCTTGTTGCACTGTGCACATGTAAATTCTGCGTCACGGCTGCAACACCCAGTTGATGTGCTACGTTTTGAGATTTTCTTGCAGTATATTATATGCTTTGTTCTGCGGCGGTTTACAACAGTGATCGGCCCATTGCAAATGTTGGCCTTATCGCCGAATCTCCTCTCAACGACATATTTATGGTGGCGATAAATATAAATGGGCTAAACATAGTGAACGTGTATAAACCACCAAATACCACTTGTACTTGGACCCACTGTATACTTGGGGATTTTAACAGCCACCATGACCTATGAAAGTACCAAGAAAACGATGAAAATGGAGATAAACTAGTCGAATGGACCGACTTGAACAGTTTGCATTTGGTTTTTGATGCTAAGCAACGTAGCGCAACGATGCTAAACAAGGGATCGTTTCAATCCAGAAGATGGAACAAGGACTACAACCCTGATCTATGTTTGGTGTCCTCCAGCCAGAACAATCGTCCACTCTCTACAACTAAAACCAGACTCACAGAGTTCCCACATAGTCAACACCGTCCAATCTTTATCGATATTGGTATACAGATCCCATTGGTTCAATCTATCCCATGTCTTCTCTGGAATTTTGCTAAATCCGCCTGGAAAATATCGGAAAAGGAACTTGATGCTGGTGTTAGTTTCATCCCAGCAAAAGCTATCCATTACGAGCGCTTCGCCAAACTTGTAATGTCAACAGCAAAAAAGCACATCCCCAGGAGATTCAGGAAAGACTACATACCAAGGTGGAGCGCAGAAAGTACTCGCTTGTTTGCAGAATTTAAACGAAGTGGTAGCCCGGACATAGCCGTTGACCTGCTAAGATCGTTAGACTAAATACGGCTAGAAAAATGAGAGACGACTATGCAGAATCTCGATTTTAGTAGGGAAAGATTATGCGTTCTGGCGAGGCCTACTTATGGAAAATTTACATGGGGCCAGCCTTCTTATGGGAATTTACATGGGCAGCTGTTTAAAGCTGATCGAAAGCTGTTTAATGCAGATTGAAAGCTGTTTAAAGCTGTTTAAAGCTGATTGAAAGCTGTTTAAAGCTGATTGTAAGCTGTTCAAGGCTGCCCATATAAATTCTCATAAGAAGGCTGGCCCCATGTAAATTCTCCATAAGAAGGCTACGCCAGAACGCATCATCTTTCCCTACTACATATTCTAGACGCAAACCAGACAATCAGACAGCCCTACGAGACCAGTTCTGCAGCGTCAACGTAAGTAACACATGCTTCGAACCATTCAAAATACTAGCGTGAGTGTGGCAAGAATGCATATTGTCGCCAACACTGTTTAACATTTACAGAGAATACATTATGCGAAAGGTACTAGAAGATTGTAACGGAGGGATCCCTATTGGAGGCAAACGGATAACGAATTTGAGATATGCAGATGATAATGTGATGCTGGCTTCGGAGGAAGTCGAAATGGAGGCTATAATGACCAGACTCAGAGAGAGAGTAGCTCATTTGGATTGGAGAGCTACAGAATAGCTCATATGGATTGGAGATTAATAGAGCCAAAACAAAGATCATGATAATAGATAGACAAAATGAAAACCTTCCACAAGGCGACACCGTGTCTACATTTGCAGTGGAAAGATTTGATTATCTAGGATCAGTAGTTACCAACATAAGTGGATCGGAGGAAGAAATCCGCAAACGAATAGCGATTGCCAGAACGTCTAGGGCAAGACTGGTGAAAATTAGGAAAGATCGAGACATTACCAAAAACACAAAACTTCGGCTGATACATAGCCTGGTCTTCTCCATTGCAACTTACGCCTGTGAAACGAGTACTATTCGGACCTCAGACCAACGCAGAATAGAAGAGTTTAATATGTGGTGCTATAGAAAAATGCTGCTAATACCATGGACAGCCCACCGCACAAACGACTCTATTATTCAACAACTCGGTATAAAGACCAGAATACCAGACAATAAACCAGCACTATTTAGGATACCTGGGTCATGTGGCAAGGAGGTTCGACAATATTGAACGACTTATAGTAGAAGGCAAAGTCTAAGGCCGCCGCCCAAGAGGAAGATCGCTGACACGATGGATAGACAGGACAAAAACCCTGACGGGACAAGGGACGCAGGAAGTAATGAGATCTGCCCAAGATAGAGAGAGCTGGCAAGAAGTCATGGCGAGCGTAGCAAATTGATGTCACTACACCCTGCAGAAGGGTTATGGACTGAAGAGGGAGAGAGCCGCAAAGCATGGAGCCTTTTGCG
Organism: Phosphuga atrata; assembly: GCA_944588485.1. Lineage (NCBI taxonomy): Eukaryota > Metazoa > Arthropoda > Insecta > Coleoptera > Silphidae > Phosphuga > Phosphuga atrata. Next base: position 86,214,279 of record OX155894.1, read on the forward strand.
GAAACTTAGCGAACGTAGCATCAAAAAACTGGTAAATCCAAAATGAAGGCAGATTTGATAGCGAGCCGAAATTCAAGAAGTGGCCCGTGCTCCATCAGATAAACACCACTCAACACGCGTTAAAAAAGAGGTCAAGGCCTTGAAACAACAATTCCCTGCAAAATACAGTTTCACTGATGCTTTCTCAATCGGTGCAGTAGACGCTGCGATTAAAATGACCATGAATGGTAAAGCTGCAGGGTATGATGGCATCTATTCCGAATTTCTAACGCACTGCGGACCAAACGCAAAGCGTTGGCTTGCTGATCTCTTTTAGAAATATTGCATACTGGAAAATTGCCAAAGTTGTTTAAGATTACCAAGACTATCGCTTTGGCTAAACCGGATAAGCCGCTTGATAAACCCGAGTGATTTCTTCTCAGAAATATTGCATACTGGAAAATTGTCAAAGCTGTAAGATTAACTAGACTATCGCTTTGGCTGAGCCGGGTAAGCCGCTTAATAAACTCGAGAGCTACCGCTGAATCGCCTAACTTAGTGTCTGCTATAAACGTGGAACGTCTCACCTATAATCAATTCTGCGGCACTGTCGAAGCAAGTGTTCCACCAATTGAACAAGCTGGCTTTCGTGCGGGCCGTAGCTGTGCGGGCCAAGTACTATCTCTCACAACCCATATCGAGTCTGGTTTTGAGAGTAAAATGAATACATAAGTTGCATTCATCGACTTGACTGCTGCCAATGATACGGTTTGGAGAGAGAGACTTCTGTATACGTGGTCTGAAAAGTATCCGACCTTATTTTTTATTTTGAAACCCTGATGGATTTGAATCAAGCGCGCTTGGATGAGCCGACCTTGAACTTTCGTGCGCATGCGTGATTTTTTTTCCGCCTGTAGATAGCGTCAGTTGTTGTTGAGCAGTGTTCGAGTGACGTAGTGTGTAGTGCTCAGGTCGGTTTTTCAATGCCAGTAAACATCACCAAAGAGTACTATAGGGATGTCCTACATCACCTACGTGATGCTGTGAGGCACAAGCGACTGGAGTTGTAGTCATCAGGAAATTGGCGACTCCATCACGACAATGCTCCAGCAGATTCTTCGCACTTGGTTCACAATATTTTTGCGAAAGACCAGACTCCTCTGGTTCGACAGGCTCCTTACTCTCGTGATATGGCCCCCTGCTACTTCTGGTTATTCCTCAAAGTCAAGAGGCCATTGAAAGGAACGCGATTTTAGACAAGAGAGGACATTATGGCTGCAACGAGAGCCGAACTATAGTCGATTCCGAAAGAGGGTTTTTCGGAATGCTTCCCACAAATGCAGCACAGCTGGGAGAAATGTGTGGAGTACCAAGGAGACTACTTTGAGGGTGATTAGGTTTTCAACGCCCCAGGTATGCCAGTTTTTATTACCGGCTAAAGATCGGATACTTTTCTAACAGACTACGTATATTTATTAAAGTGAACCGCATCCGCTAAAACTGTGGAAGATGCGTAGACACAATGCGCATCGCTGGGGTCTTGCGCATTCACCGGCTTGCGACTGTGGTGAAGCATGTCAAACAATCCGGCATGTTGTGACCGAATGCTTGGTTGTGCATACAATGGCCAACTGGACGACGTAAACAACCTCCATCCAAATGCAGTTGACTGGCTGAGCAAGTTAGACGTTGATATCACTTGTCGCAAAATAACACAGCTCTTAAACAACATATTTTCCAATCGACTATTTCAAATAGGTACATCTGAAGTATGACATCAGCACTAGGAGAAAATTAAGCAATGGCCTTCTGCAAGACGCAGTTTTCGCACCGCTCCTGTTTAACCTTTATATACATGATCTACCACCGACGGTGTCCAGTAATTTCGCATACGCAGAAGATATGGCGATTGCAGTGCAACGTAAAAAAACGCATCAACCTGACACGCACTCAATATTGACCTTGAAACAATGTGGACCTACTTCAAGCAATGGCGCCTACGTCCAAGTATGCAGGAAATGGAAGTATGCTGTTTCTACTTGTATCCTATTTTAGAGATTACGAAACTCTTGGTGAGGTTCGACGACACATTGCTGTTCCATAATACAAACTCCAAGTATCTGGGGGTTACTCTGGACAGATCACTATCATATAAAATGCATATGAATAAAACCGCTGGAAAGCTAAAAATGCGAAATAACATTATTCAGAAACTCTCGGGTTCTTCACTCCGAACAGCGGCGCTTGACTTGGTCTACTCGGTAGCCGAATACTATGTACCTGTTTGGATGAATAGCGCTCATGTCAGAGTTGATGTCCAATTGAACAACACCTTGCGTATAATCACTAGGACGATACTAGCGACACCCGTCCAGTGGCCGGTTCTAAGTAACATAGCCCCCCCCCCACCTTCGTCGTTCGGCCGCTCTTACCCGTGAAGCTGGAAAATTTCACAAGAATGCACTGCTTCCTGTTCATCAAGATATTCAGATATTACCTCACCGACAGAGACTACAATCACGAAGATCAACAGTACGTACAGCTGCACAATTGTGTGGAAGAACATTTGATCCTAAGACTGACTGGACTGCTGAGTGGACAACTCACTACCCTTTTTTTCCTTCACAGAGGGGAGGAAATGCTTTTACGCACCCCCAACTATGGTTTCAATTTTGGGCAGTTTGGGCTCACCAGCCCTCTAAGGCAGTCATACTCACTAAACCCATCTTCTTTTTATTTCTCTCCTGTAGTGTTCCCGTCTTTCAGCCTTACGCCCTACAGGATTAGTCTTAATATCCTTTTCTCAGGTGTTGCCTCTTTTTCTGCTCTGTTCTTCTAATTCATCTTTTGCCTTTTTTCGCATCACTTCTACAAAATTCTTCATAGTTTCCCAGCTGTCCTTGTGCGCGATGATTTCCTCTATTATGCTTTTTGGGGACATGGCTGCAGCAGGTAGGTTTCTTTTTATATTGTCCCTTTCGTGATCCAAATTCCCACAATTGAAAATTGTGTGTTCTGGAGTATCATCTACTTGTTCTGTACAGTATCGGCATTGTGCAATCCCACTCTCTCCAGTTCTCTCCATGTAGGAGCAGAAGACTTCGTGTTCTGTAAGGCAATGTGTAATGTGGAAATTTACCGACCCATGCTTCCTCTCTACCCATTTCTTGATGTCCGGTATCATCCTGTGGGTCCACCTTCCGACTTTAGCGAGGTCCCATTCTGTCTCCCACTTCTGGTAAGTCATTTCCCTCTTTTCAGCTCACCACCCTGTGGGACTGATAACTGTTGAGAACCCAACATCGTTCCCAATTGGCTTCGATCTCCCGCGTAAACAGTGGGTAAAGCTGAACCGCATCCGCTCAAACTGTAGAAGATGCACAATGCATCGCTGGGATCTTGCACAACCACCGACTTGCTAATGTATTGAAGCACCGCAAACAATTCGGCATATCGTGACTGAATGCCCAGGTCGTGCATACAATGGACGGCGTATGATTTGGGCGGCTATATCGTGGTATTCAACTGGCCCGATCATTACCCTTACTGTTCGGATTACTGCGAATGAATATCTCGACCTCCTCAACAAGATGGCCAGCTGAACGACATAAAAAACCTCCATCCAAACGCAGTTGACTAGCTGGGCAAGTTAGACGTTGATATATGACATTAATCAATTAATCTGCTATACATTTACCTACGTACAATGTTCGTTTTTCTTGAAAATCCACACGATAAATAAATAACCAGTGATCGGTGAAATGTGTGACCTACCAGACTTCAAAATAGGACAAATTGTAAGCGTACGGTTATCGAGAGTATCTGTGATGAAAATGGCTCAACTGTCTAACGTTTCTCGTGCGACAGTATCCACAGTAATGACAGCATACATAAAATATGATAAAACATTATCAGCGAAGAGGAATAGTGGACCAAAGCCGAAGTTAACTGACAGATACACACGAACATTAAAAAGGATTGTGACCAGACAACATAAAAATTCCGCCGTGAAAATTCCTGCAGAACTCAACACTCACTCAAACAGTGCGGCAGGAGCTTCACAAAGCTACCATTCATTGAAAGTCTGCAATTTGTCTGACTGTTCATAACGAAAGCCAACGCAAAGCTGCGAAAGAAGTGATGTCATAAAACCACGAGCATAAAACCTGGAAACTGGATGACTATAAGAATGTGGTATGGTCCTATGAATCATTGTTTACCTTGTTTCCTACAAACGGCCGGGTTTATGTATTCTTATTCTTTTGGTTCCTATCCGTTCCGGATGTTGGTTACCATCTTGACTCTGTTGTTCCTATCACTTGCAGTTCGGAATAATTCAGTAGAGGTTTTAGAGGTCCAGGCTGTGAGATTTTTTAGCCAGGATATTCTTCTTCGTACAACACCTTTCTTACCTGGTACTCTTCCTTGAAGAAGAGACTGTAGAAGACGGTATTTAACGGTATTCCTCATGACGTGTGTCCTAGGTATTGGCTTTTCCTGTTTTTGATACTTCCTTAGTTTTTTTCATTTTTTAAAGAACCTCAATATTTGTGATATGGTCTGTCCATGGTATCCGCAAATCCTTCTGTGCAGACACATTTCAAAAGCCTCTAACCGTTTACATAAAGACTCTGTCAGAGTCCACGTCTCAGCACCGTAAAAAAAGTAGATAACACATAACAACACAAAAGCCTGATTTCGAAGTCATTGTCAGCCCATGATGTTTGAACAAATTCCGCATCTTATTTAAACTTGTCCGGGCTTTTCCAATTCGAGACCTCACCACATTAGAAGGGTCCCATTAATCATTCATGGTAATGCCCAGGTACTTATGCACTTGTGCAATGGGTTTCTGATCTATATTTACTTTGCATATGCAGAGACTTTGTTTTATTAATGACCATCACTTTTGTCTTCTGATGTTTTATATCTAAACCATATTCATGGCTTTTTTGCTAACTTTATCAATGATATGTTGTAGGCTTTCTTGGCTATCCGCAAAAATCACTGTGTCATCGGCATATCAAATGTTATACGTGATCTGTTTGAAAAGTGTCCGACCTTTAGCCGGTAAAAAAAAACCGCATACCTGCAGCGCTGGAAGCCTAAACACCCTCAAACCGACCGCAACTCCAATCGCTTGCGCCGCACAGCATCACGTTGGCGGCGTAGGACATCCCTATAGTACTCGCTGTAGTCGTTCCGTCATTTTACTTGCATTTAAAGACCAACGAGAGCACTACAGACTACGTCACTCGAATACTGTTCGGCAGCCACTGACGCTATCTAGAGGCGGGAAAAAATTCACGCATGCCCACGAAGGTTCAAGGTCGGCTTATGCAAGCGCGCTTGATTCAAATCCATCAGGTTTTCAAAATAAAAAACAAGGTCGGATACTTTTCTAACACACCACGTATATCCAGTTACCATTTAAGAGCACACCCATCTCATCATCCTCTAGAGCTTCTTTAAAGAGATATTCCAAATAGATGTTAAATAACAATAGAGACAATAAAGCCTTTCCTTGCACCTCTTAGAATATCTATAGAAAGTTTATGTATGGAGAACACCAAAAGAAGCATTCGATCTGGTTTGCCTGCTTCTTGCAGTCATGTCTCACAATCAAGCACGAGGTGACGTTATGATTTGGGAGACTATATCGTGGTATTCAACTGGCCCGATCATTACCCTTACTGTCCGGATTACTGCGAATGAATATCTTGACTTCCTCAATAATGAAGTGCTTACCATGACTAACAAATTGCTGCCAGACACTGCCAAATTTCAATATGATTATGCGCCCATATACACAAAAAGGTTCAAGCGTGGTTTGTAGAGCATCGGAATGTCATCAAGCATCTTCCTTGAGAAGCGCAATAGCTAGACCTTGACATCATTGAACCGTTATGGCGAGTTTTGGAGCAGAGAGTGAGGAGCAAATTCCCAACTCCAACATCCTTGCAAGCATTTTGGCAATTGGCAATTGGCGGATGTATTGCTACAAGAGTTGGGAAGACATTCCGTTGAAAGCTATTCAGAAATAAACTATAAGACTAATAGAACTATAAGAATCTATTCCGCGACGAATTGCAACTGTTCGAAAATTTCGCAAATAGTGCTCCAACTCCTCATCAATAAATAAATATTGTTATAGAGCTCCGGAAAGGCTGAATATATATTTATATATTGAGAATATATATATTTATATATTTATATATTCAGGCTGTGTTCCGTTTGTTTAAAGTTTGTATGATTATCTATATCGTAGGATCGTTTCACCAATTCTAATAAATATTGTGTAAATGCAGGTGTTTTTGTCCAACCCCTGTATATGCTACCTGCGAAGCAAACATTTTCCTAACTTCATAGCAAGATTTTAATAAAAAATACTTAAATAAACTGATTCCCAATGAATTTTCGATCAAAATATTGTTGTCAAATTATTATGATGGTAATTAAATGCCTCTATTTTTCAGTGTAAACTGTTTGAACCTTAACTTGTAATAACATTTCGTAACTTATAATTACTACGGAATATAGTTATCTCGATATAACTTTGATGCAGCCCTAATTAGACTTGCATTAATCAGTACGCTGTTCCAAGCAGATTTAAATCAACCGGTGTAACTAAGTTTTTATGTAAGATCTATTTACATTATATCTGCCTTGCACCCAATGATCATTACAAAACACTGAAAGTCAAGAAGGATTAGACAATAAAACTTCGTGGGGAGAAATGTAGCGGACACTAATTGCAGAATGAAAGTTGCATTATAACACATTATCTTGTGATGGAAGTGCTATAGAAAAATGTTGTCGTATATTGTAAGCACAAGTTATTTAAACAAAGCTACATATTACATATAAAACAAGACAGACAAGAATAGACTGACAAAACTAGACTGTCTATTCGGAAACATTGGTATCTAATTATTACTAATTAAACTAACGTTCGGAAATATTAGTAATATTTTTATCTACGACCACTATTGTAAATGCCTATTATAGTACAGTTCGTGGACTATGTAAATACATCAAAACACACACGTATGTAACAGTCCGAGATTAATGATAAGTTATGATTAATAACACACACGTGCGTTTGGTTTACGATTCGTTGAATGCTTGATAGCTACTACTACGTTCTCATACGTTCAGCGTCCCCCGTGCCACAATTCAAACAAGCGGAAATTGCCGTTGCGTACATTGGGTTGCCTATATCTATGAGCACTCTTGTTCCAGTATAACCTAAATAAGTACTAAATAATAAGTACTCTTTAGTAAATTACTCTTATTCCAGTATAACCCAAATAAGTACTAAATAATAAGGTATGTAACCATTAAGAATGTATTTTTTTTATTTCGGAATGGGATGGGACGAAAGTATTAGGTCTGTGGGATGGGACAGTGGGACGAAAATGTGACAGTGACAGGGTTCCGTTCCACGGGATGGGATCTGGAACGAGAAATGTGTCCCAAGCTCATCTCTGGCCTCCACCTCTTCTAAAATTCTCTCCGATTCCTTGATACCTCTTCTGATCCCAGTTACCATACCGCCATTTCATCTTCTTCTTCTTATTAGCCTTCATACTTCCACTGTTGGACATAGGCCTCTTTCAATTTTTTCCATGCTTCTTTGTCATTTGCTGTTCTCATCCACTTTTTTCCTGCTATCGTCTTTATGTCATCTATCCGTCTTGTTTGGGGTCTTCCCGTGCTTCTTTTTGTTTCCCGGAGTCTCCAGAAGGTAATCTTGGGCCACCATTCTTCTGTATTCTTTCTGGCCCCGTGTCCTGCCCATTGCGATTTGAGATCGGCTGTTCTCTTCATGATATCTATTATTATACCCCCATTTGCCCTTCTGTAATTACTCTCTCTCCGTGCCGGTTGCATCCTCCAATTGTACTCCTTGTGGAGTCTCTCTTTACAGGCTTCCCATTCCTTCTCTTGAACCCAGGTCTCCACTAACCCAACTATTTCAAATCTCCTCAAGATTTCTATAAAAGACTCGTCCACCTTCTCCAGCTTCATCCTGAGCCCTGCCACATTCCAAAACATTAACTTCACATTTTTCCTTTCCGTTCCGCCGTTGTGTATCTGCCCCTTTCTTCTTTGGCTAGTCATTTCCCGTCTATTTCAATTTTTTGGTATCCTACTTTAATCTGATGGCCCCTTTCCCCTGGAGTAGCTTTGCCTTGCTTAACAATTCTTTCCGGATTCCCTGTTACTTAGGGGTGAAATCATCTTGAATAAATACATTTGTACTTCTTAGCTTACGTTTGTTTCTCATTATGCCCTTTTTTACCTCCCAACTTTCTAATTTTAACATAATACTCACTTTTACTTATTACTCTCACTTTTATCCCTATTCGAGCCAAGCCTGTATGCGTTCCCGAAACCTTCGTTTACACCTAACATTCGACAGAGGTCGCATTATTGGCGTGAAGGTGGTTTTTCGTTGAGAGAAATTGCTAATCGTCTTAAGGGATCCTCCGTTAATCACGTGAGGCTCGAAAGTGGGGGGGGAGGGGTTGTGAAGAATTACAAAATATAACATGGGGGGAGGGGGTTGGTGGAACTGTATTGAGATATCTCGTGTATTTATTTTTTCGTTGAACGCGCGATTTTTAAATCCAAAAGCGGCACGCGAATTGTAACACGTGATTTTGGGTGGGGGGGGGGTGGGGTGTTTAACCTCACCACGTATCACTAGGGGGGAAGGGGGGGTTTAAAACGTTGCTAAAAAACATCACGTGATTAATTGACGACCCCCTAACCGACCGACGTTTCCAGATCGCTGCCGACGTCGACGTCGCTAGTTCACACTATGACAGGAGAACAACGAGTCCGGGACGACGAGACACGCGCACGGATGCACGGAAAACGTGCACGGAGAGTCTACCATCGCATGTGTGTTTCTGTCGGATCCCAGATAGACGACGACACTGATGAACGTTAGAGAACGTCGGCCGACGACGAAGTCAACGAAGAATCCGTGACTTAAGGAGACGCGAACATCAGACGCCCGCGAATCCCAGATTAAGCCCCGACGTCGATCAGATCCGACGCTCCGAGCAGCGACTTCTCGGAAAGACCGGAGAGTCTTAGGACGAAAACGACCCTCAGACAGGAGTGGCCCAGGAACAGTATCCGCGAGCCGCAATGTGCGTTCAAAATGTCGATGCTCATGTGTCCTGTAGTTCACAATATGACGCGCAATCAGCTGCGTTCTTCATCGAACCACGAACCAAGTGATCCACCGTTCAGGAAAACCAAAATTGTGTGCTTTGCACGAAGTGTGCATGTACTGGTGAGGAACAAGGAAACGCGAGCTGGGATAACGCGCGCGCTAGGGGCTCTCGCCCCTGTGCGCCGTCGCCACGGCTCAAGCGCTCGCTTAAATTCGCTCAACGATTTCATCAATGTTGATCATTCGATCAACGGCGACAACGGCAACACCAACAGCGTCAGCAAGTGGCGGTTTGCCTGCGCACGATGAGCGCCGAGGAAAGAAACGCGAGCTGGGAAAGTGCGCGCGCTAGAGACTCTCGCCTCTGCGCGCCGTCGCCGCAGCTCAAGCGATTACATGTGTATGTTCTTCCACGTTAGGCGAAAAAAAAACACGCAAGAAGCGCGAGCTGGGAGAACGGTTAATAATGTTAAATAATGTCGAGTTACAGTTATATATGAAAATACTAATGTTTGTTTATTCTAATGTTGTACTGGTGCAGGAGTGTTTGGACCTCGTACCAAGTACTTCGAATCCATGGGAACATCCCCAATTATCTTCCAAGCAGAGGTACACGCAATCGAAAGATGTGCACAGTTTAACCTCGATAGGAATTATCGCAAAAAAAACGAATTGCTATCTTCTCAGACCAGCCAAGCAGCCTTTAAGATCATTAGCTCATACACCATCAGATCCAAACTGGTATGGGACTGTGTGCGGAAGCTAAACAAGCTTGGCAAAGATAACAAAGTAACACTATACTGGGTACCAGGACACACTGGTATAGACGGAAATGAAGAAGCCGATCACCTAGCAAACAAGGGATCCAATTGCCTCTTTATAGGTCCGGAAGCCTTTTGCGGCATGAGTGTGAACACCATCCACAAAAATTTAGATGAAGAAACAAAAGGAAAATGTATGAAAACCTGGAAAGATCATCGAGGGCTAAAGCAGTCCAAGGTGATGCAAGGATCTTTCAACCAGAAGAGAACAAAAGTGTGCCTGAAATTAAGCAGGAACAAGCTTAGAATTCTGACAGGACTCCTAACGGGACACTGCAGACTTAGGAAATATCTCAAGGGCCTAGGCCTAGAGGAGGATGACGGATGCAGATTCTGTGGCTTAGCAGAAGAAACCCCCGTACATCTGCTAAAAGACTGCGGAGCATTACTCCGCAAGAGACAGATGTACCTTGGGGCTCACTGCTTGAACACAGAGGAGCTGCAGGCCTTGAATCGCACCCAGATCCTGAAATTCCTAAAGGAATCAGGATTAGAGGAGCCGCTCTAAATGGGTAAGTACACCAACGATTGGAGGAGGAGGATGAGGTAGAATAGATTTATAAAGGTCGCAGTACAAGTCGTCACCACCATATCTACCATCTACAATATTATTGCAATGTTAAATAATGTACCTAATAAGAAATACATCAAGATACAGACATATAACAAGACATAGACAAGATACAGACATATATAACAAGATACAGACATATACAATACAGACATATTGTTCTTATTATACAGAAACGAATTAGTGTGGTCGTAGATAGTATAGTACATAACTCATGTTGTAAGGCAATGACGTACTCGCGGCATTACGCACTACCCGCTACGCGGGTAACTGTTCCGCTAGTTCGTAATATGTTTCTTACAACTCTCGTTACGTAATATATTATTACAATTTGGTTTGTTTTACAATTTGGCTCTTCTAACTGATAGTCGGCCTATCCCTGCACTGTAGCAAGCCGTAGCGCAGACGCCAACAACTCTCCTAAAGAGACTTACTACATCTGCTGTTAAAATAAATTACCTAAGTGGAGAAACATTTCCGCTTAAATATTTTCCAGATTATCACACAGTTTGATATTTTATAATTGAATATTTCTGCTAAGAAGCTTAAAGATTTGAGATACTCTGTATAAATAAATAAATGAGGGATGTGCTACTTGTGTATAATGGATTGAATAAATGCTTTGCTTTTAAACTCGGTCATGTTGACTGTTGGAAATTGTTTTATGCCTTTCTTTGTGATATGGGATTTGATAGTCCTCTAAGGTCTATTTAGTTTCCATGGTTTGAAAGTTGTTTTTGGTCGTGAACAAACCGTAAATGTGATTTTAAAAGCGTTAAGTGACTTTATAATGACTGTGTAGATAGTTTTCATTGTGTATAATAATGATTTAAGTTTTAATATATGCAGTAACTGTAATGTGCGTTTCGCTGAAACGATCGCTGAAAGTTTAAAGTAGTTTTGGCTATTAAAAGATGGTCGGTAAATGAGAGTCGTCCATTTGCTAAATAAAGTATATTCCGATTGCAAGCGTGTAACTAAAGATTTATTCGTTTGAGTTATAGTCGTAGCAAATTTTAGTGCTAGAAGTGTTTGTTCGAGGGAAAAGGGCGTAACGATTATTATCGGTTGGATATAATAAAAATAAAAATAAAAATTCAAACGGCGCTCGCGAGGCTTGCAAAAAAAACCATCACATTGCGGGTTAAAATAAATATTTTATATGGGTTAAAGTGGCTACGTTAACTCAGCCGAGTTTAATTTTAACGAAATGAAACCCCTTTGTGTACACTTTTATTAGAGAACAAAGTAAAATGTTGGCTTTCTTAAGTTTTCTCAACAAAAAACACTCAAAGTGTTTTTGTTATTCCTTTATCTACAACTTTTCTATAATCGAAGTCTCCTACAGAATAACAACTTCTCAATCTCGAACAATTATGTCCAAATATCTCTAGGTAGAAAATTAATATTATTTAATTACCGTAAATTTCTTGGAGGTAATTAAAGTGTCTATTGTGATAAATCTGGCGTAATTTCGGGACGCGTTCTTCGGAAATAAATTCTATATGAAGGATGGCAAACTATTCGGAAAACTCGGAAAGTACAGGGAGACTTATGTAGAGTTTGGCAGTTTGCCTGCCTATATAAGCGTTATAATTAAGAGTAAGTGAGGTGTGAAGCGAACACTGGGTTTAGTCTCGAAGGATCTCATTCCGTGCGGCCCTATATCGGAGATAAATGCCACGAGGACTGTAGATTGTGAGGCCGACGCATTTATTCCTTTTGGTTTAAGTCCTGAGACTCGACCGCAAGGAGTTATGGATCCCATTGAGAACCGAGACCTCACTAATTACATTGCTAAATGTCTGATGAAACGACGCCTCGTTGTTTAAGATAAAAATATTATTTCTCAAATTAAATATTCATTCACTTGCTGTTAGAACAGATATTTTAATTCATAAGATTTCTAAACACAAACTTTATTTCAAAATATAATTTAAAAAATAAATGAAACAAACTATAATAAGTTTAATTTATTTTAAAATTAAATAGACTTATATTATTAATTTGGGGAGACGCACGACGCTTCGTGTAGATTTTGCAACGCAATTATTCCCGATGGCATTTCTAAAACCTGCTTCATATAGTATTTTCATTGTTTGTATTTAACAAGCTTCACTGAAGACTTTTTATTTTCTAATTTATATATTCACTTGTGAGAGGAGAATTTAATATTCGCTTTGTAATAAATAATATTCATCAAACTAGGAGCGCGAAACTTCCAAGTTTAGATTTTCTTTGTTGTGGCTTCTATTATTATAAATATTAAATTATATTAAAAAAATTCCTGTAGAATCTTTTAATAGTGTATTTGTATGTTGTTTTTCTTTGTTTGTTTTAATTGAAATATTGTATATATTTTCTGTGTTTGAGTTTTCGCGGGTTTATGGACGCCGTACCCTTCTGTTAATTTGATTAGTCATTTTGCATTATGTCATCAATAGCGAGATGTTATCCTCTTGAATCTGTGCGTGCTTCGAATACATTGGGAGTATCTAATGGAGTCAGTTTAACTTAAAACTTTTCGATGGCTAATTGAATTTCCTTTACTCTAATATAAATTCTGAAATGTTATTTTCGTTCTTACACTGGATAGGCGTTCTTTATATATTATTTAGAAAGTATAGCTGTTGACTTTACAAGCTTTGTTTGTTAATTTGTTACGGAGCATGTAGTAGCACACCGACACCGTGTAATATTCATAAAAAACTGTATCACGAGGGTATTATGCGAATGCTTAGAGCCTTGTTTAACTTGAAAGCAAAGCAAACGTCTTTTGTGTAGCTGCTTTATAGTCTCGCACATGTCGCGAAATTAAAAGCGCCGCCTTATTCGCTCTAAATTATTCTGAGGAATTGAATATGCGTATAAATCGTTTCATAAAACGTCACAAACACGGCCAAAAATGGAAACTTACGTTTCAATTGCAACGACAACGCAAAATTTACGACGCTATATTAAAATTCAAAAATTCAGACGCTATATTAAGATTCAAAATCTGCTACTTTTTTTCTGGAATTTATTTCTCCACCTGGCTCAATTCCAACGGACCGAATAGTTCTAATAACTACATCCTTCTACACAGAAGTCTCGTCGTCCTCTATGATTATTATTATTATGTTACTTGATAAATATCAACTCAACTTAAAACAACGATTAGTAACACGCCTTTTTTTACCTTTTATTTACCTTCGACCTTATATTACATTCATTTTCCTGTGAATCCAACCGTTCTGACCAAATACAATATTTTCTAAAAGAGCTAGGTAATTGCTCTTGCAATAATATCATATTTGGCATTGCAATGCATACCATATTTGGATTATTTTTCATTAATTGTCGTATTAACACAGCGCTTGTCTAAAATGTTCAAGATGGTTCTTTCAACCGAAGAAGTGTTTAATATAGAGAATTATGTCCTTTCATAAGGAAATGGAAATCTGTAGCTACTCTCGAAAAATTTCGACAGAAGTGTCCATCCATCCAATGACGCTACAGCCCAAATCAGGCTTTGGCCTCCTCTATTTTCTACCTCCACTCATCCCTGTCCTCCGCCGTCCTTCTCCAGTTTGGAGTTCCGAGCATGGATCGAGCTTCCATCTCGCCCCCGGTCTTCCAGCCGGTCTTTTACCTTCCGGTTTTTGGCTGAAAATCCTCTTGACTACTCTTAACTCTTACATCCTTTCTAAATGCCCGGCCCATTTGAGTCTTTGTAATCTTATTGTTGTTACTAGGTCTGCTGCTGGGAAGAGCTGGTTGACCTCATGGTTGTATCTTATTCTCCACTGTTCGTTTACTTGGACCGGTCCATTTATTCTGCGTAAGATCTTTCTTTCGAATGCGTTCACCATTGTATCCACTCTTTGTGAGAGCGTCCAGGTCTCGCTTCCATAGCACAACACTGGGCGTGTTATTGTTTTATAAAGTTTCAGTTTTGTTTTCCTGTGGACATTCCCTGATCTGATTATGGCCGAAATGTGGTAGTATATTTTATTGGCATTACTGATTCTTCGTTGGATTTCCTTCATCTCATCCCGTTTGCTGGATATGTTACAGCCTAGGTAGCTAAAGTTATTGACCACCTCAAAGTTTTGGTGGCCTATTTTCATGTTCTGGCCTCTCCTCCTATTGCTTCGGGTCTGTATTATTACTTTGGTCTTATCTCTGTGGTGGTACAGGCAGTAGAATAATGTATCACTCGCGGTTTTCAGAGGAACTTATTTACATGGACGATATATATATATATATATATATATATATATATATATATATATATATATATATGTATATATATATATATATATATATATATATATATATATATATATATATATATATATATATATATATATACATATATATATATACAAATGTACAAGAGATACAAACACGGTTGAGGGAATGAGTGGAGCTGGACTCTCTGAATAGGACTCGACTGGTGTGGTTGACTGACTGCCTGGTTGAACTGGCTGCTGACTGAGTCTGATTGAACTGGCTAGACTGAACTGAACTGTTGACTGGGTCCACTGGCTGGACCGGTGTGACTGGGTCCACTCGCTGGACAGGTGTCACTGCGCTGACTGGGTCCACTGGCTGGACTAAACTGGACTCGTTGGTTGGTTGCGCCTGACTGTTAAATTGAACTGGAGTCGACTTGTTGACTGGTTGCACCTGACTGTCTTGCTTGACTGTCGTTTATTCGTGGGTCCAGGTATTTATATTATATCCAGGTATACTGGTCCCTCATCTGGGGGTGATTATTTTTCTATATTCGGTAATTTGTTGTTTTGGCAATTACCGATTCTCGGGAAAAACATCTCGTTGTATTTATTTAGATTACACCATTGACCCTAATAAAATATTCTCGGAAATTCGTCCGAAAATATTTATCACCCTATATGTAATTACAGTAATGCCCTCGTAAAACTAAAAATACAAATATTTCTGTTCAAGGATTACATTACCGACCCGACGATTTATAAAATATTTTCGGAAATTGTCCCAAAATATTTGGGTAATTATTGTAAAGCCTTCGTAAACTAAGGAATAAAAATGGATCGGATAGTTGCCGCTACATCTTCATTCACTTTAGGCCCACATCTTCAGCCGCGCCTTCTAGTTGTATGTAGGTTCCTTTCATTGATGTTAGGTTTCTTCCATGTATGTTTATGTCATCTGCATATCTTGGTAGTTGTGTAGCAGCGGCACGTTGGAGTCTACCTTTTTTTCTTACTGCGTATTCTAATGATAGATTAATGAGCATTGGGGCGAGTCCATCTCCCTGCTTGAGGTCTTGGTTTATTTTAAATGGGTCTCTTAGATTTCCTTGTACCTTCACCCGGCTTTTAGAGTTCTCCATTGTTAGTCTTGTTAGCCTTACTAATTTTCGTGGCATGTTAAAGTCTAGCATGATGATATAGAGCTTTTCTCCGTCTATGCTGTCGTATGCCTGTCAGAAGTCCACGTAGAGTTCCTACACATCAATGTCATATTCCCAGCATTTCTCCAAAACTTCTTTTATCCGCATAATTGGTCCGTGGTCGATCTTCCTGGTTTAAAACCCGCTTGGTATTCGCCAATGATGTTTTCGGCTAGTGGTTCTAGTTTGTTTCGGAAGATGGTTGTAAAGACTTTCGATGTTGTGCTTAGTAGGGATATTCCCCTATAATTTTTACATTCTACCTTGTCTCCTTTTTTGTGTATTGGACAGATGATGTTGGTTCTCCATTCGTTCGGCATTTTTTCGGTTCTCCATATTTCTTTGATTAGGTTCCCTACCGCTTTCGCTAGTTGTGGTCCACCATATTTTATTATTTCTGACGGAATGTTGTCCATACCTAGTGACTTGTTGTTGTTTAGCGACCTGATTGCTTTTCTCACCTCTTCTTCAGTTGGGAGGTCGTTGTTCTCCTCTCGTCCGTCTGCTATATGTTCCAGTACTCTCTAGTCTTTGTTGGTTGGATTCTGGTTGCTGTTTGGCTTTAGGAGTTCCTCAAAATATTGTTTCCACCTCCCTTGTATTTCTGTTTCGTTTCCGATGATTTGTCCTGCCTCATCTCGGCAGAGGCTAGTGCTTGGCTGGAAACCTTTCTTGAATTTATTTATTTGCCTGTATGCTTTCCTGGTGTCGTTGTTCTTAAAGTCCTCCTCTATTTGTAGCAGTGTCTTGATAATAGTCGCTCATTTCTTTCTTCGTAGCAATTTATGAGTTGCTTTTTTTGCATCCTCGTATTTGGTCCTCTGTAGTCGGGTGGGGTCTCTCTATGTATATAGCATATACTTCGTTCTTGTCCTTTATGGCTTTCTTGCATTTCCCGTCAAACCATTCACTTTTGTTTTCCTTTAGTTTGGGGCCTATTGTGTTCTTGGCGGTTTCTGTGGCCGCTTCCTTGATTTCTTTCCATTTCTCCTCAACGATTTCGCTTTCTTCCTGGTTTTGTGTTACCTTCTCTTTCTGTTTCTGTGGTATCTCTGCTATGTTATTTTGGAAAGCTGTTAGTGTTGTTCCTTCCTACAGTTTTTCTAGGTGATATTTTGTTTGGGATTCCTGGGATATTTTTGCGTGATTGGCTATTCGTTCTCTGTATATAGCTTTAACTAAGCGGTGATCAGAGTCTATATTTGCTCCTCTGTAGGTTTTGACACCACATATGCTGGATGCGTTTCTTTGACTGATGATCAGATGGTCGATTTGGTTGGCCGTTCGGCCGTCCGGGTGATATCCATGTGTGTTTAAGTATGTTACGGCGTGGGAAGTACGTTGAGCTAATTATCATGTTTTTACTTGTTGCGAAATCTATTATCCTTTTTCCCTTGTCATTGGATTGATCATGGAGGCTGTGTTTTACTTATGGTTGTTTCGTATTCTACTTCCTTCCCTATTTTGGCGTTCAGGTCTCCGAGGACGATTTTGATATCCTTTATTGGTATTGTGTCATAGGTTCTTTTTAATGTTTGTTAGAATTCGTCTTTGACCATTTCTTCCTTCTCTTCCATCTCTTCCGTATCCGCGTGGATATTTATTATTGACATATTAGGGAACTTTAGCTTTAGTCGTATCACGCACAGCCTCTCTTTGATGGGTCTGAATGAAAATGGGTCTATGATCCTGGTTTTGTTTTTTTGATTTACTATAAATGCTACTCCGAGTTCGTGGGCGCCATATTCCTTTCCACAGTATAGAATCGAGTTTGTCTTTGCATCCATTACTCCTTTCTCCAACCAGCTGGTCTCCTGTATGGCGGTTACTTGTATTTTATATTGCTCTAGTATGTGGAGTAGTTGTTTCAGCGTTCCTGTTTTGTATAAGGTTCGCACGTTCCATGTTCCGATACGTTCCGATACTCATTTCTTTGTCCCGCTTGGATCGTCTTCTCAAAGTCCGTCCCGTCCGAGGCTTCTTTAGAGGTTTCGTAACAAAAGGTTTTTCCGGGGTGGGATTGTTAGCCCCACGCACAACCCACTTTTCGGAGGGCCATTTCTCCCGCTCTCGTCAGCCCTGACCTTTCTTTCCACCGGGGTTGGTTACCCGATCTCCAGAAAGGTTGCTCAGGTTGCCCGGGGTTCCCCACCTTTATATTCATATAAAGGCTACTGGGTTAATGCCAAATCGTGAGCCAATATATCTACCTGGGAGCACTGATTTCAAATGAAATTCTCAGGAAATCATTCGTAAATGCTAAATCGCTAGACGGACAGTGAGAAGCCTCCAAACAACATGGAAAGATAGTGCTATCACTTTAAACACAAAAAAAAACTATCATTAAAATACTGATATTCCCGGTACTTCTATACGGAGTAGAGACATGGCCGATGAAGGCTGTCGATCGCAGGAAGATCGACACATTGAACTATGGTGCCGGAGAAGAATCCTACAAGTTACCTGGTTACCTGGTTATGCAAAATAGTGCGAGCTCGAATCCTTAGATACTTCGGGCACATTCAGAGAAGGGACGAGGACAACCTGGAGCGACTAATAGTTCAGGGTCGGGTAAAAGGTACTAGGTCCCAAGGTAGGTCTCCTACATGCTGCACTGATCAAATAAGGGTATCCACTGACTTAACAATCAACCAAGCAGCACTCGGCGCCTACAACCGTGGAAAATGGCGAGATTTTGTAAAGCGAGTAACGAAGTAATACGATGCTTGATCACGATTCTTCTGTCAAGAGGAAAGCGAAGAAGAAGAAGAAAAGGCTACTAAGAGGTGAGAGTCGTAATTCGGTTGGGGAGGCAATGCGACGCTAGTGCTTCCGCGATGCTGATTCCAACAGGAATCAGTATCGTTTGGTGTGCATGCACCACCCCATTTGAACCACAACAGTTTAACAAGGTTTATTTGCACGAAGTTAAAAAAAAGAATCATTACTACATTTTCAGTCATGAATGTCCATGGTAAGTAGCACTAATCTTGATGATGCTCTTCTGGTTGTGGAACCATTTGGAGTTGAACTGTTGCCGGGAACGGGTGGACCTTCTTGACACGTCCGATTGACCTAAACTGGGGTGGAACATCGTTATTCTTTAGGATGAACAGTTGTTCTGATTCAAGGATCTTAAATAGGGAGGATAGAGAAGAGAGTTTAAATATTCACATAACCAACGAGTCCAAAAGGGTTGTTTGAGTAGCTCGATATGTTGCGAACGTGATAGCTCTGGAGCTGGTATGTGTTCTAAGCTAGATTCTGGAATTGCGGTGATAGCATCAGTAATCAAAAAATGGAAACCATGGATCATATGTAATCACTAAATGATAGTAACTCTACCTGTGGTAAGTGCAAACATCTTCTTCTTAGAATGCCATATCCGTTGTGGATGTTGGCGAATAACATGACAATCTTGGCTTTATCAACTGCTTGATGAAACAGAATTGATGTACTTCTGGCTTAGTTCTTAAGCCAGGAATTACGTCGTCTGCCTGGTGCGTTTCTCCCATTTATACTTCCTTGCATGACCTATTGTAATATGGGATATTCACCATCTTGTCCATCATTTTTCATTTCACCATGTCCATCATTTCACATTATATGCCATTATATACCTTTCTTTCTTTGACGATGTTGAGCAATTCTTTATTTTTACCGATTTGATGGAATGCTTCTTCATTTGTGATATGATGGATTCATAATATGCGTAAGATGTGTCTATATATCCAAAACTCGCAAGCCTCCAGCCTATTTTGCGTTGCATCTGTCAGTATCCAGGCCTCCACGCCATATAGGAGAACATGCTTGATATAGCACCTTACCTTTCGGATTTTAAGGGGAAGTGACAAGTCGCTGGAGAAGAACATTTTCTGTAGTTTGTAGTAAGAAGATATGGCCTGCTCCATTCATGTACGAATTTCTTTAGAGTAATCCCAGTCGTCATTTATGAGGGTACCTAGGTAGACATGTTTCTCTAGTCACTCAACGCATTCATTGCCAAGTATCAGTGTATCTTGGTGTGGGACCTGGTTTTTAGATATCACCTTGTATTTTGTCTTTGAGGTGTTTAAAATGAGTCCATATTGGTCGCTTGTGGTTTTGATATTGTTCTTTACACTCTATGGGCTCTCCAACGTGTTTGCTACAATGATGGTATCATCAGCGTATCATATGTTATTGATGTTTACGCCATTCATCTTAATACCTTCGGTTGCGTTTAATGCTTCTTGGAAAATTTTCTCAGAGTATATGTTGAACAAGATTGGAGATAGTACACAACCTTGCCTCACGCCTCTCTAAATGCATTTTACACAACATTTACACAACATTTTCCGATATGATGCTGTCCACCTTTGTGGTAGTTGTCTGGTGCCAATAGAGGTTTAATGCCATAATTATTAAGTCTTTCTTATCTATGTCGGCTTCTTGTAACATTTGGATGTATCATGTTATACGGTGTCAAGCGCTTTGGCAAAGATTTACTCCTGGCATACATTTTGCGATATGATGTTGTCCTCCTTTGTGGTAGCTGTCTGGTACCAATAGAGGTTTAATGATATAATTATTAAGTCTTTCTTATCTATGTCGGCTTCCTATAACACTTGGATGTATCATGCTATACAAAATCATGTATATGTATGATGTATCATGTTAAACAAACGTGAAACGTTAAACATCTCGTCCCATGTCTTTACACCTCTGTAGCATGACTTGAACTGTGAAGATAGCTTCTCTCGTTTCGAGCGCATTCCGAATACCAAACTAAATCTCTCACACACGTTCCTCACACCTACTGATTTCATTATTTGGAATGTGCTCTCTCCTTGCTACAGGCTCTTCTTATGCCCCCCATACACACAGCGGTCCACCAAAGAGGTCTACTTGTGCAGGTTTGCCTGAGCAGGTAGACCGGAGCGTGTGTGGGAATAGACCTGTGCAGTTTCTTGCGTACGGATGACCTGCGCAGGTAAACCTGCACATGTAACCTCTCCGGTAGACCGTAGCTTGTATGGCGGGCATTAGATAGTCCATCTCCACACAGTCTATCTTTCTTTTTGTCTTTTCTGTCATTTTCCAGCATTCTGCCCCATACGTTAGGATAGGCTCTACAACTTCTGTGTAGATTGTCATCTTAGTTCTTAAACTAATATCGTTCTCTGACACTGCTGCGCTTTGTGTTTTATGTCACGTTCTGAAGATCCTTTGTTCGAGATTACGCCCAAATATTTATATTCTTCGAATTTTTTTATTTTTCGCAATTCTTAATCTTGATCTTTGTCTCTCTCTCCTACTCGCATATACTCCGTTTTTGTCATGTTAATGCTCATATCCCATTTTTCGAATTCTTCATGCAGTTTACTAAGTATGTAATCTGCATCTTCTTCGCAACCAGCTATTATTACCAGGTCATCTACGAAGAACGGCGTCGTCAAACAGTGATCATTGATTTTTATACCCATTACTGAGCATTTCGGACTTCACTTGCACAGTGCTTCTTAGATGTATATTTTGGACAGGGTAGGAGAAAGACAGCACCTTTGCTTTAGACCCTTCGTGACATTAAATGGTTTTGAAAGAGTATTTCCTGTTTTAACTCTGCTTTGCTAGTTCTTGTACATATTCTGCAATGCTCTTATATACGTTTTACTAAGGTCCGTCTTCGTCAAAACCTTAAATAAAAGTATAAGAGGAACAGTATCGTACGCATTTTCCAGGTCTATAAAATCGAGATATGTTGAGAGGTTTTCCGTTTTTCTATTAGTTGTTGAAGGGTAAAGATATTGTCATTGCAGGATCTTCCCGCTCGAAAACCACCCTGTTCTTCTATTTCCATACATTGAGCTTCAATTCTTTAGTATACGACTATACAGCCGTCCCAACGAGCTGATTACACTGATCCCTCTATAATTTTTACACTCTTTCCTATCTCCTTTTTTATATATCGAGTTGCTGTAGGCTATTTTCCATTCTCTCGGAATATCTTGGCCTTCAATCAGGCACTTATTAAAAATCTCTGCTAGTGCCTCCAATAGAAAATCTGTCCCATATTCCATCAACTCGATGGAAATGTTTCCCGGCCCTGAGGCTTTTCCATTCTTCATTTCCTTTAGCTCTTTTCTTATTTGTTCCTTATTTATTTCAAGAACATATATGTTCTCTACCTCCGTGGTACCTTCTAGCTCCTCCAAAAAGCGAGGTCGGTTTTCAGTCAGTAATGTTTTTTAGTGCTCTTCCCATTTTTTATTTTTTATTAGGTTAATATTTCCTTCGTCTTTCCTCTCTTTTCAAAGGTTTTTTATAAATTCTCAAGCTTGGCTGACTCTAGTTCCTCCTAAGTATCTTTCCACCTCTTCACATTTTTGCTCCCGCATTTCTTTTTTTCTTTTGGTTACTAATCTCTTTGTTTCTCTGTTAATCTCGTACAACTAAAATGATTCAAATTTTATTGTCCAATGTTTTAAATTCAAAGAAAATTGATTGTGTTGTAATTCGGTATGGCTTACGTAATAAATAAAAAGCTTTATTACTTTATGATATTTTTTTTCAATGCTTACATCATTTGATGTGACCCATTTCAAAACAAACAAATAGACTTCCCCGAATCGTTGCGGATTTCTGCCACGGCATGCGCCGTGATTGCTTTACTATACCCCACCATGCACTTCGAAAAATTATGAATCATAATAATAATTATGAATACTATGAATAATTCGAAATTGCTAATACATTGAGACTTGCGGTCAAGGAGCAACGAGAAAAATTTTAATATAAAAAGAAATGATCGGAGACTTACCGAAAATTGTTGTCTGTTGTCTTAGTGTCTTCCTTGAATCCTGAGTAATTGTATGCAATGTTTTCTGAGTGGATACCGCTTGTATGTTGAGTGAAAATGTTCTTTTATTCGTTGATAATGGCTTATTCACATGTGTTTGTTCGAGTAACATACATTCGGTTCAAAGGACTAAATGTTCGTCTGAATTACGCGATTCTCTTAAATGTTATGCAAAAAAGAAAATAATAAAAAATGTATTCTAAAGGTAGGCGTCCACAGTTCCGCATTGAGCGTATCGCATCAAACGAATTATTTTTTACAGCGCGTCCACAGTATCGGCAGGGATCGGATTTGCGGACGCAACTACTAGCAAATACCATATTCCGTATGACGTCATCGGCACGCTTCGAAAAAGTTGCCCGTCGGAGCATTGTCCTCGGCATTGCCAACGGGTAGATTCGTGCGATCCGTACGATGCGGAACAGTGGACGCTCTTGTATTATTTACTATAGAAAGAATACTACATCCTTTCGATGCGTTGCGTCCGATACGTACGATGCGCGTCCACCGTTGCGAAAAACCTACCTTAATATTTACAATTATTATGATAAATGAATATTCTGTTATGATAACTATAATGTATACAGGCGAACGATACTCGTAACACTGCCGTTGTTCGATGCTTATTTCGTTTTTCGACGATTATATACGCCGTGTGTGACTTAAATATGCCGAATATAAACAAACAAAATCTCGAAGAAACGACTTGATGCGGACAGACACTTTGTATACTAATGTTTAATCAACAAATAGCATTCTTAAAATTTACTAAAATCAGGAAAGAAAATATTCCGGAATACAAGGCGACACAAAATGTAACTAAATCCATAGGCGTTGAGGACGCTAATCATTATCATTACCATTTTACTGTACATAAAAACCATATAAATTACTAATTATTGAATACTCAGAACAACGATTAGTAACACATAAGATTCACCTTTAGCTTTGAAATGCATTAGTTTTTCAATTAATCTATAAATAGAAGAAAGGGATATTAATAATACAACGGGATTTGCTTTTGTTTCCAATTTGGAAGGGATCCAAAATATATAACACATTACAGCGTAAATATTAAAGACACTCAATGGAGTACAAATTGTTGCCAATTATATATCTAGAACACTAAATAAATTGTTCTTCGTATATTATACTGAGCTTTGTTTTTACCGCGATTTCGGTTGAACTGTAAATAGAAAGCGCTTTTGTGTTTTATTTGTATAAGAACGTACACTGTACACATGTATTATTTAAAACACGAGTTGAATATAAAATATTAATTTAGTTATAAAATATTTATATAGATATAAGTTGATTGTGTTATAGAAAAATAGATATAAGATATTTGTTAAACAACATGTTAAACAATATATGTATGTTAAACAATAAAAGCTACAAATCATTTTCTCTTTGATTCTCTGGAAATAACTCATCCTATAAAAAATTCAAACATTAGCAAAACTTTTGAATAAAATTTTATTTTATTTTTAGAATTTCGACTTCCTCACCAATTTCATATTTTAATTTTTATTCAGTCTCTAGATTCTGTTCATCAAAGACTGTCTAGTTTATTGATATTAATACTAATATTACATTATAATATAAAAAAGGACATTGTAAAAATAATATGAATATAATATAATAATATATGAATTTAATATATGATATATGATAATATATAATATATGAATATAATATAATATGCGTATTTTATCTTGCAATGAAAATCTTAAAATCAAAGTTGTATTTAGGACAAAGTTCATGTTTGCGATAACACCATAACAGATTATTGCTCGGATAATGCTCCCGAACTCCCGAACTTGTAATTGGACCTGTCAACCTGTCAAATTCTGGGGATTGGTTTCCAAATCCTAACCATGTGACATGTAACGCTTCATTGGATTATAGATACTCGCGTTGAAAGAGTTATTGTTTCAAACTATGCATTAATCAGAACAATTTCAATAATTAATAGGATAAATAACTCATTTATAATGTATACCTAATATAATGTATATTCTCTTTCAAATATATTAAAGTATTTTTTTAAATTATTTTTTTATTTTATGTCTATAATGAAGTCATTAAAGCACTCATATGGGTTCTTTAGTGGCCCGCCTAGTGCGATACAATTTTCTCAATATGTATCGGTGATTGTTTTATTTAGAAATGGCATAAAGGGCGCAAAATAGAAAAAATAGTATAAAAAACTCGTTCATAAGGTATATTGGTACTTACGTACTAACGCAACCGCAGCTACAGATTTGAATAAAATTTGAGCAGATAAATCCAGACTCACATATCGCACGGTAGCGCGACCTCTCGATCCGAAATAAGAAAAAATATTGAATAAGGGTTAGATTAGGGTATATTAGAGCAGATAAATACAGACCACATATCGCCGCGCGATTGCGCGAACTCTCGCTGCGGTGCTGTTAATACGTAAGTACCAGTTTTTTTCGCACTTGTCCATTAGAAAACTAGTCGCTACTCTCGTCGTTTTCTAAACATGGACGCGTGCTGAAAAATCACGCTTATTGAACTTAATGACTTTAAACCTTAAATAGTATATTATAGAACGATATACTATTTAAGGTGTAAATTATATTCTTCGAGTAACTATATCGTTTCAAATCACTTCAAATTAAAGGATATTACTCCAGTAGCATCGGCTCCCGATATTGGAGTAGCCATTGATATCATAAGAAACTTTAGTTTTCTTGTATCAGTGTTGCTATTTAAAGTAATCTATTGCTTCGAATTTAATAAATCAAGAGAACGGTATAAAAACAAATCGTGTTGTTGCCGTTACGACCCGTAAAGGGCTTTAGCATTATGCTCAATGACGGTTGCCCATCTACTTCGGTTTGTAGCATAGACTTTAGAATTTGCCATCCCGATTGCTCTTGCGTCTTCAGCCACCTTGTCCTCCGTCTGCCACGCGGCCGTCATCCTCTATATTGACTTACAGTTCCCTTCCTGTGTCCTCCATTCTGTGTGTGTCCTGCATATCGTAACCTAACGCATTTAATTGTCGCTTCCAAATCTGGCTCATTGCAAATCTGTCTTAGTTCATGGTTCATTCAGATCCTCTACGCCCGGTTTTCATTTACTGGTCTAAAAATCCTACATAGGACTTTCCGTTCAAAGCGGTTTAATTGCAGTTCGTGTGCATTTGTAAGGATCCAAGTATCCCTGCCTTATATCTTCACTGGTCTAATTAGTCCGTGGTATATGTATCACTTACGGTTTGCAGATGAATTTATTTACATTGATGGTATATACAAATATACAAGTAATACAAAAAACTGTTGAGGAAACGCCTTCGTGGAACTTAGATATAACTTGAAGAAACCCGCACTGGACTGGATTGAGTGGAGCTGGACTCTCTGAACTAGACTCGAATAGTCTGGTTGACTGAATGCTGGCTGAGTCTGGTTGAACTGGCTGCTGGCTGAGTCTAGTTGAACTGGCTGTGCTCGTCTGACTTGGTCCACTAGCTGGACTAAAATGTACTAGAGTCACTTCGCCGACCATCTTCTTTATTCGGGGTCCAGGTATTTATATTATGTCCAGGTATACTGGTCCCTCTTCTGGGGTGATTATTTTTCTATATTCGGCTATTTGTCGCTTTTGTGATTACCGATTCTCGGAAAAACATCTTGTTGTAATCGTCCCGAGGATTACACTATTGACCCTAATAAAATATTTTAGAAAATTCGTCCGAAAATATTTGGGTAATTATTGTAATGCCCTCGCAAAACAAAAAATAAAAATATTTTTGATCTGCTCGAGGATTACATTATCGACCTTAATGAAATATTTTCGGAAATTGTCCTAAAATATTTGGGTAATTATAGTAATGCCCTCGTAAAACTCACCCCCTTGGCAGTGACAACGTTATGTAGAGTTTTTGCTGTTGTTGTTTGTTTGTTCATAGACGTCTGGTAGACGGTTGAAGTCGTTACCGTAGACGTTGTTTTTTATTGCAGGCGTAGACTGTTGGATTCGTCATCGTTGTCGCTGTTGCGGTATTTGTTCGTAGACGTCTGGTAGACGGTTGAATGCGTTACCGTAGACGTTGTTTGTTTTTGCAGACGTTGTCGTAGACGGTTGAATGCGCCATTGTAGACCTTGTTGTTGCAAAGCGTCTTGTGGTCATCGTTTGCTGTTAGGCGGTTTCCTATGCAAAACCAGCTTGCACCTATCAGTATGAGTCGATCCGGAAGGTTAACAATTCGATAGCGGCCTCGTAGACGGTAGGAGGCGTCGTGGTGGACATTGTTGTTGCCGGCTTCCTCGTAGGTGGTTAAAGGCGTCATCGTATAGGTTGTTATTGCCTAAGTCCTCGTAGACGGTTGAAGGCGTCATCGCAGACGTAATTATCGGAGTCCTCGTGGGTGCTTGAAGGCGTAATCGTAGAGGTTGTTGTTGCCGGCGTTCTCGCGAATGGTTGAATGAGTCATCGTAGACCTGCCTGTAGTCGATCGGGAAAGCGTACTCGGCTGCCCGACCTTGTGTTGTAATTAGGTTGTGATGATGGTGTCTGTATATTTTCTGGCATGTTTTCCACGGGGGTTTTCCTTTCGTCGTCGGAAAGTTTTTTCTTTCCGTACGTGGAGGTCCTATTTTGGTTTCCTTCCCCAGTGTCCGTTACGTATGCCGGTTTTAAACGGTCTATCGATACCCGCACGTTGTGACCATCTTTGTCGATAGTATTAAACTTGCTGCCTCTTTTGATCACCTTGAAGGGCCCGTCGTATGGGGGTTGGAGCGGTTCCTTGACCGCGTCATTTCTTAAGAAAGCGTGAACTGTTGTCGCACTGGTCCTTAAACATAAATGTTTTCTTGATTCCGTGCCGGGACGCAGGTACGGGTTTAATTTGTATAATTATCCCGCAACTGCGTCTCGTTACTTTTTTGCTGCATTGCGTTGTTTGTTTGGAAAAAATCTCCCGGCAAACGCACTATCGTACCGTATATTAATTCAGTTGGTGCTGCCTTTAAGTCTTCTTTGGCTGCTGATCGAATGCCTAGTTATACCATCGGAAGTACATCCGTCCGTTTCGTGGCATTTTATTGCCGCTTTTAGATGACGGTGAATCTTTATATCATGCCGTTAGCTGCTGCGTAATAGACTGTCGTCCTAAGGTGCGTCGTATTCAAACTCCTTCCTTGGTCGGATCTAATTTTTAGCGGAACTCCGAAAAGTGAAATCCTGCCTTCTACTAGGGATCTTGCAACGGTATTGGCAGTTATGTCGGCCATAAGAATGGCTTCCGGCCATCGTGTGAATCGATCCACGCGGGTGAGGCAGTACCTGACTCCACGGGACGTGGGTAAAGGCCCAATAATAATTATGTGAATGTGCTCGAATCTTCCTTCTGTAGTCTTGAATGAACTGACGGGTGCGGTTACGTGACGAGATACTTTTGACTGCTGACAAGGGATACAGGATCTGGCCCATTCCAGGCAGCCCTTTGAAATGGCTGGCGATATATACTGCTGCGTACATAACTTTTGTGTGGCTCGTATTCCCGGGTGAGCCAATCCATATAGCCTGTTGAAAACGTCCCGACGTAGTTGCTGTGGGATTTTTTGTCTAGATATGTCGCAGTAAATCTCTATCTCCGTGTCCGGCCATCTCACTTTGTGTAGCTGCAGAGAATGGTTGTGCTCCAGTAACTCTTGCAGTTCCTGGTCCGTTTGTCGAACGGTGGCGAGATCCTCTAGTTTGATTGCCATCGATACGGTCTCAATACGAGACAAGGCATCGACAGCCGTGTTTTAGGCTCCTGCGACGTGCCGGATATCGGTTGTGAACTGTCCGATGTAATCTAAGTATCGGAATTGTTGTGGCGAACATTTTTCTGGTTTTTGTCGGAAGGCAAACGTTAGTGATTTATGATCCGTGAAAACGTTTGATGGCCGCGTAGACAGCGAGCAATTCCCGATCGTAAGCACTGTATTTTCGCTGGGCGGTTGATAAGGCTTTTGTGAAATATGCAAGTGGTTGCCAGGCGTTATTTAAATGTTGTTGTAAAACGGCTTCCATAGCATAGTCGAAAGCATAGAAATTTATTGATATTGGAATTCCAATTGTTGGGTGGGTTGGCTAACGCGTTTTTCATGCGGTGGAAAGCTTGTTTGGCGCTGCCCGATAAAGTAATGTAGTGAATCGATAAAAAGTGTTTCCTTTTATTTTCGGTCCTTGTAGCAACTCATTTAGTGGTTATTGGTAAATGGCTGCGTTTGCGGAACCTGTTGTGGTTCTGCGAATAGTTTTGCTGACGGCCTCTACATATCCTGCCTCGTGAAATCTGGTCCACTCGCAGAGATAAGTTTGAGAGCGTATCCAGTATCTTTTGCCAATCAGGAGCTGCGCTTATTAGGGATATTTCTCTCGGGGTGGTGTTGATTTTGTGTACGATGTCGGCCATGGTCGCGAGTTCGTCGTTGTCTCTGTCCAGCCCAACAGCTAGCACACGTTGCGTTGATGACGGCAGCCATTCCATATATATATATATATATATATATATATATATATATATATATATATATATATATATATATATATATATTGCCTTTATGAAATCGTTTGAGATTTGACCTCCAGCTAAGGATTTCATCTGGCGTAACAGTTGCGACGGGGTTTGATCACTGATGTAGACATTTTAATTGTCGAACCTTCTTTCTACTTGAAACTGATAGGCGTTCTGTCAATGTTTTCTTTATCAGCTCGTATTTTCCGTCGTTGGCGGGGTTGTCCAATAAGTCTTCAATTTCCGCGACATATTCTTGTTCCAAGGAGCCGATGAGGTGGTTATATCTTGAATTCTGGCTCGTGATTCCACTCGTCTTGAACATGGCTTCTACGCGGCGAAACCAACGTTCAAGTTTCTGAGGCCAGAACGGAGGGAGTTTTCCCATAATGCGGCAAACCTCGGGCGCATTTGCTTCCATTTTTGAGTGTGTAGTTTAGCAAATACTCATCTTGAGACAAATCATCGAAAAGGCCCAAGAGTTTAATAAAAAACAGTACATTTGTTTTATCGACTTTAGCAAAGGCCTCGACACCGTTATTTGTTTCAAATTATGGGAAGTACTGCTGGAACTGCGTTCCGCGCCATTTAATACATCTGATCGAGGGCTCTATAAGGACGGCACAGCATGTGTGCGCTTGGAAGGAGTAGACTCCGAATCCCTTAAAACACAAGCCGGTGTCAGACAAGGATGTATATTATCACCGTTACTTTTTAACATCTACGCCGAATACATTATGCGTACTGTTGTAGAGAAATGGGATAAAGGTGTATCGATCGGAGGTGTGAACATATCTAATTTGAGGTATACTGACGATACAACGCTTCATCTGGCTTCATCTAAGGAAGATATCAGTAGCATGCTGCGGATACTCAAAACCTTTCTCTTTTAGATGACGACGAGCAATTTGTAGATGTTCGGATTCCTCTTGTCGATCACGTCGGGGTCACCAATTTATGGTGTGTGAGACTCCGCGGTATATGTATCACTCACGGTTTGCAAAGCAATTTATTTACATTGATGATATATACAAATATACAAGGGAATCCATATTTTAATGCCTATTTTGATATTGGCAAGATTATGCATTCTTCTGTTATCTTTGCTATTTGGCATCCTCACGTACCACCAGACATTCGCCGCTCAGATTACTAATTATTGTTCTGGATCAGTGGTAGTTGAACTGTGTTATACACAAAATAATACATAAACAGTTTCTATGACTAATATAAAAGGTATTTCAATTTCCAGGTTTTGCTTGAAAATAATGCAAGCACGTCCCATCTAATAAGTCTAAAATCAATTCTAAAAAATTGTAATAGAGTCCATATATTGTGCATGGCGTTTTAAAAATAAATTATCGAAACCAGACCCTTCGAAATTTAATGTAATTTCATTTTCGGAATCCATTTATTTAATTTGTATTTTTTCGACATTAATTTGTAATGCTGCATTAAAATTTCAAAACTATTTCAAGTTTTTTTTTAATTGAAACTTTACAGTACCTAGGTACTTAAATATAAATTAAATTGTTTTCTCTATTAAAAAAAAAAACGTTTGTAGATCAAATTACCAAACTAAAAACTAGTTCTATAATAGTTTCATTTAAATATAGAATGACACAGACTTATTTATTCCCAAATATTGTAAATAATCAATTTATAGCGTTTTAGAAGAAATGTCCGCTGTCTTTCCAATATCTGTTTATATAGGAATAAAAATAAAAACTTGTTCTTTCTACATAAGATGAAATGTTTCTAGAAAGTTATTATTTCTTTGTTTCGGTTTGCTGTGGACTTTATTACAACTATTTGCATCCTTGAACTTCAATTCTTCCCCAATCGTCATGTTATCTATTATTTATTGTTATAAAGAGAAAGCAAATTGGAATGAAAATAGACGATTTCTTAATAGGTTCCCAAGAAAAAGAAAATTAAATATAAATTTTAAATGAATCCAAAGAAGATTGGTTTAATAAAAGATACCTTAAACCAAAAGATTGGTTTAATAAAACCTTTGGCAAACATAAAAACAGTTTTATATTTGTAATCTATTTGATGCGAACTTGTGAATTTGCGGCTGAGCTCAGTACGTGTGCCCTTCGTTATTTTCCTCGCAAAAATACCTGAGCGTTATTAAGGAAAAAAGGAGGAAACTTTTAATACATCCCTGAATAATAAAAGTGTATTTATCCGCGTCGAAAGCAGCATTCTGAATGTACTGTTTTTATAGTCTCCCATACACATATTTGCTTTAAAAGTGTCGTAAAATTGTGTATTCCCTAAAAACCAACAAAAAACAATTTCTTGCGAGCCTTAATGTTACTTTAACAAGGCAAAAAAATAAGTAAATTGGACTTTTAAATATTTTCAAATTTTCATGTTTTAAATAAGGTATATAACACTCGCATCAATCATCATGTCATTAGTATAATTTAAAAAGGATGATTATTTAAAAAACTATATGCCTAATTATAAAACCATTTATTATATAATCTACAAGACTAACAATAAGACAATCTTAAGCAGACATTTCAAATTCATATGATATTGCGGGCCACATGATCTATTTTGTACTACATTGATGTTTTTACTGTCCAAAAAATTAAAAAAATTATACGAAGGTTAGAAGGTTATATATTATGTATTTATTAGACTCAATTCTTTTTTGATATAACGTCCATTTTCTTTTAATGATTAGGGTAGTTTATATCAGGTGTTTGGACAAATTCTTTGAAGTATTTTTATTTAAATTAAGCCAACGTTTCGACCTACATTAGGTTTTTCTCAAGGCTACAAAAGAAAAACAAAATTACATATTACAAAATAACATAATTATAAAAATTCTAAAATACGTATATGAAAATTGCAACAATTTACAATAATAATTTTTATGATTAGA
Organism: Phosphuga atrata; assembly: GCA_944588485.1. Classification (NCBI taxonomy): domain Eukaryota; kingdom Metazoa; phylum Arthropoda; class Insecta; order Coleoptera; family Silphidae; genus Phosphuga; species Phosphuga atrata. Next base: position 86,246,541 of record OX155894.1, read on the forward strand.
TAAAACATTTTGTAATAGTATAAATTAAAAACTATTTGTTCTCACCTAATTTTTTTTAAATTATTTGATTTTGACATTTTTTTAAAAATTTGAATATTGTATTATTTTTTGTTAGTAATTGGTTTCCCCGGCATTGCTATAATAGTAAATAAAAACAAGCACAAATAAAATAAATTGAAGTTAAAAATAGAAATCGTCACATATCAAAAAAAGGATAAAATGAAATAAATTGTGATTAATTTGGGGTTTTATCGTAAAAGTCCAAAAAACAAAATTTAACTTAAAAAACGAAGACCAAAAAACTCAATTTCTTTGTCGAAATGCGTATAAATTGCGTGAATAGGGAATTAAAATTTGAATTTATTTTATGGTGGAAAATTGTTTGATTAAATAATTAATAATTTTTTTTTAAATATTGAATTAAAATTAATTTAGTCAAATATAAACTAGAAAACAGTTTAAACTTTTTTAATTATATTGCAATAAATCTTACTTAGGCCATTGACATCTTCTCTATAATTTACTTTATTGTGTTTTTTAATGAAAATCATTTCGCTAATGTTGCGAATTGTAAGGACTAAGTATTCTTTCTATGTTTTTGTAAGTGATCCTATGTATGGTAAACTAAAAAATGTGTGGGTGTTAGTTTCAATATCTGTCAATATTTTTAATTTGTGTGTATGCTTGTAATGGTTATTAGTTTTATCTTTACTTAGTTCTAGTCTTTTTTTCAAATATTTATTTGATTAAATTTTTTGATTGAAATTGATTTTAGCTAAAGTATCTACATGAAAATATGAGTGACTTAATTTGATAGCACGATGTAAAAAATTATTAACAACATTAATTTTCTGTTTTGTGTTGTGGTGACTGAGGTAATTTAATACTCTATTATGGTTAGTAGGTTTAGTATACCAATTTGAGATTAACTGTTTGTTATGTCTAATTAGTTTAGTGTCTAGGAATGGAATAGAGTTATCACTTTCTATTTCCATTGTAAATTGAATATTTTTTTGAAAACTGTTAAATGTGTTCAAAATGAATTTTCTTTTTTCTTTTGGAACTAATAATATTGTGTCATCTACATACATTCTAACTAGTGGAAACTGAATTTTTAATTTATCTATTACAAATTTGAAAGTTTCGTTCATAATTAAATTAGCTAATGTGGGACTCGTTGGAGCTCCCATTGCTGTGCCATCGACTTGTTTGTAAAATTTTTGTTTGTATACAAAATAAGCTGATTCAAATGTGAATTTTATTAACCTTAAGAATAGGTTTTTATCTAAACTTGTGTATGATTCAATGGAAGACAAATTGTTGTTAACTATTGTGATAACTAGTTCCCTAGGGATATTAGTGAATAATGACACAACATCTAGAGAAATGAGAACATGATTCTTAGGAACTGTTATTTTTTTTTAAAGATTCAACTAGTTCGAACGAGTTTTTTATGTTGTATGGTGAGGTGGACAAATATTGGACTAAAACTGAATGTAAGTATTTCCCTAGATTATAACCTGGCGAATCAATACAACTAACGATGGGTCTGAGGTTAAATTGAGGTTTGTGTATTTTTCTAAGGCAATATAGTCTGGGTGGTACCGAATTGTGTATAATCATTGTCTTGTACTGTTCTTCCGTGATATGGTGTCCTGTGTTTAGTTCTTTCACTTGGGTATTGGAGATACGTTGATATTTTGAAGTGGGATCCTTATTCAGTTATCTTTTCATCTTTATCTTTTAATCTTATCTTTATCTTTATCTTTTCATGTAGATAATTTAACTGAAATCAAAAAACATATAATCAAAAATAATTATCCGAGTTATATTGTGAAACAAAACATGCAAATCTCTGTTGTATAATTCTATATTCTCTGTGATAATAGCCAGGATGTAGTAGTTTCAATAAGAGATTTGTTTATAGTTCTAATAATACGTAATATTATAGAGCTACGAACAGGTTGAATATATTTAGCTTTAATAAGTTTGTCTAAAATAAAAGTGATAGTAAACAAAATAGAGCTAAGAGCGTTGTCTTATGATTCTCAGGTACCGAGTAAAGTTTTTCGGGTTCGAATACTCGGATTCGGACTCCACTCGTCCAAGGGAAAATACCCGGTACCTGAAAAGCGATCTAAGACTCGACGAGTTTCGGGTTTTGAATGTTTTCAAGCATCATCAACCTCTTCCTGAAGTGGCTTCCACATATTCCTTTTTGTTTGCATTTCTGGCTAAGTCTCTCACATGCGCTTTATCCAATGCCCTCTCATTCAATGTGTAGCCTAGGTACTTAAACTCTCTTACTCGCTCTATTGTTCGCCTTTTCACTTCCATTCCACCTCCTCATTCTTCCTCTTTCTCTTACGAAACACCATCATGTTCGTTTTGTCCACATCTACTTCTATGTTTTTCTTCCTCACATACCTCCCTAGGTTTTTCATCATTTCTTTCAACTCCCCTTCACTCTTCGAATATTTGAAAACGTTAATATTATCAATAAGCGTTGTAACAACAATTTTCCCTTGAACTTTAAGGTTAAATTGATTAAGATGATTTGTAATATCAACTGAGAAATCCAAGTCCTTTTTTTAAGTTTGGTTCAATTTGAGTAAGGAAAGATAGTACGTTCTAAATTCTTCACCTCAATTTCCGGTGACCTTGACCTTGATCACTTAAGGTCACCTTGACTTTGGCCACGTTCGGTGACCTTGAGCACTTACGGTTACACCCCCACGCCCCATTTCTTGCCCTTGAACCTCACAACTTGTTTAGCGTGGGGCCACATAGACCTCGGGGTAAATGTACCTCGGGGCCCACTGCTTGAACACAGAGGAGCTGCAGGCCTCCCAGAATCCCACCGAGATCCTGAAATTCCGAAAGGAATCAGGATTAGAGGAAGCGCTCTAAATGGGTTTAGACCACCAATGGGTAACCTTCCACCAACGCTTGGAGGTGGAAGGTGGGGTAGAATAGATCTATAAAGGTCGCAGTATTAGTCGTCACTACCATATCTACAATCTACATAGACCTCACACTCTTTTATTGTTTTAAATCTGATTAAGGATGATTAAAAGTTGATTAAAAGCTGATACAGCCTAGCCCTCATTAATGGGTTAACGGTACTTAGCGCATCAATTTGGGGAAATGAGGGATTTGGGGAATTTATGAGGGAAACATAAGATGATAAAGAAGAGGATAACATAAGAACGTTTTTTTTCCATCTGAAGGGCTGTAAGGTAATTGCCGAAACGGATATAAACTTTATAGTGGTGCCGTGTTTATATGGAGCTGTTGCTTTCTATGTAGATTCTCCGTGGATTCTCTTACAACGGCTGTTTAATTTCCTAATAAAACTATCTACATCAATCCCTGAACCATTAATTCTATAGCTGGCGACTTCTTCTGTTCTTAAACTGGGACAAGCTTGAATAATATTTTGCTGGACCGGCTTCACTATTGCTTGGAGGTGTTTCAGTGATCTTAGATCTCTTGCTCTTGCTTAAGTCTTGTTGGGGATTGTTGATTGCATATTTTACAGAAATTATTTCGCTCACATCAGTTCACATCACCTCCACGTGAGATGACCATCCCCTCAATTCGCTCGTGCAGAATCTACAATGTGGCAAAAGCTGTGTGGCACGTAGCGCCGTACTGTTGAAACCACATGTCGTGGGTGTCCATATCCAATTTAGGCCAAAAGAATTGAATTGGTAATTATCGACCTATAGCGGTCGCCGTTGACGGTGATGTCTGCGGCTGCAACTTTATCTTCTTGGTAGTGTACGGTGCATATTCAGTATTTCGACTCCTCTTCTACCCACCAGCATCATTGTTGATTTTATGGTCTTCTCTTGCTAAAGTTGAATTGGATACGGTGCATCACATAAGTCCTTATGTCGAAGAGACCGTAATCTAGCTCTAAAATACATCTGTACGGAAGTGGAACAACATAGTGAAAAGTATGAGACTAGGGATTTGTATATGAAGATAAATACTATAACCAGACAGTTTAAACCAAAGACCTGGGCTATTGAAAACTCCGCAGGTATTGTGGTGACGGAGATTAAGGAGGTTGCAGATATTTTCTCTAAATTGTTTTTGCCGAGATTACTGTCGTTTATTATTTATTAGCAGAAGTTCTGCTTTTAGTGTACTTGATTCTACTACCTTACATGCAGAAAATAGGGAAAGTCCCATTTTAAAAGATGAGGTAAGGGCCGCTATAAATCATCTCAAAAATGGTAAAGCAGTGGGCACTGACGAGATATCCATAGAGATTATCAAAGCTATGAGACTTCGGAGTAGATATAATGAATGCACTGCATCTGCTCCAAGATCTGGTAGTCGGGAGAATGGCCGAAGGAATGGGCAAAGTCACTATTTATACCTCTCCATAAAAAGGGATCAACCAAAAAGTGCAATAACTATTGTCTGATCTTCCTAATATCACATAGCAGCAAAAGTCTTCTACGTATATTGAATACCAGACTACAAGCTTACTTGAACAGCGAATTTGCACCAGAATAGGCAGGTTTTGTCAAAGGTCGAGGAACTCGGGAGCAAATGCTCATCTCGAGACAAATCATCGAAAATGGCCAGAGAGTTTAATAAAAAGCAGTACATCTGTTTTATTGACTTTAGCAAAGCCTTCGACACCGTTGTCTGGTCCAAATTATGGGAAGTATTGCTGGAGATGGGCGTACCGCGTCATTTAATAAATCTGATCGAGAGGCTCTATAAGGACGGCACAGCTTGTGTGGGCTTGGAAGGAGTAGACTCCGAATCCCTTAAAACACAAGACGGTGTCATACAAGGATGTATATTATCACCGTTACTTTTTAACATCTACACCGAATACATTATGCGTATTGTTCGCGAGAAATGAGATAAAAGTGTATCGATCGGAGGTATGAACATATCTAATTTGAGGTATGCTAACGATACTACGCTTCTTGCATCATCAAAGGACGATATCAGTAACATGCTGCGGATACTCGAAACTAGTATCCTAGAGTTTGGACTCGCCTTGAACCGAGGAAAAACAAAGATGATGATAGTTCATAGAGCCAATGAAAGCAAGCCAGATACTACACCCATTGCGAACTGTGAGGTTGTCGGCAACTACATTTACTTGGGCTCCACTATCACCAATAGCGGGGGATGTGACTTCGAGATTAACGACGTTGTGCCATGACACTGTCAGCTGCGCAAAGGCTAGACAAGATATGGAGAGACCGCCGAATCACGAAAAATACCCAAAATACGCCTTATGAACAGCCTGTTTTTTCGATATTTTTGTATGGAGCGGAAACATGGATCTTGCGGATGAAGAATCGAAGCAAGATCGGCGCTCTAGAATTGTGGTGTTGGAGGCGCATGCTGGAAGTCAGCTGGAACGCTCACGGATTAACGTGTCCATACTCAAGGAATTAAAAATTGACCAGCGTATCTCGTCGCTTGTTCAGTTAGGAATCCTCAGATTCTTTGGACACGTTACCCGCAAAAGTGACTCAATGGAGCGGTTGGTGATTTAGGGCAGAGTGGAAGGTAGCAGACCACCAACTATCGTAGCCGATCACCAACTCGATGGACAGATACAATCAAATCTGTCACTGAGACTCTTGTGGCAGATTGCGCGCGCCATGCAACCAATAGAAATCTATGGGGAAGATTGGCGAAGGCAGCAGTTGAAAAAGCAGACGACTCCCCATGTCCGCGACCACCCTATCAAGAGTTAACCACTCAGAAGAGAAACGTCCTTATGGCTACGATGATTATCCTTGCTTTCGAAAACTTTTACACATTGATCGCAGGGATACAGTTTCAATTGTTGATGTGAGGATGAATTTCGGGCTTATATAGCAATGGCGTTCCGAATGTATAAGTATAAAATAATTATCAATGCTATACATCCGACCGCGAAAGTGATCAAAGTCACTGGAAGTAGCCAGGGTCAGGTGAGAGTCACCGGAAGTAGAGGTTGAGGATTTAAAACATACTATCTTTCCCTACTAATGTGGACACCGGCCGTGGGTTTCATTTGCCTGACCTAAAGGAACATTATTGTTTGTCAATTAGAGATGGCGTACCTGATGGATGTTCCACAGTTTTAGTTATTATGTCAAATGTTTTCAATGTATTCTGTGGGAACACATATTATGAGTCGTTGCTGAAATGTGAAACCAAGTTCTGTGACTAGTAATTTGTGTAAAAGAAGCAATGCTTCTTCTATTTATGCCTTGACACAGAATGTATTATTTACATTAAAATTTCTGCATTCTTGACAGCACTCAACCCGATTCAGAAAGAGAAACGTCAAAAAAATTGAAAAACGCCATTAATATTTTTCTATTTTGCTAATAATAAAAATAAATAAATAAGATAATAGAGATGTTTAGTGGAGAGTAGTATCTCTATTGTTTTACTATATCACTTTTACGTTAAGGTTCATTATAACACTTTTCGTTCGTTCACACCGTCATCTGACACCCAATCATCAACGCAAGAACGTTCGTTTAATAATAAAACCCACAATTGTTCATTGGCAAATCAACAAATTAATTGAATTTGTTAATTATTTTCAACTGAAAACTGAATATAATCAACAAATTTTAATTGAATTCAGCGCACAATGATGAAACTAAAATTGGGTTTTTATTATTGCTATAATGTACATGCAGTGATCAAATATCAAATAACAAAAAATAAAATTCAAATTGTATCACCTCGCTATTGACACTTAATGGATTTATTATATTTTTGTATGAAATATTGGAAATTTTAATTTCGCGTTTTGGTTATTTTGTAATAATCTCATTCCTCGATTTTTAAATAATTAAAAAAAAAACGTGTAAGAGTAAATTGAGTACCGTGTATATCGAGGCATGGGTGTATGTATATCCAATGTAATTATTCATAAACATAATTAGTTTGCATATACTAAATTATTTTTTCTTAATATTTTTATAGATTACATATTATATAAGATTGATAGATAGGTTATTATAATGGATATTATAATAAGACGATAATTACGTTAGTTAATTCCAAGAAAGATGACACAATGTATACATAACACAAAGGAATTAACTCAAATAATTTAACGACTGTTTCAATTAAGTTTGCTCCATCCGTCCTTTCTCAAATTATTCAGAACTTGCATAACTCTCCAACAAGTTCGAAACTTGTTTTCTTATTGGCGCAATTTGTCCGTCGGTGCTTGTACCAAGAAGCAAGCTTGTTAAACTATAATACTTATGCCGATCATATTTCCTCGATGCAAAACACGTGATATCCAGACGGAAATATATATTGACATAAAAACGCTACAAGGCATTATTATTAAAGCTACTCCAAACTTAAAAATAAAAACAAACAAGAACATAATAAAATATACTGCTTATTGCACTATTGTATTAGTCACACGGAAAAAAGTAAACCTTAAAAATTACAGTTTCAAATGTTAGCAGCGGCCTTACGATTTTGGAACTGTAAAAACTACGAATTACTTTTTGTTAAAATTACAGTTTCAGATATAATTAGTAAATAAGTTTTAAAAATTACAGTTTGCGACTGCAAATATTTACAAATTTTTATTCGTAAGGCCGCTGCTATTAATTGAAACAGTAATTTTTAAAGTGTACTTTTTTTCCGTGCAGATGATATGTTTTAGTTCGATATATTAAAAAAACCAAAATTGATTTGACTACTTGCACTAAAAACCTAATTCACCTAATTCATTTGACAATTTGTTGCTATTCAAGCACTTCGTATTGTGTTGATGGTACAGTATCATAACTTATAGAAGTATAAGTATTTATAGAATAAGAACAAGTACTTATTATAATAAAGTAGGTACTTATTACAACAAGTATATATTATATTACTTATTACAACAAGTACTTATGGAATAATATTTAAATCAGCCAAGAGCAACCTATGGCCCGTATACATAGTCGGCTCCGCTATAAAAATTACCCCCTTTCCCAAATTTAAGTAAACGGGAAAAATATACCTGTCCTACGCTATGTCGCCCTTGAACACAAATAAATAATGGCAATATATCCCTAGTTACCTCTTGAAAGAAAAAAACGTTGCTCATAACGGAGCGTACCAAAGTGTAATAGATTTGTAAACATTGTACAATGGTGTCACAAACTTGTATATGTATAAAGGGTGCGGCAACATAACTTCCTTTTTTTAAAATGGGCGCCATTCAGGCTGTAGGCGTCGTAGCGGGGCGGGAGTAGTCTCATTCAAGAGGCATGGTTGTACAACCCGGGTTTGTTACAACCCGGTCAGTCGCTATCATGCGTTGGACCCGTGAGGAGCGTGCGATTGACGTCCAGGCCTGCTTTTCGAACGGATTTTCTGTGATTGCAGCCCACCGCGCCTTCCGACATCGCTTTGCAATATAGCGCTGTTGGGTCCTATCCCGGACCGGAAATCAATTGTTACATGGGTCACTACATTCCGACAAACCGGGAATGTGACAAGACGAGGAACTTTTGTCCCTCGCTTCATCAGATAACCTCAGAACATTGAGGCAGTGAAAACTTCAACCTTACAATCCCCACGAAGTTCTGCGCCCAAACATGCGTCTGCCCTTGGACTTTCAGATCGTTCAGTGAGGCGTATTCTTTAGAATGACCTTCATTACCATCCCTATAAGTTGGCGATTGTGCAGGAACTCTCAGAACGAGACTTTAATTCTCGAAGAAACGCATGTAAGGCACTGCTCCAAAAACGTTCCTAAGGGCGCTATTGTTTTTTTTCAGTGATGAGGCCCTTCTTCTTGTTCAGCGCATATCCATTAATGGATGTTCGCGACCACATATCCCATTTGTACACTATCCGTAGCAGTGTGGATCAAACTTTCTACAGTTCGGAGTCCCGTCCATTGCTTTATGTTCCGTAACCAAGACATCTTCTTCCTTCCTATTCCGCTTTTTCATCAAGTTTGCCTTCAATTATTAATTGCAGTATGTGATACTTTTGATTGCGCATTATGTGACCCAGGTACGTAGTTTTCCTTCTTTTTATTGTAATTAATACTTCACGGTCTTTGTTAATTCGTCTGAGCACTTTTCCTTTATGATTCTGTCCAGGGGATCTTAAGTATTCTGCGGCACAGCCACATCTGAAATGATGCCCATCATGAAGCCCATTTTCACTTAAGTGGATACGTTAATAAGCTGAACATGCGATGGGTTGACTAAAGTAACAGTGTGGTGTGCAATTTCTTCAGCTGGGATTGTTGGTCCCTGGATTTTTGAATAAAATGAGGTCACATCAACAGTGAATTCGGGCCTCTATATGAACATGTTGGAGGAATTTTTCTTTCGACGACTTGATGAATTAGACTTAGGGGACATTTGGTTCCAACAAAACGAAGCAACGGCTCACACTTCAACGGCATCAATCGTAGTTTTGAGGAAACACTTCCCTGGATTTGGAGTGGCTCACCCAATTTGGCCCCTTACGATTTCTTTTTGTACGATTATTTGAAATCACGCGTTTATGTCAACTGTCAAAGGACCCTACAAGACCTGAAGGCCAATATCCGGGTAGAGATTGCCAACATACCCGCTAATATGCTGATGAGGGTCATGGCTAGCGCCAGAACTAGACTCGACTCAGTGTATGAACAATGGAGGCCATCAACTACCTGACATAATTTTCAAAACTATGTAAAACAAAACTTTAGATATGTACCAGCAATATAGATTATGAACACAAGAGAAGATGAAAGACGAAGACTATCTATGTGTTGGTAAGATGACCTCAAGAGATCAGCTGCACATGCATGGATCTAAATTGCACAGAATAGGGAAAGGTCTATGTCCAAGGATGGATCTAATAGCTAACGAAGAAGAAGACTACATTTACATATTTGAAACTTCGTCAAATATAATAAATTTAATTAGGGAAACTATATTAAAATGGATTAAATACAGGGTCTTTCATTAAGCGCTTCCTATTTTTAAATTTAAATTTAAGAAAGTGTATGTGAGATATCATCAAAATGTTAAAATTGTTTATCGATGCCATTATTTATGGAATATACTTCGCTGTGTGGTGCGTATCCGAAATGATGTCCAATTTTCCATGACTCTGGCGCATAAGTCAGGCCGAATTGGACCGATGGCATGAGTTATGTGGGCTTTGAGGGCCGCTGTGGTTTGTGGCTTATTCGTATAGACATACGACTTAAGAAAACCCCACGAGAAAAAAATCTAACGGGGTCAAATCTCACTATCTCGGTGACCAGATAAGTTCCACGTGAGATGGTAATACCCTAAAATCGCTCGCTCAGAATGTCAAATGTGGCAAAAGCTGTGTGGCACGTAACGCCATCCTGTGGAAACCACATGTCGTTGGTGTCCATATTATCTAATTCAGTCTAAAAGAAGTTGGTAATCATCGGCCTATAGCGCTCGCCGTTGACAATGTTGGCCTGGCCAACAACGTTCTCAAAGAAGTACGGACTGATGAAGCTGCGAGCCCAAAATCCACACCAAACAGTTTCTTTTTCGGGATGCATTGGACGCACTTGGATCTCATTTGGATTGGTATCATCCAATTCGGAAATATTTTTTATTGACGTACCCATTCATCCAGAAATGGGATGAGGCTGAATATGATTTTTTTTTGCAAAATCAGCGAAAAAACGTTGATGTCTATACTCGTTTTCCTTCGGCTCCTGGGTCAGTTAAATTTTGTACAGGTGCAGGCCTAAGTTAGGACGCAAAATTTGCCAAATTGTGGTCTGCGATAGGCCGAGTTCTTCTGAGCGACGCGAAATCAACTGAATCGGATTCTCCTACACACTCTCACGGACAGCGGCAATGTTTTCGGCAGATCTTGCGTGTCGTCGTTGTACTGGTGTTAGTTTATAGTTTACTGAACCAGTAGACTCAAATTTATCCACCACACTGCCAATAGTCCTCTCGGTAGGACAATTATAGCGACCGTAAAATGGGCGCAGCGCGCGGAACGTTGCCAAAACAGAACTCCAACGGATTGATGAAGTACGGACTACAAATTTTGATAAAACAATTTTATTATTTGCACGTTTTATTGAACCCTATATTCGTCCATGGTGATTTGGCAAAATATAATGAATAAATAACAGTCAATTTGACAGGTGTAACTTCAACATTATGGCCGCTACCAACTGTCAAAGTTGGGTCCCTCTTGGAAGACCCTTTACAATAGTAATAAGCTTGTAAAATACTAGCTTGTACTACAGTGTGATGGTTTTACAAGCTTCGATAATAATATCACAAGCGTATACAATAGTGTCACAAACTTTTACAGTCGAGGAATAAGCTTGTACAATAGTATCACAAGCTTGTACTTGAGCGTAATAGTTTTACAAGCTTCGGTAATGTCACAGGCTTGTGCAATAGTGCAACAAACTTGTTTAATAGAGTAATTAGCTTGTGCAATAGTATCATCATCATCATCATCAATCAGCCTTTTGCATCCACTGCTGAATATAGGCCTCCTCCATTTCTGCCCACTGTCCTCTATTTTGAGCGCTCTGCATCCAGTTTGTGGTTATTCTTTTGATACCATCCGTCCATCGCGTGAGAAGTCTTCCCCTGTTTCTCTTGTCAGCTCTGGGTGTCCACTCGAGCAGCCTTTTTGTCCATCGCCTATCTGCCATGCAGGCCACATGTCCAGCCCAGCTCCACTTGAGCTTAGCCACCTGGTAGATAACATCCGTGACTGCTGTTCTCTTAGCAGATGTGACTGTCAGAGTTAAAGCGTTTTGGGCGCCGTAGGTCACAACCGGTAGAATGCACTAAAAACCCTTCGTTTTAAACAAATTACTTTTAAAAACATCCCCAAGTCTGCCATATGCATCGCAAGAGAGCGTAATTCTTTATTTTAATTCGCATGTTTGGGTGTCTGTCGAGAATCTTATTTCATGACCAAGATACGTGTACCTATCCACCTCATAGTCACCAATAGCAATATTTCCACAAGGGACCAGATTCGTCATAAATTTCGTTTTTGATATATTTATTTTTAGCCCGAAGATCTTCAGGAAGTGTGTGATCGACAGTTCCTGAAGATCTTCCAGCATTTTCCTGATATCTTGTGATATCTTGTGTTCTGAATTGTTAGGTTTAAGCCATCTATATTTAAACCCTTTCCGCTCCATTCAAGCATCCCGAAGGCGTGTTCCCGAAGCATCCCGAAGAACGGTGATAAACAGTTTTGGTGACATAGTACATCACCCTGTCGTACTCTTCTACCGATTCTTATGGGGTTGGTGTTTTCGAGCAGTTTTAGCATCATGGTAGTATATGTTATATCATCATTTCTGTATATGTTATATATTAGTTTAGAGTAACGATAGTAGACACGACATTTTTGTAAGGCGTCTAAGACACAAAGGCAATGACAAGCGGTCTATTGTATTCGATTGATTTTTCGATCACAGTTTTGATGCCTTGAAGATGGTCTTTGGTTCCAAATCCTCTGCGGAACGCGGCCTGTTCCACTGGTTGGTAAAAATCTAATTTGTTTTCCAGTCGTGTAGTAATAATTCTCGCGAAGAGTTTATAAAGGTGACTGAGTAAACAATAATATCACTAGCTTGTAATAGAATGTAAAGGTTTTATAAGTTTTGATGATAATATCACAAGCTTGAAAAATAATGTCAAAAACTTGTTCAATAGATTAATAAATTTGGAGAATAGTATCAGAAGCTTGGACTAGAGTGTAATAGATTTACAAGCTTGGATGGTAATGTCACAATATTGTACAATAGTGTCACAAACTTGTACAATTGTGTCGCGAGCTTGAACAATAGTGAATATCACAAGCCTGTAAAATATTCTTGGTACAAATAGTGCATTAATTAAAACAATTTTCGGACATTTTTCCTAACATAGATCATTGAATATTGTAAAGCATATTGAATATTGTATAAGATATAATTGGTAAAACCATCCTACGTTATAGATAATCATGCAAACTTAAAACATTTGGAACACAGCCTTAATATATATTGCAAAGCTGCACTGATGAGAGATAAATCTCGAAACGCGTCTGCAGATGGCTTACTTACTTAAGTTATCGGAAGACATGATCCTAAAAACAATGTTATTTTTATGGTTTTTGTTGAGTGCCACGAAGATGGACTGAAAGCTATAAAATAACTGACAAATTTCACATGAGATTTGTTTTGGTAGTCCTAAAAAGACTCAGTTATTGTTATAGAGCTCCGGAAAGGTTTAGTATATTTATATATTCAGACTGTGTTCCGATTGTTTTAAGTTTGCAATTATATTAATTTTCATGTGATTTTTGGATATGCAGTTATTTATTGTTTTTGGTGTTAGATAATTAATAATTAAACGAACTTACACGAACTTACACGCAGTGTTGCCACTATTCCACTATATTTGAGAGTAAAAATTAAAAGAACTCTGTATACTCCCTGACGCCCTCTATTTCCGCCCCGGGCCCATCATTTAGTTTAGAGACAGTTTAGCTCCGATATTTCCGAACCTGTTGGGAACCATTTTGTGTTCGGGTGGGTGGGTGCTACTAATCTTTTCGGACGAAGCACTTCGTATAATTATAATAGAACTTCACTTAGGTAAGTTCGTTTAATTATTAATTATACTCGTGCTTCGTCCTCAAGATTAGTACCTGAAATGTTTAAACTCCTTGTAGATCTTGAGAGTACAGGTTCAGGAAATATCTTCGAAATCAAACAATAGCATTGAATTAATGTTAGTTTCTTTATAGAGAGGACCCAAGAACCTATCTACAGGTTATCGCTCGCTAATAAATTACAATCCTCCTCCAATTGTTTGATTATAGAAATTTCGGAATGTACAAGAGGTACAGTTCTCCTTATTTCGTCTGCATTTACTCGCAGCTAGTAGGCTTTTGATGCCGCCGCGTGGCGCGTACTATGCGCTGAGAAGTGGAAGCATCTATTCCACTGTCCTTTGGTGTGAATTTAATCCAACGCACGGTTTAAAGTCGGGGTTAACACAACCTTGTGCGGTTCTTTATAACTGTCCTTAGACCTATTAATGTAATCAATTAGAGTCGTAGCTGGGCAAACTTCTAACTTTTCAAGGGAAAAAAGTAAACATAGCACTGGTTGGTTAGCCTCTACTCTAGATGTATTGATCAAAACTGGCATCTTTATAATAACTTTAGATGAATTAATCTCAACACTTCTTATATTTAACCTTGAAAGGGTTTGTACTCTATGAACTGTATTAGCCGCAGGGACGGGCTAATCGAGTTATGGATTTTCTTGAGAGCTTTTCCAGCGAAAGTTCTTCATTCGGGTACCGCTCAACCAGGGAGTCTAAGACAACTGGTGTATCCCACGTGATATTGTCTTTTGGAAGAGCTTGGGGAAACTACCATAAAGAATCTCTTGATTCTGTAGTGCTCAGAGAAACTTACTGTTACTATTAAGGATAAAGTTGCTCTATAGTTTTTTAGGGACCCATATTTGCTACCATATCGATTGCCTCCTCTTGACAATGACTAGACCATATTTTCAAGCACACATCGTACTGCCTTATCGAACTATCCGCCATTGATGTTATATCTATCAATCTATCTTTAATTTAATGGGTCCTTCGCCCTTAGAAATCCCGTCCTGATAACACTCCGACAGCCAGGGTAACATGGGGCTGCAGGTTGCTGCTGCTAGCAAAAAAGGTGTAATCATATCATGTGATTAAAGTTAATTCGTACAGGTACAAGAAGTTGAAAAGTGAAAAAACTGGGTACCAAGGTTGTGTGGCCCACAACCTTACATTCATAATAGCCTTGGCGTTATCTGAATTATCTTTCTAATTGCTTTAAGTGTAATAGAGCATGGTGGAAAAAAACATAGAAATACATCTTGGACTAATTTAAGGTAAGTATGTTTACAGCGTAAATTAAAAAAAAAACTGTAGTTGAGAGTCCATTCAAAATTTGGATGAGAGCGCCTAGACTTTTCGTTTGCGCTCGTTACCTGCTCTGCAGTCTGTTATTCAAGCATCGGAAAATAATTCTACACCGCTATTGACATTTATAATTTTACGATCTGGGTGCTTCATGTCCTCTGTTAAATAAACTATTAACTGAGATCTGGCAAAATGACCCTTGGAACATACTTATACGTCTCTTGAGTTCAAGAAATTACAACGTTTTAATTGATTTGTGTAAAGCCAGCCATATTCCATAGCTGGACAAATCGATATGAACGGACCTACCAAACGTGTGGGCTTCCTTATTTAAATTGTTTCTACTTCTGCATCTCTTGATCCCTTGTATAGTGTTTTATTTGTAATCATATTCGAGTTTAACGGCCGTAACAGCCCCTCATTTGATTGCGCTTATGTGTAGTTTGTTGGCTCCTCTGTTGTTCCTATTGTCTGCAGGCCGGAACTGAAGCCTTCTAATTTAAACTCCTGGACATTAAGGGTTTGATAGGCTTCTTAACTGCCTTAGGGTTAGGGTAAGAATTAGGGTAGACCTTCATTTCGTTACTAAACCTTGATACTGTCTTAGCTGCCTTCAAAATCTCGAGTAAATCATGTCCCTAATAGTTATGTATTAATATTGCTCTCCCTTGGTTGGTCCTTGGTCTCTTTTCCAGCGAATACAGAGCAAAATTACGTCTAGTAGTAGTCTTGGAAAGATGGAGGTCACACAGGATACGACCTGTGTCCATAAGCAGTCTTAGTAATTCTTTATCCTAGTTTTCTGCTATTAATTGGATAGAGAAAATTTTGCCTTTACAAGCGATTGTATTAGCTAATAGTCCCTATTTCATGTCTATCCCCCCCCCTTTTTAAAAAAACTGAAAAAATTGCAGCCCTAATTTCAGAATTCAGTTGTAGAGCTGCAATGGGATTCCAATTTTCCGGTATTAGGTATTTCCCACTAATACTATGTGATCTTCATTAGATAGTCGGGAAATTAAGACCAGATCAAACTCGATGGATCTGCACCTAAAAATTTCTAGAATTTCACCATCAACTTGAAGCATCCTCATCGTCATTGACACTTTAGGTTGTGGATCTGTTTTTATCGTTGTCATTGAGTACTGCTGTGTAACCGCTAGGTGTATTGTCATGTTCCCGGGTTTAATCGAACGTCGATAGGACATATAGCGCTTCCTCTGGGTATCGTCCCTTTTTCTCACACCATCAATATTACCCTAGTATCCTAAAAAAGACATAAAAACGGTGTCTGAAGAATATTAATATGCGTCCCTCTTTGGAACGCTTTCCTGGATGTTGCGAGATGGTTCCATAAGCCGCTCAGCATCCCAAATTAGAAATCGTATGTGCCCCGTGGGCTTATTTCTATATCGAGATATAAATTATCGAGATATAAATTTCTATGTAGAACAGTCTTACAAGCTGTATATAATACTCTGTATATAATTTGTTTTCCCCCTAAAAAAAAGAGGGGTATGTGATCGTACTTACAAAAAATAGTATTAATATGCGTCCATCCAAGGCCCATATATATACACACCCGGCATATAATAATTATAAATAATGCTTGAAACAGTCTCAGATACTGCAATGTGCATTTATAGAGTATGGTATATATATCGAGACAGTTCCACAGACTGCTCTGTATATGATTTGCTTTTCCCCTAGACAGGGGATATGTGGTCGTACTTGTACGTATAAATAATATTAATATACATCCATCCTTGGCCCATTTTCTTATATTATATATTGAGACAGTCGCACAAACTGCTCTGGAATATAGTAGTAAGTTTTCCCCTAAACAAGGGATATGTACTAGTACACATAAATAATATTAATATACGTCTATCCTTGACCCATTTCCTTATATTATATATTGAGACAGTCCCACAGACTGCTCTGGCATATAATGATTTGTTTTTCCCCAAAAGAAGGGATATGTACTAGTACACATAAATTATATTAATATACGTTGATCTTTGGTCCATTTCCTTATATTATATATTGAGACAGTCGCACAAACTGCTCCGGCATATAATATATAACATATAAACATATATAACGTAAATAATATTAATATGCGTCCCTGCACTCTTATTAGTTACTAGAATAGAATGCACTGCTCAGTGCATTCTTATATGGTTACACATAAATAATATTAATATTCGTCCATCCTTGGCCCATTTCCTTATATTATATATTGAGTCGCACAAACTGCTCCGGCATATAATATATAACATATATACATATATATATATATATATATATATATATATATATATATATATATATATATATATAAATATATATATATACACACATACATACATATATATATATATATGCACACACACATACATACATATAACATAAATAATATAAATAATATTAATATGCGCCCCTGCATTCTTATTAGTTACTAGAATAGAATATTAGTTGCACTGCTCAGTAAATTCTGATAGGGTTAAAACGTTCTTATAGGGTTAGTTATTTTGAAATGGGTACCTTTGTTTATCTACTTTGGCCTTGATCGGCTTCACTTGTACTCCTTGTCTCCTTATCCTCTTTTCCAGCTTTTCTTGTTTGTTTTGATTTGCGGATCTTTTTAGATAAATAATCATGTTTGTTCCCGCTGTGTCTTGAACTCACGGGATAACAAAGATTAAAAAATCTTAAAAAAAAAACATCTGCTTTTTTCTTTCTTTGTGATTTGCTAAACGTGTTAAGTGGTTGAACACTGAAACGTGAATGATGGGCCCGGGGCGGAAATAGAGGGCGTCAGGGAGTATACAGAGTTCTTTTAATTTTTACTCTCAAATATAGTGGAATAGTGGCAACACTGCGTGTTACTACAAGTAGTTTAAACATTTCAGGTACTAATCTTGTCCACCGAAACCGCCGCCGAAGATTCCACCGAAACCGTCGCCGAAGATCCCACCGAAACCGCCGCCGAAGATTACACCGAAACCGCCGCCGAAGATTACACCGAAACCGCTGCCGAAGATTCCACCGAAACCGCCGCCGAATACCCCACTGAAACCGCCGCCAAGAAGACCACCGTAACCGCCGCCGAAGATTCTACCGATGCCGCCCCCAAAAATACAACCACCGATGCCGCCCCCAAAAATACAACCACCGATGCCGCCCCCAGAAATAAAACCACCGATGCCACCCCCAAAAATACAACCACCGATGCCACCCCAAAAAAATACAACCACCGAGGCCACCCCCAAAAATACAACCACCGATGCCACCCCCAAAAATACGACCGAAGCCGCCGCCAAGAAAAGAACCGAAGCCCCCAAAAGAAACCGCCCGATGCGCAACCAGACCAAGAGGAAGAGAAAACTACCGACACAAATAAAATCAAGACAAAAAGACAAAGGACCAAGAATAAACTAAGAAAACAAGACCCACCCGCAGCCAAGCAGAACCTAACATAGCCCACCGAAGCAAACCAAAGAAGGAAACGAAATGAAAAACTAAAATTTAAAAAAAAAAAAAAAACGAAAGACAAACAAAAACAGACGACAACAGACTAAATAACAAAACAACAACAGAAAAACATAACTCACGACGGCGGAAGGACGGGCTCACGCCCAAAACCGCCATTGAACAAAGGATCCCATACTAGGTACTAATCTTGAGGACGAAGCACGAGTATAATTTGTATAATAGTGTGTATATCTAAATCGTGCGTCAGGAGATTACTTTCTTAGATTGGAATGTGATGTGCTTGATTGGAATCTCCATATACTAACATATTGTAGCATTTTAACATGATCTGAATACACTAAATTAATTTCAAATAAAATGTATACACTGTAGTTGTTTATACATTTATAGTTAGTTTTCTAGCGTATTCACAACGCTGTTAGATTTATAGCTACAAGTATCTAACTATGGCTCTCCTGTATATACAAGTTGTATAGAAATGTTAGAAATTAATATATTTTTTTATTACAGGACAGTTAAGAAAGAATAAGTTTAAAAATGTTCCGTATGCTACAATAGATAGATAATTTGCATCTTTTTTTATTTTTTTTTAATTCACTGTTTACACCGTTATAATATAGTAAAAAATATATAAGGTGCTTAAAATGATGTAATTAAGTTGCAATTAAGTTAATTAAAATAGAGCAAATTTTTTAGCTGTTTAAACGCCGTCATTTTCGCGCGGTCTTTTGATGACGTCAATTACCACTGACAGTTCAGTCCATTGTTTACTACAGCTGTTCTCATTTTTTAACTTCACGTTTTTGACGTTTGTTTTCTAACCAAACGACTGCAATGACATACAAATGTAAACAATACGAATTTGTTTACATGGTATCTTACGTCACTTTCGTTTTAAGCAATTTGTGTTGCGTTTTACAAATTTGAATTTTCCTCGCTTTGCACTTTTATTCATTAATTTTAGGTATTTTAAGAAATATTAATTACAAATATAATGGTTTAGTTCAATTTTTCGGTCAATTCGGAAATATTTAAACCAAATTTTGCTTTTCCCTATTGAGCTACTAGGCGGGTTTTTTTTTAAATCCATACGCACATTTGAATATAATAGGTATTTACTTGGCTCATCCAAATATCAAAATGAAATTATTAAGGGTATTCAGTTTTCAACAATTTTGTTGATCACAAAATCACGGTGACAGAAATCATTGTGATTTTATTGGCTTGCGATTGAAAACTTTTCTACCTTGAACCCTATATATTTCTGTCCTGGATATTAGTTTTCAATAGCTTTTTTCATTTTGTTGGCAATTCCCTAAAGGGAATTTAATGTCTCCAACTTATCCGTCGTTGAACTAGAAAATTTCGAATGCATCCTTTAGTTTTATACGAAATTCCGTCATTGCTATATTATCCATCAAATATTTAGTGAAATATGTCGCAGTATTAAAATCTCATATTATTACGCATATATCATTTGTAATTCACATAAAAGTTTCTAATTTATAAACTCAATTTATTTTTGTTTGAACATTTTAGGATAATCTTACCTAAACCATAAAACCGATTTATTTGCAACATGTAAAACACCGGCTTTTATATTAGTTTTGATTGTGCAAATCCCATCCCCGTGTAATATTTAAAGCCAGCGTCCTGCGGCTACAAATTAATAATAATAATTTATATCCTTCGGGTCGAAACCAAACACACATTTTAAACTCCCGCACAATCCCAACAATGCAACGCCGATGTGCTGCATACTAAAAAATGGGTCGTGATCAGTCGTGAGCGTGTGAAAATATTCGACGAAGTTCTTTCATCCCTGCACCACCCCGTTTTGAACTGGCGGTGGCTGGCTCGGTGCAGCGCTTTCAAGTTAGCTCGAGAACGCCTTTATCAAATCAATCTTTCGGAATAGCACTAAAAGTGCTGACGTTGTAGTACCGCATTCAAGTATCCGGGGGAAGTTTCACACAATGAACGGGCTTTGTCATGCCCTATTCAAGAACCTCTTATATATGCCTCTATAGTTGTTACTGAATATTCAGGCTATTAGATGGCCGTCGCGCCAGCCACAGCCTCGGATATATATTCCACGGGAGCTTATCTAACGCCACCCCCGCTTAAAGGAACGGGGGCGATTGTAAGCCCCCGGCTCGAATATCTCAATACTACCCAAAAATGGAAACACAATAACTAATCCATTTTAAACTGACTAAATATCTTTACCGCATTCAAATTTAGTTCGGAATTTCAAATTAGGAATTACTCTATATAGGTACGAATAATAAAAAATGATTTACGTTTCATAACCTTTTTTGAAACAAAGGATATGATAAAAAATAATGAATATAAATTAACAAATTATATTTTGTTTGGTTATACATTTAATGCTTTTAGTCGAGAATGGAAAACAGATTTTAATTCAGTTTTATAGATATTGGATTACATTTATAACAGAGAAATATTTGCAGAATAAACTCGGTAACTCAAAGTTGATCCGTATACTTTGCTTTTCGTAAAATAACGGGTTTTCGAGCTTTCAAATTATCGAGCTTTTTAAATGTGCGAACATTTTATATATTATCAGTTTATTTATATATATTATCAGTTTTTGTAGCGAATCTGTAGTAGGAAACTACCGACGTGCTGTAATTCAATAGTCAAATACTTTGTAAATAACTAGAGGCGAGCCACATAAAGGACTTTAGTACATAAAACCCATTTTTATTTTCGGTTCAAAAGTAGAAATGTTTTTACTGCACAACGATCTAGAGCAGGTTTTTTTAACAACGCGCTGGCCAAAAATTTATAAATGTTGTGCGGGCGCAAGTAAGAGGCACGTAAGTTAATACAAACACTGAATGATAAAGTCATATTATCTCTTTGATAACAAAATAAACCTAGTAGAAATAATTACAGAAAATAAACTATCATTAATAGAAATATTATTGGAAGAAACATGTGGAAAACTATTATTAAATTAAAAATTATGAAATGTAAAATCTTTGATGAGCTCATCGCTGATATGGGGCAATTAATTAGTAGGTGTACATTGTTGTGCCTGGAGTGCTTTAAGACTCTGTTTTTTATAGTAAAAAGATAGAGGGATTTAGATAGGAAAGGTTGAATATATTTGTATATTCAAGCTATTTTCCGCTTTAATAAGTTGGCCATTTCATGTAGGCTGTCTAGAATTAAATAAACATAAATTATTTATTTAACACCCACACAAATCAATAGACCCTTAATAGACTCCCAATTTAAAACAATTTGGTTACGTAAATATTAAATAGACTGATATTAAATAAATTATTGCATTTCTACCATTGTTAATGATATTGATGTTATTTATTGGACGTAAATGATACATTTATAATATACGAACTTATTTAACCCTTTCGCGACTCTTGATACACATGCAAATTTTATGTTAGGACTAAACACTTTTAAATTGTTTATATTTGGTTTATATGTGTACCATTTAGGTTTCTAATGCATTAGCATAGTGTCAGCAACTGCGCCAGCATAAAATATTTTGATTTCTTCATATTTGTGAAGAAGACAAGACACACGAGAGGTCCTGTTGTTAAGCAATTGCCATACTGCTAATGTTACGTTTGTCGACAAAACTTTGAAAGATCAGTCGATTAGCTCCAAGATCAGTGCTCCTGGACCAGAAATGTTTGCATCATATAGAGCAGGGGTGGCGAACCATTTTATGAGCGCCTGCCATTTTTCTTTATTTTCTACTTTATGAAATGCTGACGTACCTGATAACTTTGCCTGAATATCAGTTACCATATTAGCCTGAAAATAATATAATACCGTATCAGCTTGAATATGTTGTTTTAAAGTCCATCCCGATTTACAAAAAATAGGGATATCAGTTGAGAGATATCAATATAGCAATGAAGGAATTTCGTATAAAACTAAAGGATGCATTCGAAATTTTCTAGTTCAACGACGGATAAGTTGGAGACATTAAATTCCCTTTAGGGAATTGCCAACAAAATGAAAAAAGCTATTGAAAACTAATATCCAGGACAGAAATATAATGGGTTGAAGATAGAAAAGTTTTCAATCGCAAGCCAATAAAATAACAATGATTTCTGTCACCGTAATATTGTGATCAACAAAATTGTTGAAAACTGAATACCCTTAATAAATTAATTTTGATATTTGGATGAGCTCACAGCGGGATACCTTAAACTACAGACCAATCTGTAATCAAAGCCAATTTTCAAAAATTGCTGACTTGACCTTTCTCACTTGATAATCAAATTTCTTCGATAGTAATAACATGCTGTCAAAACAGCTTCTGGAAAAGTAGCTCAACTGATAATGCTATATTGTTGTTGTCCTCTAACTCCTACTCGGAGCATAGGGCCTCTACAAAGACCTTCCATCTGACACTATTCTGAGCGAAGCGTTTCACCTCATTCCACGTTTTTCCAGCGATCTTTAATTCTGCGTCTATGGTCCTCCTCCACGTGTTAGCTGGACGGGACTGCGGGTTCCATTGTAAGGCTTGCCTAGTGATGTTTGTCTTTTCTGGCACTCCGTTTTACCTTGCGGTTTATGTTCCAGTGGCTACGAGTCAGTTCGGCCTTCTCTTCGTGGTTATTGTTTTGATTGATCTGGGCTTTAGCTGCCTTCCTATCTTCGATTAGTTTCCATGTTTCCTGCGAGATCCACTCCTCTCTGTTCCTTTGCTTTCTACCCAAGGTCTTGCCGGCAGTTTCTAGCAATACTTTGTGGACTGCTTTCCACTCTCGACGATCTTCCTGTGTCATGTTAGTGGTATTTTCTTGCAGTTGCGTCTTGAAACTGGCTAGTCCTTCGGTTGCTCTTAGCTTGTCTGTTTCGAATTTTATGCTAGCAGCTAACGTTATTTGTCTTTTTGGTGTTGCTAACTTTAGTTTAAACGTGCCAACGACAAGGTAATGGTCGCTGGCCATATCTGCACCTCCCTTTTGTTTTTCACGTCGCATAGTGATGTTCTCCACTTGTTTTGAATGATAATGTGGTCAATTTGGTTTTCTGTACGCTGGTCAGGAGATATCCAAGTCTCCCTGTGTACCTTCTTATGCGGGAAGAGCGTGCCGCCAATTATCAGGTCATGTTCCAAGCACGTATCGACCAGCATTTCCCCATTCTCGTTTACCGTTCCGATTCCATGGTTGCCCATTGCCTGTTCTAAGTTGGTGCTGTCGGAACCAACTTTGGCATTTAGGTCCCACATTGGTATGATTATGTCGCCCTTTGTTATGGAGTGTAAGGTGGTAGACAGTTATTCGTAGAACGTGACCTTTGCTTTAATTGGGTTTGACTCTGTTGGTGCGTAATATTGGATGATACTTATGCTTCTAACCCTTGTGTGGAAACGGGCCACAATAATTCTATCGTTGATTGGTCGCCAGGATAGTAGGCTAGTCTTGGCCTTTTTGCTTAGTAGAAAGCCAACCCCGCTCTCATGGTGTTCGAATTGTGGTTTGCCTGAGTACAGGAACGCTCCGCCGTTCGTTGCATTTTGCAAACCAATCCACCTTACTTCGCTAAGGCCGATGATTTCCAGGTTATATCCTGTCATTTCGCGGACCACTTGTGCAAGTCTCGATGGTTCCAGTAGGGTTCTAATGTTCCATATTCCTATTAGTGTCCGAGTTTTTGTGTTCGCCAAAGTCGTCATCTTAGAATCCGTCCGGTTAGTATCTGTAGTGGTTTCGTTAATAAAGAGTTTAAGATGGGCAGGTTATTAGTCCACCGCACCCGAGTTTGATGATGGGACTGCCATCCAGCGGCTATCAAACATGCCTGGTTTGGGTAGGTTTTCTTCCTTCTGAGAGCTCAGGTGGACCTGTTTTATTCTTCCACAGGATATTTCTGTCCTGTGATTCTATGGTTACCCCACCAATATTCGAAAGTCAGAGCCTCTAGTTATCTAGCAGGGTGCACCGCGGGCAGGCGAGGTTTACTTTTGGGTTACCATGATTCTCATAACCCCTTACACCCCTTGCTGCCTTACTGCTTTATTAGATAGTGTTAATTTTATAATTACTTCTCTAAACTGTAATCAGCAGTTTCTTGCTTTGTTTTACGACCTCAGTAAAGCATTTGACTCTTTTGATCACAAGCTCCTTCCACAAAAAAAATTAAGATATTGGAGGTCTTGTTCTCTTATTGTCTTGGTTCTCTTATTGGAGATATTGGAGGTGTCTCCAAGAACTGAGTAAAATCTTCATTGCTTCAAAGAGGACGAACAGTGATCGTAAACGGTTCAAAATCGAAAAGAAAATTAAAGAAGTGGGTGGTACTCCAAGGCTCTCTAATGGGACAAACTCTATTCTTGATATTTTTTAATGATCTCGCGAAATCAAATAATGTTCAAAGCAATTGAATTTTGTACGCTGACGTTACAAACAATTTAATTTCTAACCTCGACATACAGGATTTATTTAAAAGTAGAAATTTAAAATCAGAAACGTTAGGAGGGTGATACATACATCTTTAATGGACTTTAAATATACTCAAAACTTATTTCATAATTATAGTTCTAAGATTTGAACAAAAATCACCCAAAGGGGTTCGAATCAATAACATTTCTAAGGGTAGCACTTAATCAAAAGTAGCATTTAATTAAAATGGGACTATAATATTGAACTAACATGTTCGACATGATAGTAATTAAGTACTGCGTGTTCTCCGATTCGAAACCAAAGAGAATGTGTAAAAGTGGATTCTGCAAATATTTTACCACGCCATCGTTCAGTATAGCTTGTCATACGGTCTGATATTTTGGGGTCAGTAGCAAATATTGATGTGGTATTTAAAATGTCAAAAAGATATGAGCGATGTTCAATCTACATCTTCTTTCTGACGGTCTTTGTTCATCAAGCACAACATTTTAACGCAATTTTTTTACGGAATTTTTTATTGGCGGGAGAAGGGGGTACCTTCTCCCACATGCCAATACAAATTTGAAATGCAAAGGCCAAAAAACTGGAGATAATAAAAACATGGGATGACATAGAAGCGACCCTGATAATGAATAAGTATTAAGTATAAAAGAAAATGTAAAAATAGGAACATTGAACGTCAGGGGAACATACGAAGAAGGAGCAATAAAACAACTAACTAGAGAAATAAAAAGATATAATTATGTTCTTATAGCAATACAAGAGACAAAGCAAAATGGAAATAAAATGTGGAAATAGAGGACTGTATAATTTTTAATAGTGGAGGAAAAAACAAGATGCTATGTACTGGGTTTCTAGTGAGCAAGAGAATAAATCAGGCTGTCGTAGAATTCAAATCTATATCTGAAAGATTATGCCGGATAAGACTAAAAGGAAAATACAAAAATATAACACTAATAAATATATACGCATCAACGGAAGAAAATGAAATGGAAGGGAAAGAAATCTATTATGATATGCTAGACCAAGTATTCGAGGGAATACCAGGATACGACCTAAAAACAATTCTAGGTGACGCGAATGCCAAAAATAGCTAAAGAAGAAATGTATAGACCTACAATAGGCAAATTTAGCAAGCACGATAACACCAATGAAAATGGAAAACTGTTGATACAATTTGCAAAAGAAAAGGGCATGAGAATAAAAAGCACATACTTCGAAAAGAAGGAAATTCACAAAGGCACTTGTAGATCACCGGACGGAACATACATTAATCAAATAGACCCTGTTTGATAGATCAAGATGAAGAAAAGTGCATTACAGACATCAGAAGTTACAGAAGTTACAGAGGGGCAGATGCGAATTCAGATCACTTTTTAGTGGGAATAAAGCTGAAGCAAGAAATACCTCAACAAAAAAACAGCAAAAAGACCGATAGGACGAAAAAACTGAGGAGCAGAATCGCAAAAATTGAAGAAAAAGAAGAATATACAGAAATGATAAATAGGTACTCTCAGACAATGCACGGCGCAAATGACATAGACAGTATCTGGACGAATATAAAAACGTGTACAGAGCTAGCAGTAAGACATTCTCCAAGGAAAGGATAAAGTAGCAGAAAAAAAAATGGTTTGATGCAGAATGTCAAAAAGAAATAGAGAAGCGAAAAGTTCAGAAAATGGAGATGTTAAAAAAAGAAACACAGCAATCCAAGCAAGCGTACATGGAACAAGTATAACAGTGTACAGTAACAATGGAACAAGTATGGTAACATATGGAACAAGTGTAACAGTAACAACGAAACAGTGTAAAAAAGTAATTAGGTATAAGAAAAGAAAAAGAAAAGAAAAACTCTTAGCACAAATAGAAGAAATTTATAATAATAAAAAAATAAAGATTCTATACCAAGGAATTATGAAAAAGGAAAGGATATCAACCGAGACCAGTATATTATAAAAACAAAGAAGGACGATTAATAGGCAATGAGGATGATATGAGAGAAATGTAGAAAGAATAATTCAAAGATCTTTTAAATGGTACACAAAATCAAGAAAACGATAACCATAAGGAAGTGGATCCACCATCTAATACAAAAAATCTTGGAGCAAGAAAAATTACCTGAAAGCTGGAATGATGCAGTGAGTGTTCCTATATACAAGAAAGGGGATAGAATGGAGTGCACAAATTATAGAGGAATTGCGTTAATGAATGTAGCATATAAAATCCTAGCCTCTACATAAAAAAATTAACAAACAAAAGAAGTTAGACCAGGTAATAGGAGAATACCAGTGCGGCTTTCGGAAGGACATATCAGTTATAGATTAAATATTTTCTTTAAGAGAGCTACAGTCAGAAAGCCACGAATATAATAAGGAAACATATGTGCTATTCCGGGATTTCAAACAAGCGTACGACCGAATAAAGAGAGAGCAATTGTACATAGCTTTAAAAGAACTTGGAATTAAAGGAAAACTATTTAACTTAGTTCAATTAACGTTAAAAGAAACTTATAACAGAGTGAGAGGAAGAACAAGAACATCAGAAAGTTTAAATGTACAGGAAGGTTTAAGAAAAGGAGATCCACTGTCCCCAATACTGTTTAGCTGCGTACTTGAATATGTCATAAGGAAAACAAAATTAAATAGAAATGGTCTTCTATACAATAAAAAACATCAATGTCTAGCCTTTGCAAACGATTTGACAATAGTAACCAGAAGGAAAAAAGAACTGCAAAAAGTAATAATACAATTAGAAAAAAATGCACGCGTAGAAGGATTAGAAACAAATGAAAATAAGACAAAATATATGACATGGACAGAAAAAGAATATAAGCAAGGGAACAAACTAATCATAACAACAGAGGAAGGAAAAAACTACTAATTTGATGAAGTAGAACAATTTGCTTACCTAAGGACAAAATTCTATAGGAAACCGGGAATATATAGAGAGATCCAAGGAAGGATAATGGCAGGAAATCGATGTGTCTATGCGCTTAAGAAAGTAATACACAACAGTAATATTTCAAGAAATCTGAAAATTAGAATATATAAGACGATTATCAGACCCATA
Source organism: Phosphuga atrata (assembly GCA_944588485.1). Taxonomy (NCBI): domain Eukaryota; kingdom Metazoa; phylum Arthropoda; class Insecta; order Coleoptera; family Silphidae; genus Phosphuga; species Phosphuga atrata. The sequence continues at coordinate 86,274,472 of OX155894.1, forward strand.
GTATTATTCGCAAGTAAAGTATGGACATTGGGAGCAAAAGAACATGTATCACTTCTGGGAAAGGAGAGTATAAAGAAATATATATAAAGGAAAAATAACACAAGAGGCATGGGAAAGGAGAACTAACCGAGAAATACAAGATCTGTTTAACGAACCAAATATAATGGCTGTAGTCAAAGGTCAGAGACAAAGATGGTTAAGCCACATCATGAGGATGAATGTAGAGAGAGTACCAAAGAAAATTTTTGAAACGAGATAAGGTGGTAAAAAGAGGAGAGGCAGACCGAAAGCAAGATGGAAAGATGAAGTAATCAGGGACGCAGATCAGAGCAATATCACAAACTGGAGAGAAAAAACAAGATATAGAAAAGTCTAGAAGAAATTCTTTTTGAAATACAATTGTACATAAAATATGTAAAATAAATATTGTTTTAATTTAATCCTGATAATCCGGATTTTTTGAGAATCCGGCGGTGGTCTGGTCCGCAATATTAGTCGGATTATCAAGATTATACTGTAGTTGTAGTTGACTACGAAATCTACATCTCTATAGCCGACCTTCTGCTCGAGTCCAGATTTTTCATACATTTTATTTTGGAATAGCTTATTCTTAATAACCTACGCGGTTGGAGTTCTAGTAGCACTGTTTACATATCGCTGCGATCGCGAACTCGCACCGTGTTTTGCGCAAAACGTAGGTTTGTTAAGTTTTGCCATCTATATTAAGGCCTTTTTCTCCCAATTGAGCTTTTTGAAGGTAAATTGTCCTTTTGTAGCGTTAGTCGACGCGATCGTCCTTTTGTAGCGATAGTCGACGCGACCCTCCTGCAGCGCTGCTAAAATTGCATTTATCTCGACGGTATCGCATCCCTTGTGAAAATCTATGCGGGCCAGAACGAAACTTGTTTCTGTATTGAGCACCGGATCCTTCCTCCTCGACTAGTTGGTAGAATTCTAGTTAATTTTCATGTCTGATGGTTTATCCTTAAGAATAATTTGTAGAGATGACTCAGGATCGGTCTGTAGTTTTTAGGTCAGCTGTGTCTCCCTTTTTGTGCAGTAGGATCACGATAGCGCTATTCCAGTCCTTAAGAATTGTGCTGTTGAATAAGCAGGATTTAACAAATCTCTTTTTTCCTTATGCAGAAGACTCCTCCGATGTGAATGGCATATGCAGTCCACTGGTCCTCCGATGTTAATGGCATCTGCAATCCATTGGTAAACGCCCCTCGCATACTTGCTATAACTGACGATTAATTCAATGGATTTGCAGGTAAGAAAATCTTGATTTAAATGAATGCATTTAATTAGTTTGAAACATGTGTTAACCAATTCGCATCACATCCAAAAATTAAAAGTATTCGAAGAAAATTACAACAAATATTTTAATTTGGATGTAATATAAATTTCAAAATTAATATCATATTATCTATTTAAATAAAGATATGTTTAATTAGATTTATATAGGCGTTAGTTTCTAGTTTGGTGTACATGCAAATATTTGTTACATAATTGGGCTTATTCCTGATATAGTGTTTCGGTTTGTTCTATATATATATATATATATATATATATATATATATATATATATATATATATATATTTATATATATATATATATTTATATATATATATATATATAAATATATATATATAATATGTCCCAATTAACTATAACTCAACGCTCAGATAATCCCGCACAATTATAATAATATACAATACACACACAGTAGTCTTTTTTACATTTATGTCGCCCCAATGTTAATAAAATACAAACAATTATTTAAATGAACCCAATTAAATAGCACAATATTATTATTATTGTGCTATTTAATTGGGTTCATTTAAATAATTGTTTGTATTTTATTAACATTGGGGCGACATAAATGTAGAAAAGACTACTGTGACAAACAATTTACGACTAATTACCTATATTATATTCGAATATTTTAAACAAATTTAGTTTACGGTTGGTTTACTTGATATTTATATTACAATATGTAGATTTCATGGAATTTTATCGACCGAATAATAACGAATGAGTTCATTAAGATACAACAAAATTCATAAAATTCATTAAATTATGCCGAGAATTTTTGAGTGCACGGTATTTACATGTATAATGGTATGTGTACAAATATGTTAAAATTTTACGTTCGTATCAAATATAAATTATATCACATTTAAATCAATCCACGTTTCAAATCCTCCATAAATTAAAACTCATAGTTTATTGACTGCTAGTTTGAGGCGGTGGTTGTCTAGCAGTAAAGGTGTCGGATTACAAAGCCATAAGTCCCAGGTTCAAATCCCGGGGGCACGAGTAAGAAAAATAAACTGTGGCTGGCTCTGGCAAGGCCATCACAGTAATCTGTCAAGAAAAAAGCTCCCCTAAATACTGGCTCGTCACCCACGTTAAAAACGGTAAGGGCTCCCTAAACGTGTGTCTAAGATCTAGACACTAAGCACAAGTGTAGACGTGCAGTGAAGGTCAAAGTCCGCTAGGACTGTAGCACCACATGAGGAAGGAGTTTATTGTCCAAATAGTTAAAAGTTAGTTAAAAGTCAAATTTTAACATTTACGTGACACATAGGTAGTATACAATTAAAATTAAAATATACAATAAATTATAATTGTAGTATACAATAGTAATTGTATAATTGTAGTATACAATTTATACTACAATCTAATTAAGAATAAACGAGATACCAGACTATGAATAAATATACAAAATTGAAATATGCAAGGACTTGATCTAATAAACCGTACTGAATAGACCGCAAACTATAATCACGCAAATATTAAAATCTGAAACATTAATTTTGCTAAGAAAAGTTGTCAGGAAATAATCTGACCAAATATACTACGTAATGAAGACCTAGATGTTATTGTTAGGCAAGATGTAATTTTTCATTCTTCATTAATAATTTTAATTAAGGAGAATCCAAATAGTGTGCTTAACACCGGACTTCTATTAATCATGCTTAACCTAGATAAACTAGATAAACCTGATATCATATTTTAATTAATAAACGTCCTATATATAGGACGTCAGAGTCCTCCTCAAAAACCTCCTTTAACGCGGTAAATGCGTACCGCGTTATATGGAAACCGCCATATAAGAAACTCGGATTTAACCGTACAAACCAGAGTAATTCGTAGCGCGTTCTATGGAAACCGTCTACCGCGTTGTATGGAAGCCGCGCTATAAGAAACTCAGAATTAGTACAAATCACATCATTCGTACCGCGTTATATATACAAAGAGACCAATAAATACAAAAGACAAGATAAATTATAAATTATTTTTATTGAATTGAAGAGTTCATATAAGGAAATGATAAAAAAATGAAACAAAAACTAAACTAAAAATTGTTTTCTAACAAAAACAAGAAAGACGCCTAACTCGCCTTCTTTTAATGGGCAAAATGTCTTTCTCACTTGGTTCATCTTCACATTGGTTTTCGATTGTAGCTTTTTTTTCTAACTTCACTAAAACCTGTCTATAGGGAGCTAAGCAATTTCTTAACTCTCTTTTAAACTTTGCGCTACGCACCGTTGAATGATCAGGTTGAATGAAATGAAGTTCTAATTCTTTAGCCAAATTTAGCCCTTTTTCACATCTTGTAAATCGAGATTTGGCACCCATTCGTTTTCCTTATTTTGGGTGCATCAATTAATTCCATCAGTTCTTCCTCATCTAAAGTTTCTTCCCCGAGAACTAGTTCTCCTAAATCCTGATGGTTTACTGCAAAGTCTTCGTCGCTTAAACGAGAAGCAATGTTTAATATTTCTGTAACTGGGAGTGAAATTGTAGAATCATCTTGTATTGCTTGAACCATTTGAGGTAAAAGAGGTTTCCAACACCCATTAAGCGTTGATGGTTTAATTTCCGCGCAAGCCGATGACACAGTTCTAATACAATCTAAAATAGAAAATTCCCTCCACATTTGAGTAAGAGTTTTATTTTCACAATTTTTTAATATGACGGAAATGGTTTGGAAAAGTTGGAGTGTGTAGTACATTTTTAAAGTTTTAATGAGTCCTTGGTCCAAAGGTTGTATTAATCAGGTGCAGTTAGGAGGAAGGAAGACAATTTTCATATTTGGGTGATCCAGTTCTATGTTGTGGCAAACAGCGTTATCAAGAACCAATAAAACTTTGAAATACATTTTTTTTCATCGTATAGGTTTCCACTGCCGGGATAAAATAATTATAAAACCAATCCTGAAATAAATCTTGGGTCATCCAAACCCTTGGGTTTTTCTTATTAAATCGCCAGAATACAGACAATTGGGTCTTATTAATGTTTTTCTTTACACGGGGAGTTTAAGAACGATTTATTATCGTTGGTTTTATCATCAGGCTCCCTGATAGATTGCTGCACACATGAAGGGTGATATGTTCTTTTGAAGGTTTAAACCCCTGAGCACGCCTTTGATTTTTCGAAATGAAGGTCCTAGACGGTAGTTTTTTTCCAATATAATGCTCTCATATCTCATCGGCGTTAAAAATCTGATCAGGTGAATAACCATCTGCTGAGGCCCGTTCTCCTTGAAACTTAATATTGTGCAATATGTATATATTTGTCGCGAGTAAAGGATGGTTTGAAAAACTAAGCAAAGAGTTTTTCAAACCATCCTTTACTCGCGACAAACGAATGATTTTCTATTAAAATATTCCTTAAATTTTCGTAGATTTTAAGTGCAAATTCTGCTTGATAAGATTTCCACTGATAGGAATCTTTTTGGCTATACAGTCTTCCAACCAGATCATTAACGCCCGTTCCATTTTAACCATATTAGAATTTCGTGTGCGAGTAACACGTTTCGCACCTAACGGACAGCCATCTGCCACAGTTTTCCTTATATTATCTGTATTCTTCTTTAAGGTTCGAATTGTAGACTCATTCAAATTTGTTGATTTTGCAACAGACGATATTTTTTCCCCGCCTTCCAAACGATTTAAAATTTGGATTCTCTCTTCAAGCGATATAAACTTTCTTTTTAATCCTTTCCTTGTTTCTTTTGTGTTTGACATGATGCAAATCTAGGGTTGATAATTACTTTAATATTATTATATAAGATTCTAATTGACAACTATTTATAACAGTCACACAGACAATAAAACTTTTCAATTAAAACTTTTCAAGTTCTTACTATATAAGAACAAATGAAAAATATTACTTAGAGCATTGTGTAATGTTGTCCAATTATAAACCACAAATTAAGCAGCAAAAATCTAAACGAATGGACGGTGCAGACAAAGTTTTAGAAAGGATTGGTCAACAACGAGACGTACTGTGAAGAGCTCTGATACGACTGAAACCGATGCCGTAAATGGCTAAGGAAATGTTTTGGATGTTACTTGAATGTTTATATAAACATATCCTGTTAAAACCATTCATTGGGTGCACGGAAAGGACTGATAGGACGTTGTTGAACGGAAACCGCGCTGTAGAATACCGCGTTATTGGATGGCTGTCGCAATTTCAGCTCCGCGTTATGTGGAAACCGCGTTCGGAGAGTACCGCGTTATAGGAGGGATGACTGTATATCTCGGTTAATGGTAGCCTTCAGGAGCACTATAAAATGTTATGAAACTTAAATATCTCTTCACCAGCTGGTGAACTAAAATAGAACAATTTGACTTTACTAGAAATTTGAATGTGCAATCCATTATATCCTTTGCCTTATAATTTGATTTAAATCAGACTAGTTTGGCAGAATTAATGTAAATACAGATTTCAATATCAATTATTTATTTGTTATTAAAAGATAAAACATTGATTCGGAAAGTTCAGGTGTTAGTAATTGTTAAAATAGGTACAGAAAGAATCTTTTTAATTTGTCTTACTAGTAGTCCAGTTAACTTAAGCCAAATAAAGGGAGTCAACCTAGGAATGAACGATAAGAAGCTGAAAATTTGTACAAACTTTTATTTTGAGATTCTAAATATTACCCCAAAAGTCGCAATAAATATAATGTGATTTTAAGATATTCAAGGTCAAAAGTCGCAAAATAAGTTTTTCGCAAGTATCGCGCTACATATTCATTAAATTCTATTTGCTTTTATTTCAAAAAATGTAGAGCATTGAATTCTCTACAAATTTTGTTTCAAGCAAATTGTTATATGTTTAACCGTTTTTTAGATAAAGCGCGAAGAGTGCGGAGCGCACAGCCATACGTGCAAGTATCATTAATCTTCACTACATGCAGATCACTGAGTCAACAAAATTAAGTAGACCTGTTCAGTTATCACCTCTTCTTCCAACTAGTATAGCGGCTCATCAATCTATAATGCGAGTCTACTACCAAGTTTAAACTTGGCTAGGGAACGATTTATAACCCCAGGATGCTGCAAGACAGTTCAACTGCTTAATATTATATTTTTCAACTGCAAGAATGGTTGAGGATCACGCTGGAGATACAAAAAAACATGGCTGCAAAGTTCTTTAGCTCAGGGGTCTCCAAACTACGGCCCGAGGGCCACATCCGGCCCGCGGACAGATTTTGTCCGGCCCGGGGAGAGCTAGCATACTTCAAAACTCCTTTTATAGAACATATTTTTTATAGCAAATTAAATTTAGTTTACTGAAGTATTCTAATTTTATGTTGAATAATTATTAATATGACATCTACATTGATATGGTCATGGGCTAACTACTCATAACATTGTTGTAGGCTTATTGTTATTGTTTTTGTGATAAGTTGGATAAAGAAACACAGAATTGTAATGAGTAAAGACATGTATAATATGCAGAAAATTTAACTTCAGTATATAATAACTAACAAATTATTGAAATGAATCCAACTAACATTTTATACATTTTAAATAAAAACATAACTTATAACAAGCATAATGACATATGAAATACTAATGAGATTTATGTAATTGAGATTTTCCACTGACAATAGTTTGTAGTTGTGGACTAATTTTACTTGTACCAATTATTAAAAGAGATTTAAGATGCTCATCAGTTAATTTAGATCTGTAAACATTTTTTGTGTACTTCAGTTTGGAGAAGGTCTTCACACACAAATAAGTAATACCAAAAACAGAAAACAGCCCACCAGCAAATTTATGCACATTATCAAATTGTGTCAGTGGAAGACTCATAAAATTCCAACAAAGATGAGTTTTGATATTTGTTCTTAATTATATCACTGCACTGTAGATCAATAATTTCCATTTGTAGTTCCGGGGCTAGGGTTTCAATGTCAGTATCAGAAGGATTCTGAAAAATCTTAATTTGATTCGCAATGGCATCAAAGTCCGAGAAACGAGTATCAAAATTTATTTTCAAAGCACTCAAAGTTTCGATTGCAAAATCGATAGGAAACTCAGTCTCAGTGGTGTTGCTGAATATTTCACATGTTTTAAAATGTGAAAAACATTTACTTCGTAGTTGTGATTGAAACAGTATCAATTTCTTCCGGAATGATTGATATTAGTGAGTGATATTAATGAGTGATATTAGTGTATGAATCAGGAAGATGCTGGTTTTCTCCTTGCAATCTCAAATTCAGTTCGTTCACATGTTTTGTCAAATCAACATAGAAACTAACTTCCCTTCTTCTTGCTAAATTCCACAACCATGCGTTGTTTTGTAATTCAGTAAGAGGGCGATGCTTTTCATTCAAAAAAATTTCGATCACTGCTCGAAGTTCAAAAAAGTGCTGAAGGACTTTCCAACAACTAAGCCAGCGTACGGCAGTATGATAAGGTAAGTCATTTTCTCCAATCACTTCAATAAATTGTCGGAATTGTCGGTGATTCAGCCCAAAAGATCTGATAAAATTAACTGTTGATATGACTGGTTTCAGAACTTCAGACATATTCAAACATTTTCCGCACAAAGACTGTTGATAAATGATACAATGTAAAACTAATGGTTTTGAACCACCGTCATTTTCTACATCCTTTGACACAAGAGCGATCACTCCTTTATCTCACCCACTCATGTTTTTGCCTCCATCAGTTGTAATACATTTCAAGTTTTTTCATCGAAGGTTCTTTTGATTAATGGCCATTTCAACTCCTTTAAAAATATATGTACCAGTAGTTGTGGCATGAATACTATACATATCAAGAAGTTCTTCATGCACTTCATAGCTTTTATCTACTCCTCGAATATAAGTCAACACCTGAGCAGTATCTGACACATCTGTTGACTCAGGCAAGGCCAAAGAAAACCACTCAACATGTCCATTTTTGTCGAACAGTTGAGAGGATATATTTTCAGCGATGTTTTCTACCCATCGAGCCACAGTGTTTGCTGACATACTGACAGTTTTTATTAAATTTACCTTTTCAGGACACATTTCTTCGGCTACTGCAATTATGCATTCTTAGATCGTTTCTCCATCGGTGAATGGTTTTCCACGTTTTGCAATTTCAAGAGCTACACGAAAGCTGGCACGAGTTGCAGCCTCTAGTTCAGTTTTGAGTTTTGTAAATGAAGATTGCTGCGATTTCAATCCGCGCTTCATAGCTTCGAATTTTTCTGTCCGCAAACTTCCTGTATATTTTGAGTAATTTTGAAAATGTTTTGTTTCATAATGACGTTTAATGTTATATTCCTTGAGAACGGCTATGCTTTCATTGCAAATCAAACATAGCGCCTTGTTACTGGACTCAATTACGAAATACTGAATGTTCCACTAATCTTTGAATTTTCTGCATTCACTATCAATTTTTTGCTTCTTTTCCATACTACTAAATCACACACAAATCACACTACAACTAAATCACACACAAAAGCAACAATTCAAATCAAAATACTGTTACAAAGATGTCTTAAACTAAAAATCTTAAACTTAAACACGCACAAACACGTTTTAAGGAGGTTCGCACTATTTTATTTCACAACAGTGTCATAGGAACTGACTTGTGGTTGCGCCACTAGCCTTCTTATATATTCCAATTACTGCCATCTAGAAGTGAGTGGAAGACACCAGAACTTTCTCGAACCAGCGATTCTGTAACGTTCTGTGTAATTAACGTTCTGTGTCAATTCTGTACGTGCTATTAGCGCCATCTGTTAGCGATAGAAGGTACTACCTATTTGCGCTTGTGTCCACCAGATGTCGTGTCACGTTACTCCTCATGGCTCGTACTCTACGACTAATCTAGAAATTACAGATAATGACAGGAAAATTAATAATATGCAGTGTTGCCGTTTTGCGGACTTTAGTCCGATTTGCAGCCTTTTTTAAACGTTGCGTACTTTTTCGGACTTTTTTTTTCATCAGTGGACTATTTCACTTTTTACCACCGGCAACAATGATAATATGGTTTTGGCCCTAGGAACTTACTGAAGTAATCAGTATGGCCCTTAGGCTGGAAAGTTTGGAGACTCCTGCTTTAGCTTATGAATAGTGCAAAGGGCAAACATCCCTTAATACATCAATTAAGATTTTGATGAAGAAAGTGCATACGACCAGGAAATTTTGCAAAATTTGGTGTCCAACATCGAAGATAAAGTAGATGATGATGATGAATCAGAAATTCTTGAGCGATTGGAAGAAGAAGACGATGATCAAGAAGAAGAAACTTGTATGAGCTTGTAATAGAAGGTATAATTTTTGAATAAAATAATATTTAAATATATTTTTTTAATTCCTTTCCTATTTAAAATATAATTGAAGTAAATACGAATAATATATATAAATGACTATTTGATTTACTTATTTATTTATAAATCCCGCAGATTAAATAGTTAAGAAATAACATACTTAACCGATAATTGAGTTTAAATACCGCATTTTAATGTTGGTATTCATGATTTCCATTGTGCTAGGACGTGCTTAGAACAAAATTTATAGAGAATTCAATGCTCTACAATTTTAGTAATAACTACAAATACGATGTAAAGCATAGGAAGCGAGATATTTACGAAAAAAAGTAATTTTCGCGACTTTTGAACTTGAATATCTTAAGACGCGCACATGATACTTATTGCGACTTTTTAAGTAATATTTAGAATATCAAAGTAAAGGGTTGTCCAAATTTTCAGCTTAATACCTTGCATTCCCAGGTTAAACCCTTAAAGTGATATATTGAAATAGTTTATAACCTCATTGGCCTAATGTACAGAACTTGAATGGTGTCTGTATTTTCTACCTCTCGTTTAGGCCTACTTAGTGCCACAGGGCTCGTTTTTACCCTTTTTATAGGTATGCTGTTTCTTCTTAGCCCAGAAAGCTTTCATTTTCTGGCTGTGGGCAAGTTCCTCTCTTCTATCCACTTTGGTCTGCTAGTTCCTGTGCTGTTTTTTGCTGGTAAGGGCCACTGGGAATACTCCTTGTTAAATGGTCTGCCGGAGTTTGGACCGGTCCTCTATGGTTTCTGGTGGAATTTTAAGTTACTCCAGGTCTTATTTCACTGTGGTGATACATTTGTTTTTGCAGGCTTTCTCTACCTGTTTTGGTGAAGATCCTTTTCGTGTATCTGCTGGGGTTTATGCGGGTTAAATGTCCATAGAAGGTTAGACGCCTCTTCTTCATAAATGTGATGATGTCTTAAAATTATAGAATAAAATCTAAAGTATAATAACAAGTTAGATAGAAGGTAATATGGCGGCTGTTTCATCCTCTTTATAGCATAGTCTGCATATTGGTTCCTCTTTCCAAATATCCATTTTGTGCATATGTTCTCGCAGAGGGCATTATCCTGCGTGTAGGCCTGCCACAATTGTAATCTGCTTCCTTGACAATTGCTGGATTTCAGCAGTTGAAGCGTTCGAAGATGTTTGCTTTGTTATCTTAATCCCTTACTAACTTGTCCGTCATTCAGTTTCCGGACAGACCCTTATGGTTACCCCAAGCAAGTGCGATCTTCTTGAATTTAGCCAGGGCCTTAAGGTTCTCCAGGCAGCATAATCCTAAATTAACAATTAATACTAAAAATTACATCGATTAGATAACCTGCGTTTGCTTCGATGCATGACTGAGAACCATGGGCGTAGCCAATGGGGGGGGGGGGGGGTTATGTTTATGGTATTCACCCTCCAATTTGCAAAATGTAACAGCGAGCCTTCAACCTCAATTGCAGAAATGAACGTCGAAATCGAGGCGGTGTCGCCGGTGCCTTGTTTCGTACTTTCGACCACCGAGCCAGTACATCTAGTCTAGTCGGAACAGACCAGTTTGCTTGTTACCTCATCTTTCGATCCTGTAGTAAAATTGGACGTTGGTTTTTACTCAAATCAAGACAAAATTGTGGATGAATATTTAAATGTCCAAATTTAAAAATGCCTTGGACCCCACAAATTTTCACAAATCAAAATATGCTCTTTCAACTGAAATGGATGGAGAGATTCCCCTGCTTGTCATAATATGAATACAAAAGTGGAGCATACGGCAGAGTTTGCGTAGTAATGGGACGTTCGCTCTGCCATCCTTTTCTCGTATTGGCCCTAGTGTTCTCCTCAGGATTTTCCGTTTTTTAAACTCTAGTTTCCTGAGTTGACCTTTCCTGTTCACATATAGGCATTCTGATGCATAGAGTAGTCTTACTACTAAGTTGCAATGTCTAAGGTTCAAGGTTCTTGGAAATTTGTTTGGAGATATAAATGCTCTTGCAGGTGTGGTAGACCCTCTCCAAATTTATACATCTGGTATCTATAGCCAAGTTTTTACTCTCGTTTGCTGAAATCCATTCTCCTAAATACTTGACTGCAACGACTTTACGAATGATAGTGCCGTCTAGTGCAGTTGTAGATGGGACGTCCTTTATGTTTGTCATGACCACAGTATTTTGCATGCTGACTCTCAAACCGATCTTCGCTGCTATGCTGGAGAGGCTCTGTATTTGGTGAGTAGCTTCTTTGATGTCGTTGTATAACAGGACAAGGTCATCGGCACAGGCCAAGCAGTGTACATTGAGGTTATCTTTCTTGTATTCAATCCTCAGTCCAGTTGCCGATGGTAATGAGCAAGTCCATTCCCTGATGATTTTCTCCAGCAAACAATTGAACAGTATGCAAGAAAGACTAGAAAGACTAGAATAATCCTTCATAACTCCCGTTTGAATGGGAAAGCTCTCAGAGCTCACCTCTAAACTCGACTTTGGAGGTGGTGTTTCTCAGAGTGGCCAAGATTTGTCTGGTTGTCTTCTCATCCAGGCCCAATTCTCGAAGGGTGGAGATCAGGATCTGTATGTCTACCGAATCATATGCCTTTTGAAAGCCCTTTAGGATTACTACCCAGGGATGTCTACCGCGACCTCGGTATGTAAGGATGGTCTTCAGATTTTCTATTTACTCTGTATTTACATGATCTACTAGGTCGGAAGCCACCCTAATATTCACCTAGTCAGGGAGTCAAGCTGGTTGCCAACTCCAGTTAATAAGGATGTAGAGAATATTTTGTATGAGACAGATATCCGAGATATGCCTCTGTAGTTGTCGAGGTCAGTCTTATTACCACGGTGGATTATATTTTACCTGTATTTACAATGTTAACCTTTCATCATCATTAACAAACGTAGATTGTAACATCATGTTTGGCTTCATATTATAAATTACATAAGTAATAAAATGTGCCAAAAGACAAATGCAAAGATACTATACTAGACAAACCAAAATTAGAGAAACTACACAAACATAAAAAAAACCGGTCAAGTGCGAGTTGTGACTCGCGCACCGAGGGTTCCGTACAAACTTGTAAGTAAGGTATCTTTTTTTGTGGAGGACGTAGCAAGCACATTCAGTTAACTTGACAAGTGACCCTCCTGAAATCACGACCATCTTAGTACCGCTGCAAGCATAACCTCAAAATGTCGCTGTCGTACGATGGAATTCTACCCTATATTTTAACAAGTTTGCATTATGAAATTGCATTATGGGGATTAGTTTGTTTCTAACCATAGTAACTTTTTTTTTATTGTGGTTTGGTGGAAACTCTCACTAAACCCCCTTTTCCACTTGGCTTCTCAGTCTGCGCCACCCCGGTTAGGTTTTTTTTATTCAGGATGGGCTGCCCGGACGGTTAGTGCCTCCCTGGTTGAAAGTGCCTCTTCGGCGGGACCTAACCGAAGAGGACATAACCGAGGAGGACCTAACTGTATGCAACCCATATGCTTCTGGTGCCGGACAATACCACGCAACACATTAGTGTATTTTCATAAGTTTCTAATAGTAAATTCGCATTTTTCTTGTAATTAAACTACATATTTACGGTTTTCAGATTTTTCCCTTTACATGTGCTGTAATGTCTTCTTGCCAAATTTCATGATTCTTGGTCCACGGGAAGTACCCTATAGGTTTTGATTCCCTTGTGAAATCGCAAAATATGCGACATAAACGGTCATATCTTTTTATCGCGTTGACTTACAAGTTTGATTTTTTCACAGCTGAAAGAGACCGCAGACCCGAGTATTTGATGCAAATTTCAACTTGTTATCTCTACGCGTTCCTGAGAAAAATGGTCTTGACAGGCAGACATACGGACAGACAGACGGACAGGCAGACAGACAGACAGACGGACAACAAAGTGATCCTATAAGGGTTCCGTTTTCGGTACGGAACCCTAAAAATGTACAAATTCAGATAAATAAGAACACGCAATTTAAGCTAGAAGTAAGAAATGAAGGAAGTCATACTAAATGACTGCATTACATAAAAGATGACTTGATTATCTAGACTCAAATATCTATTTTATTGAAAGATATTCAAATTATATTCAAATATCTATTATATGAAAGAAGGCAGACTGTTGTTGATTGTCCAGATTATAAATTAGATTAGACATAGATTATAAATATCTATGCTGTTCGTATTATATAATATTAATAATATCCATATAAACAATTTATCTTAATGTTAGGAATTTAATGAAAATATATAGTTGTTAATAAGTTTGAACAATTTGCATAAATCAAGATTCCCAATAACTGTACTGTTCCCAAAATGGGCCTTAATATTCGACTGAATCATCATATCGGGAATTGAGTAATCATCATTATTGGTCGTGCGTTATGCATGAGCCGATTAAGCAATGCACCCTGAGGCAACACAACCTCTTAACCTCTTGTCACACATGCACGTGTCGGCTTCATCAATTATTTATAGACGAATAAATGTTTATGTGAACGCGGGGCTAATTGTTCAATTAGGTGTTTCGATTTAAATGCATCTACATTATTAAGAATCATTTTAAACAGAACTGAAACTACATTAGAATGCAATCAGATACGATAATCTAATCCTAACTGATTCGATTTAGTTCATACAATTAAACAATTATAACTATGTATATAGTCGAGATAACATTCAGTATGTATCGTTCTTAGTATTATAATCTTTTTAATATTTTTTCTTGTTAATCTTATCTAAATTTTGTTAATTTTATAATCCAGTTCTTCTGATAAACTGAAGCATGAAAATGTAACAAAAGGCTACCGATCTCGGGGTGTTTCTGTCATTGTTTATAAAGATTTTTCTTCTTGTATTTAATATGTATTGAGGGACCCACCCTCAATACATCCATATATCCAATACGTCCAGTGGAGAGGTATATAAAACAACTATTAAGGGCCAACAACGTATATATATATATATATATATATATATATATATATATATATATATATGTATATATATATATATATATATATATATATATATATATATATATATATACTTAAAAGGCTTGACACTTAAAAGGGTGGGAGCAGAGAGGCCAAAGTCTCGTCTGTGACCACCAGACTCGACTCTTATCTCTTAAAAGACAATACACTCTGGAGGGGGACAAACTAACAATAATACAGGTTAAAACTCACAACAGTATTTACCATATTATTATATTAAGCTACTACCATATTACAATAAAGACCTATTGCTTATGCTTGTCAGTTCAAATTCAAAACGACTCTATTAAATCTATGATTCCCACAATTTCGTAATAAAATGTTATGCACATTATTGTTGGCAAAATTCGCTGTAAATATGTTATACCGAATTATTGTTCCGAGTTCCGCGAAAATTTTAAATACCTGGCACGAGGAATAATGCTTTGCATCAGTGTTTCTCGGTCCGGTGTGGAATTCCGGTGTGTGGATAATTAGTAGTCGAATGGTATTAGTGGCATTGATAAGCTTATAGAATAAAATAAAAAAATATGAGCAGATGGATAACATCTACAGTCGCTCGTTCCCAATTTGAGCATATTTACAACTATGCTCCTTAGTTAGTATTACCACGTGTTAGTATTACCACGGTGAGAAGAAAAAGTTGAAAAGGAACTGAAGATCTTCTATTAACTAGATTCCAATTCTTGGGATAAAACAAATATGCTAGAAAAAAATTAATAATAATTTCTTCTTCTTCGCTTTCATGTTGACCGAAGAGTTGTGATCAAGCTACGTATTACTTCGTTACTCGCTTTACAAAATCTCGCCATTTTCCACAGTTGTAGGCGCTGAGTGCTGCTTGGTTGATTGTTAAGTCAGTGAATGCCCTTATTTAATCAGTCCAGCGTGTAGGAGACCTACCTCGGGACCTAGTACCTTCTACCCGACCCTGAACTCTTAGTCGCTGCAAGTTGTCCTCGTCTCTTCTCTGAATGTGCCCGAAGTATCTAAGGATCCGAGCTTTCACTATTTTGGATAACTTTTGGGGTGCGTTTACTTCTTGGATGATTGTAGATTGTAGATATGGTGGTGACGACTTCTTGGATGATGGACGCATTAGTTCTTCTTGCTGTCCAGGGAACTCGTAGGATTCTTCTCCAGCGCCATAGTTTAAACGCGTCGATCTTCCTGCGATCGACAGCCTTCATCAACCATGTTTCTGCTCCGTATAGAAGTACCGGGAAAATCATTGTCTTAATGATAATTTTTTTCGTGCTTAAAGTGATAGCACTATCTTTCCATGTTATTTGCAGGCTTTTCACTGTCTGTCTAGCGATTTCGCATTTACGAATGATTTCCTGAGAACAGCCAAACTCATTTGAAATCAGTGCTCCCAGATAGATATATTGGCTCACGACTTGGCAATGACCTAGGTGAAGGATGCTTGCTATATTATTCTGGACCCTGTCGATGATCATAACTTTGGTCTTTGAGTAGTTGATGGCCAAGCCAAGGTTATTACTTTGCATTTCCAGTTTATGCGCCATTTCCAGAAGTTCCTGTTGGGTATTTGCTAGTAGGACGGTATCGTACGCATAACGAAGATTAGATATCTTTATTCCACCAACTGCAACTCCGCTGTTCCATCCGTCGATCACCCTTCTCATAATATATTCTCCATAGATGTTAAATAGAAGAGGCGACATGATACATCTTTTACGAGCTCCTTTTTCTATTTTACAGGGATTAGATAGTTGATTGTCAACTCTTACGACTGCCTTACTGTTTATGTACAGATTCTGAATTAAAAGTGACAGATGATCCGGAAGTTCCATTTCCTTCAGGATTATCCAGAGCCAGTTCCAATTAATTTTATCAAATGCCTTACGATAAACAACAAAGCATAAGTATAGTGGTCTGTTGAATTCGCGATACTTTTCAATGACTTGCCGAAGATTCAGTATTTGTTCCTTAGTATCACGACCGCGAACAAATCCTGCCTGCTCGAGTGGGATTTGCCATTCTAGATAAGTTTCTAATCTTTCGTGTATTATAGAGAGCAGTATTTTACTAGCGTGTGAAATCAGAGATATCAGGCGGTAGTTGTCACACAAGGTTTTCACACCTTTCTTATGTAGAGGCATAAATATAGATGTCACGCACTCCTCTGGCCATGTTTTTGTGGATCAGATTTTTTGGCACAGGGTGTGAAAAATGTCAACACCTCTCACTCCCATGGCTTGTACTATTTCTGCGGGGATGCCGTCGCAGGCTGGTGCCTTGTTTGGTTTAAGTTTCTTGATGGCTAGTTCTATTTCTGCTTTTAGAATGGAAGGTCCATTCATTGCCTCTGTTCTCTATTTAATAATATTTACTTTTATTTAATAATTTCTTTTATTAATACAATAAACAGCCTTCATAAATAATGTTATAAATGGTCATAGAAGAAACAATCTTGCAATTATTTATCACTCTTGTTGTATATTTAGTACTAGTACAAATAGTATATATCAAGTTAACTATTGCCATAAAGGTCCTGAACATATTTTCCTTTCAAATGTAAAACTAGAAATAATAATTAAAAAAATTTGTCTTCAATACGTATTTTACGAACGTTTTATTTCCTAAATTTTAAACATAATGTTTCGTAAAGTAAATATTTTACTTGAAATTTTCGCTTCATAGTGGTTCTATGCTAACCAGAAAGCTAATTTAAATCTTTAAATTGCAATCTACGCGAACGCTATCAATAATGTTTAAAGGAATAAATTGATTACTTTGTAAAGGGTTGCCTCAGTCTGTTAAATAAATGGACGCTCTTTGCCCAATTTTCAGCAAAAAAGGCCATTGTTAGTAAACTAAATTAATGCTATAACTTTCACCCGAAATGACCCACTAATTTAAACGCGAATGAAACTTTCTACGAGAAAATATTATTTTAGTTATATTAATGTCTATACAAAAAAAAATGTTCATTATTTACAAATTAACTGTTGGGTATTATAGATTAGCTTATATTATCTTATATTATATTATTGCTTTTATATATATATATATATATATATATATATATATATATATATATATTTAATAGGTTATTTAATTACTTATTTATCAGCTTATATATCATATTATATTATGGTATATCCAGTATTTTTGTCGAATCATTTTAATCTAATTACTTCGTTTCGTTTTAATCTAATTGTTTCGAGTCCAATAGCCTGTTTTTTGAACTTGTGTAGTTTGTTAACGTTAATTAATTGATTAATGAGTTTTCTCTTTTTTGTTGTGCTTATATTAGTCCTTTGCTGTACCTATATAATCCTGCTATATTTCTCTTTCGATATACTAATATTGTCGTGAGCTCATCCATGTTTGTGTTACCATATTTCTCGTTAGATATGCTAATTTTGTTTTGCCATTATACAGGGTGTTTCAAAAAGAATATCCGTATTTCGCATGCATATATTTGTTGAACTTTAAAACATACGAATATGAAACTTTACACACATATTTACGAATCTCTCAAATTTAGATTACAGATGCTCAATATGTCCTCCATCAGCGACATGAATGATATCACACCGTTTCTCAAATTTCTCATATACTCTGGCAAGCATGTCCTTCATCCTTTGGTTCTTCAACTTTTCTAGGTTCTGTGGGAGTGGTGGTACATAAACGTTGTCTAAACCGGGGTGACCAGGGAGCCAGCTGAGACATGCTAAGTCGTCAGCTCCTTGACGACCAATCCAACGGTTTGGTAGAGTTTTATTCAGATATTCACGTGGCGACTCCTCACGGTGAAGAGTTGCCCGTCTTGTTGAAAAATGAAGTTGTCTTCGTGCAGCCTCGAAAACAAGGAGTTTTGTAACATAGCGGGATACCACTGACCGTTAACCGTGTTTTTCTATCAAGGAAGAATGGGAATATACTGATGGGAATATACAGATGAGGGAATGGGAATATACAGATGATCGGGATATGGCACAAAAGACATTGACTTTGGGCGAATCTCGTACATGTTCAATGCAGCATGTGGATTCTATAGGCCCCAAATTGGAATATTTTGTTTGTTTGCCTGACCACTAACGTAGAAAGTCGCTTCATCACTGAACACGATGCGTTTTGCAAAAGTGTTATCATTGTCAAGAGCATCATGAATCTCGTTACAAAATTCCACACGTTGCCGTTTGTCATCAAGACGCAAAGCTTTTTTTAGCTACAAACGGCTACGACTTCATAACCAACCCACGTATCAAAACACGCCAAATTGTTGTTAAAGGCAGTTTGTAACTCGCGATTGGCACGTTGGAAGGACTACGTTGGAAAGCAGTTTAAATACGTGCAACATTGTCTTCGGTAAAACGAGGGTGGCCAGGACTCTTCCCTTTACCTACAGATCCTGTATCAATAAACTGTCGATACCATCTGCGAATGTACCACCCATTCGGAGGTACCGATCAATTTTGTACCTCAACTTGAAACGTCTTTGCACTGTAAGCGCGAAATTGCACTTCGCAAACTCGAGAACACAAAATGATTTCTGCTGCGGAGTAGACATTTTAAACATATGACGGTTACTACGAAAAAAAGAAACAATTGGCATGCGGCTGTCTAGCGGCTATTAAGTGAGGAAACTACATTAGGAGGCTGTTTGATACTGATTTTTTAGGATTTCTTTTTTGGTGGGAAAAAATAACTACAATTTATTCAAATTTTGACATCATTTCATTCATATTTCGAATAATTTTTGTGAATTTTTTTGAATAATTTCAGTCAAAAATAAAAAAGTTGCGGTGTGATGTCCGCCGAAGGTTGTAAGTATAGCTTTCCAATTGCGTGCAGTGTAGCCATTTCGATTTTCATGTGAAATCAAAAAGGTTTTGATTTTACATTAATAACTTATTTTTTGAGAATATTAACTTCAATGCAGGCGAAAAAAATGAAAATTAAAAAATTTTGCAGGTGTTGGAACAATTTTTCGATTTTTACGATTTTTTCTCTAATTATGCAAAGAAAAATACCCTTAAAATCTTGATTTAATCTCAAAAGTTGGTTTATATAGATGGAAATTGTATAATCATATTATCAATTTTCAAAATGATCGGTTCCACACTTTTTGAGTTAGATTGCACGCAAATGTGAAAAAAGTAATTTCGAGATAAACGAGGTAATGCTCCGCTCGAGCCTGTAGCCTTTACCCGATGTGCACTCGGTTCTATGTTCATAAAATCTAAACGAATGCAAATTTGAAATTTTGACAGCGTTTTATTGTATAGTTCAGCTAACGATTTATGCAATACAAAAAAATAGGATTTTTTTATCATCCTAATGTGGTTTCCCCCCTTAAGATAAACTAGACTATTTTCGTATTCGTATTATTCGTTTTTATTATTTTTATTATATTATTCGTTTCTCCAATAGCCGAGTAGATTGGTTGAACAAAATAATACTTTGTAATACGTATATTCTTTTTGCAACACCCTGTATATTCCCCTTTAAGTTTATATAGTTATCTCTACCATACCATATAAAGAATATCTATTGTATTCTCTTCTACATACCAGATTAGTTGGTATTATTAAGATTTCATCTAAACATCGAGATTTTGAAATAAAATATAATTCATATTCAACATAATTTTTGGTAAGGAAATAGAAGTAAGAAACATAGTAGTTAATTTGTTTACAAAAGTGAAATAGTAAACATTAGATAGTTTATACTTGTACTGAGTCAATCCAAATCCACTGTATCACACTTATATCCGTCTAGACTCAGGGGTGGGCAAATCTTTTATGTGTCGGGCCACATTGCGTATGAAAATTTCACCGCCGACCGCATTAAATAATTTTCTATTTAGCTATTTGTATGCCACGACCGTTGCATCTATATATGCCTAGACACAATAATTCTCTTGGGATTTTCTCAAAGAAGCGAACAATATATATCAGGGTTGTCCAACTGCAAGTAACTGCTTAAAAACATGCGGTTAAGAGGGTCATATTATAAAATACTACACACGTCATTTTATTGACATTTTGTCGATAATGTGAAAATTATGTATATTTCGTATTTGAAGCAAATTTATATTTTTAGAATCCCGCTCCGCGCGCTACAAATCTGAGGTCGCGGTCCGCGTGTTGCACAGCCCTGATATATATTGCTTGTTAAACGATATAGTTTAAGAGCCAGTAAATGTGCAGTGTGCAATGAAATAGCGGCAGGTGGAATAGTGGAAGCAGATAATGGGAGTCGTTTTCGTAGATCTATCTGCTGCCTATGATACCGTTAACCATCAGAGGCTGATATAAAAGTTCTATGACATCACCAAGGACTTTCGTCTGACAAAAAAAGTCTGAAATTTTTTTTTGGTAAAATGCTTCCTGCAAAATCGACGGTTTTTTGTAACACTACAGTCCAGAAATAGTCTGTGGAGGACCGTCCTACACCAGTGTCTGGCGCCAATCTTCTGGTTTCCTGGCGCCAATCTTCTTTAATATCTACACCATTGATCAACCAGCAAATGGAATGACAAAGCGTTTCATATATGCCAATGATACGGCTATAGCAGCTCAATGCAGAACTTTCAACGACATAGAGGATAAATTAATTCACGCTCTGGAGGATCTAGCAGCCTACTATAAAAATAACCACCTCAAAGCTAATCCCACTAAGACACGGGTATGTGCTTTCCATCTTAGAAACAAGAAACCACACATATAGTTAATGCCAAAAGTTGCAACATAACAACACACTGAAATATCTAGACATACGCCTGGACCGAACTCTGAGTTTTCGAAAACACTGTCAAGAGATTAAAGGGAAAGTATGCGCAAGAAACAATATCATTCGAAAACTAACAAACACAAAATGGGGAGCACAACCTCATACACTTCAGACTTCGGCCCATGTTTTATGCTTTTCTAAAGCGGAATATGTTGCGCCGGTATGGTTCAATTCTGCTCATACCAAGCACGTTGACGTGGCACTGAAGGAGACGGTGCGCAGGGTGTCTGGATGCCTGAAACCGATCCCGATGGAGGAAATCTACGTAATATTTGGTATTGCCCCACAATCAGGAGGGGTGTTGCCGCGGCGGCTGAGCGACAAAAACAAGAAACCGACCAAAGGCATCCCTTATATGGGCAGCAAATGCAACCGCATAGACTTAAGTCTCGGAACAACTTTATGCGGTCGACAACACCCCTGGAGATTACGCCAGAAGCACACCGAACAAACCTTTAACAAGTGGCTACCATGCGCACGCGGATCGTGGCAAATGAAGAGCTGGCCCTTGGACACCATCTACCTTTCCCCACATGGAGGAAGCTGAACAGACTAAGAACGGGAGTCGCACGATGTAACATCAACCTAAAAAAATGGGTCTACAAAGAGGATGACAATTGTGGATGCGGCGTAACTCAAGACCACATCTGGCTGTGTGCCCAAACATGAGTGAGACTTGCACATAAGAGGAACTGATACTCGCAAGATACAAAGCCACATATGTTTGATTGTTTGATATGTTTGATTTGTTCTGGTGATCCGAACACGGAAAGTAAGTAAATAAGTGGCATGTAGATAATGAAGTAAAGTTAAGGCCTGGAAAACATAATAAACATGTCGTAAACAGACTTTTTGCATTTTTTATAGCTGTGTTTATTTTAGAATGCGAATCACAAATCCAACTTAAAGTTTTTATTGTAAATGGATATTTTCTTAATTAAAATAATTTATAAAATGCTTCGAGGGCCGCATAAAAAGTCACGCATGTGGACCCCGTTGAAGGTTGAATCGTGGTTTCAACGTTGAGGTTTCTGCTTTGATCGAATGTATTATCGATCGTTTGGATTAGTTTGAGTAAGTGTGTCTGCCTGTCGCAGATGGATTAGTCTTGACTAGTACAAGGAACACTTGACTGTCTTTATTAGAAATAATCGTTTCAAAGTACGTTTGTCTATCGAGAAAATTAACAATCGTTTCATTTGGTGCGAAAGTGTGCAAATACATGTACAGCATGTAAGTTAAGTCAGGTGATTGCTACGTCTAGTGATTGTTATGTTGCTATTAGATGAAGGATCGCACAATATTAATTATGTTATTAAAATGTCAAGTTGAAACTTTAGCTAATCTACCTCCCGTTAGGCTCGCTACACACGTACCGTGTGGATGTATCCGGCGCAGGCCCGGCACCGGGTGGAGGGGGTGGTGTTGCATAGTCTAGCATGGAAGAGTTTAGACGTGCTGCGTGAGTCCATCCGGCGCCGGGCCGACTCATATTGTCGGGTTGTCACCGGCCGGCCCCCACTGGCCATCCGGCTGCCGGGTACCGACTCGGAACTGTATTGAAGTTTGCACACATGCCGGTCCGGCAGTCGACCGTCTTCACTTGTCGAGTGGGTGCACCCAATGTTTTCTTTGTTTTTTTTTTCTTGCGAAGTAACCGCCGATAAAGTAACCACATACAAGACTGTTTCGCGATCCATTTTGTACTGAAGTCAAATAAATACACTGCTCGTAGCTCTACCTCGTGGGCCTTCGGGCCGGTTCCGGACAAATCCATCCGGAATGTGTGTAAGGTGTTCAACCCGGTGCCGGGCCTGCGCCGGATACATCCACACGGTACGTGTGTAGCGAGCCTTACTCGATATTGAAATGGCACCAGCGCTTCTCCTCAAAATTAATATGTCACCTCCATATGAATCAATATCAAAATTATAATTACATAATTTTTTAATGATGTAAATAATGAATGAAATAAAGTATATAATAAGTTTTTTCGTTTAAATTTTCGCAATCCTTTAATACGGTGGTTCTTAACCCTTAGGTGCCCGCACCCCTGGAGGTGCGGGACAGTATTTTTGGGGGTGCGGGAGAAGCTTCTAACAATATTAATTAATAATATGTGTTTATTAAATTTTAGATAATAAAATATTTTAAAACTATAGTAATCCCCCTCAAATTACGCGAAAGTCGGGACCACGTTATTAGAATTGCGCATATTGGGGTATTGCTTATACGATAATTAGGGTTATGGGTTTGTCGCAGAAAATGCAAATATGCCAACTCTAAGAATAAAGTAAAAAAATACGTGAATGAAATATTTATGTAAGGTAAGTTCGGCGAGGTGCGCGAGCGTTTTACAATAGTACATTTTCGAGAGAGCTGTAGCCCTTATTATTAATTATTTGGATTTGAAACATAAAGACTTTAAAGATTGTTTTTCATGACTCGAGAAACAAAAATATCAAAGTAGGTACAAATGGAATAACGATAATTAAATTTTTTTGTTAGGGGTGTACAGGGCACGCACTTCCCCGGCAAAGTGGGGTAAGTGGTGAATTCCCACTCGGCGAATTCGGCTCAGTTCTCCTTGATACTATTCATAATAAAGGTTTTTTTTAATATCAATTGTCAATGAATGTGATTGGCTCAATATGCCCTGATGGGGCCCCAGCAATGTTAGGCAAAAATTCTGGATTTTTTTCACACATGAAAAGGGAATTACCGCCAGTTACAATAACGCATTCATGTTGCATCGCTATGCACTTGCGTCGAAAGCTTTGCTAGGAAATTTAAAACAACACCTAGTTACTGCAATAAATGTAGTAAAATGTATCCGTGGACGAGCGCTTAATCATCAGATTTATGCCTTTTGTGAGGAAATCGGTGCTATACCGTACTTCTATATCATGTTTTTGAATTGCATGAAGCAATTATTCAGTTACTGACTGTGTCAAAACTGTGATTTTGTAAAAGATTTTGAAAGTAAGGATGTAATTATGAGACTCATCATTCAAAGGATTTTTGGTAAAAATATAATAATAGCTAGTGATAAATTATCTTCATTTATTGGAAAACTAGAAATTTACGTCGAGTTGCAAATGGGAATTTTGCTTGATTCAATTGTTTCAAAAATGAAAAAAATACAATTATACCCGACTTTGCAAAACATATGAAAAGGTTTAGCGAATCATTCAATGGATATTTATCTACTGGAAATATTATCAAAACTCAGAGATGGATTCTGGATCCATTTCTATATAACCTAAATTCGATGGATGATAGTGATTTAAAAAAGAACGATCTTGTTGAAATGCGAGACAATGGACATATTCAAATGGAATTCGATCAATTAGAATTACAACAATTTTGGTGGACACATTTAGAACGTTATCCACAGTTGGCGAAAGAAGCATTGCAATTACTCCTACCATTTGCCACCACTTACCTGTTGGAAATGGGATTTTCATCGCTTAATAATAATAATAGCCCCTTTGCTAGCATTTCCATGCCATAGGGGTATAGCTAAGCAAGGGTAGCTATTTTTACAGCCTCGGCTTTTTTGTTGGAGATAGGGTGGTTGGCCCTACGCTCCTATGCCGTCGTCTATTATTACGCCAGGTTTAACTCCGGCTCCTCATTTTTCAAAGGCTGAGTGAACCTTTGCCGGAAAATTGCCTGATAATTTGGCTTGGTGTGGGATCGAACCCACGACCGCTGGATTTGTAGTCGTGCGCAGTGGTGCGCAAACTTTTTTCATTGGCGACACCCCATTTTGTGTAAAATTTTGTCGCGACCCCTGGATCGACAGAAGTCGTTTTCTAATCGTTAACTTAAAGTAAATTTTTTCTGGGATTTGCGTTTACAGGGTGTTTTTAAAAGAGTTTTAGTGACGTCATTGACTAAAACAATGCCTTTTTTAAATAGCGCATCAAACTTAGACACCATCATAAAAATGCTATAAAAGTTTTGACACATGTTTTTGAAGTTTTATTCAGATTATGAATCCGCATCTACAGGCAGTTATTAGTAAAGTCTAGTCATAGTATGAAGCGGTATATTTGTATTTAGAAATTAAAATTTGATGACTCAATGACATTCATTTAAAAACACCATATATGTTTCTGCCTTATTAGAGGTTTGAGTGCAACACATAATTTTACGTAACAATGGTTTTGTTCCTGCATATGTGAATAAATGTTTTTTTTTAAATACTTTAAAATACCTTACATCATAAGAATTCAATGTGAAAAAATCTTACGATAAAAACGTATTCTTCAAAAATGTATATCACATAAACAATTAATTGCGATATTTTAGTAATGTCAGTAGTTTCGTCAAGTTGTAGAGCAAACACAGGAGAGTTTTGTATTAGATTTAACAGAACTGAATCAATATTTTGTGATATGGCAAAGAAAATTAGACGACAAACTGATTCATTGAATAATGGTATTCTTTTTAAATGGTTGCCAAATTTGTCTTCATGCATAATTGATGTCATTTTAATTACTGAATGAAGAATGAGGGATTCTCCAATTGTATGTGGTTTCAAATTTTTCGCTATTAAATATGAAACTTCTAAGGATAGCCCGTAAACCCTTCTCAGGAATTGTTGTTTATATTTCCAAAAATACAGTTTGATTATTCATACTTTCAGCCTATCGTTTAAAAAAGGTTTCAGATTTATTTTCAAATTCTTTATGTTTACATGTCAAATGTCGTTTTTATTTAGCAAGTTTCAAACATTCATTTGCTAATTTATCCGAGCAAATAACACAAAAAACGGACGTTCTTCTCTATTAACAATGCAAAGTGTAAATGAACTCTTCTTGATATTTTCTCGTTTTTTTATTAGATATCACATTTCATTCGATATTTTTTTAAGTAGAAACAGTGCCAGTAGATTCATTGTTGTTTTTTATCCACAGTTTTTCTAAATTTATTAGATGTTGGTCCATCATTCACACTTGTATTGTCACTATTTTAATTTTCGTGGGTACCTATTTTTAGCCATTTATCCATTATGAAGGTGTTTAGTTTTTTCAAAATACAATAATTTGTTTACACTGAATTGAACCTGAAATTCACTATGTTTTAAGCACACTTAATTTGTAAAAATATTAAATTAATTAATTAAATTAAATATAGCTTATAGTCACAGTAATATAAATTTATATAACTGTCCAAGGCCCAGGTGCCAAAAAACAGTGGGATAAACGACAAGATCTCCGTCTCATAACTAATCTATATTGTAATCTATATAGCCGTGAGGGTAGAAAATCAGAAATCTGTCACAGGAAAGATATGATGAGGAGTGAAACAGTGCTGCATTTTGCCGCCATTGATATTTAATCTTTATTCAGAGTATATCTTCAAAGAAGCCCTCGAAAATGTAGAAGAATGAATACCCGTGAATGGAGAAAAGCTGACTATATCCGCTACGCTAATGATACCGTAATATTAGCTTGGATGGTCTTCAACGCCTTGTCTCTCGAATCGGTGAAAGTAGTGAGCGTTATGGCTTAGATATCAACATGAATAAAACAAAGTTCATGGTCATCAGCAAGAAAGACATGGACCTACCAAACTATGTTCTTAACCCTTTCACTACGGGGTGCTTTTCTACAAGTCGTGCCCTGTGTACGGGGTGCTGAGGGTAGTGCGGATTCGTCCGGTTCCCGTAGTTAGTTACTTACTCTTTGCGTATAAATACGGTTCCGTTAGTCTGTAGTAGTTTCAAATTCATTAATTTTATTTTACTCATTTCATTTTATTTTCTTAATGGGTAACCAAAATAATACGCAATTCAGTTTTTAGTAGGCTTAGCATACGTCCGGAATTATAAATGAAAGGCTGGTCAGTCCTGGTTTTTGCGTTTTTCGAAAGGGCTGAAAGTGAAATGATGCAAGCGGATTAATACGGTTCCCGTAGTTCGGGTTGACTAAAATAAAATTATTGAATTTTTGTGCTAAAACAAAATTATGGCCATACATTATTAAGTATAACTGTGTCAACAAATAGTGAAATAAATATATAATAATAAGTTCACGATAAAAATACATTACAAAATACAATTGGAACATTAACATTATACAAGATTTCCTTAAGAAATGAAAATTTGAGAAAATTAACTAAATAACGCAATCCATTTAACGCATTGGTTTGTGCAGTACATATTTTTTCGCTCTCGCACGTATGACATCTTATTTTATTTATTTGTAAAAATAATACAATGCCGGCTCTCCGCTTTCGCACTGAGCCGGTTATCTTAATCTGAATTTTCTTATGGCTAACATGCTACTAACATGATTTATCTAACCTAACCTAAGGGGCCTAACTAACTTAAGTCTAAACTAACCTAAGCTATGGGGAAAGGTGAGGGGGGGGGGGGGATAAGGATGGGTATGATAGGGAGGTAGGTGGGGAAGGTGTGCAGAATGGAAACAGATTATATGCAGTTATATCGCCGTATGGTGTGGCCTAGAGAACCTGAAAGAAATCGGAAGGTAAATCGCACGTATGACAGCGAACCGCAACGCACTGACGCATATTTGTGCGAATACCTTTTGTACAAGTGCTGCCTGCTACGATACTTAGAAAAAAAAATATTGGCATCACATCAAGTTTACAAACGCGGTTGTAAAATAGTAATATAAGAATTGTAAGTTTTTCATAAATTTGAATTTGTGACTCAGAATTTACTCGTAATAAAATTAATTCCGAAATTACATGAGTAGATTTCGTTAATTTAATTTAAAAATGTCTACTTTGCCAAGAACGCCAACAGCATTGCTACGGCTCTAATTAGGTATTAAAACAGAAATTGTTTCCGTAAAAAATATAGTTCTACTTTTATAAATAATATAATTTAATTTCAATATTTTATTGGTAAATAAATTTCTTTGAATTAGGCGACCCTCAAAATTTCTCTCGCGACCCCCTGAGGGACCGTGACCCACGGTTTGCGTCCCGCTGATCTAGAGCATGATGCAACAAGTTAAAGACCAGATTAAAGAAGGTATGAACAAGATCAGAAGCCTTGCCAGCCGCAACATAGAACAACAAGTCGAAGCCATCACCAATGTAATGAAAACTGTTGCAGATAAAAACCTTTACACAAATCATAGAAAAAAGAAAAGCAAGTGGATTACAGATGAGATCTTAGGTTTGATGGAAGAACGAAGAAAAACAAAGAGCAAAGACAAAGTCATATAAGCAAATCCACAACAACATTAAAAAAAAGATCAAAGAAGCCAAAGAAAACTGGTGGAAAGAACAATGCTCTGAAATAGAAGAACTAGACAGAAAACATGACGTTTTAAATACACATAAAAAAATAAAGGATGCAGCTGGAATAAACAAACCACGACAGAATAACATAATTACCGACAAAAACGGGACTGCACTACTGAACGTGAATGACAAAGTAGCAAGATGGCAACAATACATACAGACTCTTTATGCTGACGATAGCCGAACAGTTTCTAACACAAATAGCCCAGCACAAACAGGACCTTCTATAACTCATCAAGAAGTTCTTAAGGCAATTGGAAGACTCAAAAACAACAAGTCCCCGGGCCCAGATGAAGTTCTTGGCGATATGTTAAAGCTCATTGAGGAAGAATACCTAGACCTAATCACGGACTTATTTAACAACATATATGAATCGGGAGATATACCCGAGAAATGGCTAGTCTCTACGTTTATACCGATTCCTAAAAAAACCACAGCTAAACAATGCGAAGACTATAGAACTATCTGTCTCACAAGTCACTTCATGAAGGTCTTTCTTAAGATTATTTACGAACGAATATATCAAAAACTAGAAGAAGACATTAGCGAGACGCAATTTGGGTTTAGGAGTGGATTGGGGACTAGAGATGCCCTTTTTGGTCTGAATGTTCTGATTCAGAGAGCAAGAGACGTGAATTGCGATGTTTTCACGTGTTTTATCGACTTCGAAAAGGCATTCGATAGGGTTAACCATGATTTGCTAACAGAAACCATAAAGCAATCTGGAATAGATGACAGAGATGCATGAATAATCAACAATCTGTACAGACAACAAACAGCATGTGTTCGTGTGGAAAATATAATGTCAAAGGAATTTCCAGTAGAACAAGGTGTCAGACAGGGCTGCGTACTATCCACGCTACTGTTTAACCGATACGCAGAAAACCTTTTTAAGAATGCACTCGAAGAAGAACAGATTGGGATAAAGATAAACGGGGAAATAATTAATAACTTAAGGTATGCAGACGACTCTGTACTAATTGCCGACAGTGCCGAAGGACTACAGAGACTGATTGATAAAGTAGTAGAGGCATGCGAACCACTTAATATGCGATTGAATGTGGCAAAGACAAAAATTCTAATCGTCAGCAAAAATGCGTCTAATGCCCAATTCCTGGTAAATGGGGCCCAACTACAGAGGGTACCATCAATATCGTACTTGGGTGTAAACCTCAATGACCAATGGGATCATAGTCGTGAAGTAAAGATCAACATAGAGAAGGCACGTTCTACATTTAACCAAATGAAGAATATTTTGTGTAACATGCGCTTGAACATCCATCTTCGAACACGCATACTTAGATGCTACGTCTTCTCTAAGCTTTTGTATGGAGTGGAGGCATGGACACTCTCCGAGGCAACTAGTAAGCGACTGGAGGCCTTCGAAGCATGGTGCTATCGTCGAATGCTTCGCGTTTCCTGGACCCACCATGTTAGCAACGAAACCATACTCCTACGCATGCAGAAGGACAGAGAACTGCTCACAACAGTCAAACACAGAAAACTGTCATACTTTGGCCATATCATGAGAAACAGCAACAGATATAGGCTGCTTCAACTCATCATGCAGGGAAAAATCGAGGGGAAGAGGTCACAGGGAAGACGACGGATCTCCTGGTTGAAGAATCTGCGACAATGGACCGGAAGAACATCGGTTGACTTGTTCAGATCGGCTGTGGATCGAATCCGATGGGCCATATTGATCGCCAACGTCCACTGAGGATATGGCACAATAAGAAGAAGATCTAGAGCCTTGCATCTAGACCACACCGGCTTTTGAACCGCCCATGAACTATTTTCATCAATTTTGCATATAAAAACTAAAGCGAGAAATTACTTAAATGCAAGTGACTTACGCGTGTCTCAAAGACAGCCTCGCTTCAGAAGTATTATAATGAACAAGCAACAACAGCCTAGCATTAATAAAAATAATATTGTTCTGCTCTTGGTAACACCATACTACATTATAGATAATCATATAAACTTAATAAAGTCGGAACACCACCTGAATATATAAATATATTCAACTTTTCCGGAGCTCTATAATATTTTTTAGTCCTTTTAGCACTACCAAAACAAATCTCATGTGAAATTTGCCTGTTATTTACTAGTTTTCAGTCCACGTTCGTCGCACAAGTTAATAGAAAGATATGATCTTAAAAAACAATGTTTTTTCTGGTCTTGTTGATTGCCACGTAGGTGGACTGAAAACTAATAAATAACTGGCAAATTTCACATGAGATTTGTTTTGGTAGTGCTAAAAGGACTAAAAAATATTATAGAGCTCCGGAAAAGTTGAATATATTTATATATTCAGGTGGTGTTCCGACTTTATTAAGTTTATATGATTATCTATAATGTAGTATGGTGTTACCAATAGCAAATCAAAATAATTTTTAATTAATGCTATCTATCTAACCATGTCTTCTTTTCAGTTGCTTTAAATCTTCTTTTAGAAGAGATCTCTTGTAATGGCATCTTCGGGTTTGAGTTGTAGCATCAGTTGCATAACAATACTTAACTAATACACTCCAAGGGACAACGCGTCTTCTACAAAGTTACTTGTCTCGATTTAACCCATTGTACCTTTTAGCAGAAGAGATCTCTTCTTGAAGCGTCTTCGGGTTTGAGTTGTAGCATTATAAGTTATAGCATCATAATACTTACTTATTTAAGGCAAAAATGTTTTTTTGCAAATTTATTTTGGGGCAAAATTGTTGTGAATTAGTTTTAATTAGTTAATTGCGAAATAGTTTGTAAGTGAGGAAAATATCCAATTTAGATTCTTCCTTAACTACTATAGACTTTTTTGTGTCTGTTTTATATCCAGGAGAGCACCAACAGGAAGTCGTTTTACCTACTGTTAACAGTTATCATAAACTCTAATTACAATGACAACAGTCGCCTTGTCTGAAAGAATTGTTGTTTTATTACAATTTAAATGACACAGATTAACTTTTTGGATATCAAGTTTTGACGAATCCCCTGTTACCAATGACTTTATTAAAAATACCGAATCAATAATCCTTTGAAAGCAATAATCTTTCAAAGCTTAATTTAACCCAAATTACACAATTTTCATTCATATTCAAATCTATTCTAAGGTTGTTTTTGTTCAATTCCTTGAATCCCTTGTAATTATTTTTGTTTGTAAGGAGAACTTGTTGCTTTTTGGTTGTTGTGGGGGGATTTAATCGCTTTAATATTTCCTTTTGAATCCCTGAGCGAGAGCTATTAAAGCGGATTAAAATCTAGTGCGACACAGTGAACTAGAACACATCGATCACTCGATCCGCGACCTGTCATCTCGCGTCTGACAAGCTTCCATTGCTCCTATCAATCCATATAAATTACTAGTAATAGCTAACTTGTTATCGGTTATACAAACGATAGTGCATCGACAACGGCGCCGCATCAGGGATTATCCGCTCTATTTTTATATTCTGTTGAACACGATTTGTTTTTATGATCATTATTACCGGCGGAGTAATCGTTGTGTACGACAAATTGATGCAGCTGTTATATCCTCGCCCGTGTTTGTATTTATACCTATATATAGAATTGAAATGGATTTTCTGTTATGTATGGGGAGATATTTTCGAACTCCGGCTTCCAATAAACCACAATTAAATTGTTGGACGAGATTGTAGGGACAGAATTATTCGCGTTGAATCCTTTCCGCGCTTACAAACCCGCGGCCCCGCCCACCCCACGAAGTTGTCGCTGTATAAAAGCTGAAAACTTTGTCGGAACGAGTTTGGAACTGATTCGAAATTTCATCATTTATGAATCCATGTTTTATAAGAACGTTACTGCAGTTCGTTTGCGTATCGCAAATTCTGTTCGAAAACTAACAAACTCTGTATTTGAAGATAAGTTTCTTAACAGCGATTACATCGATGAATGTTTTTGAAACTTTTGCGATGTGCACTTTTAAACCAATTTATACTTTATTGACATAGCTTGTTATAGGTACATATATTGGATAGAATATTCAGGAACTTTACATCAAAACACTTTTTAATTTGTTCTAATTAGTTATTTATTGGCAAATTATAATTTTAAAATTTGTAGCATACATAAGATTTTTTACAAAATCATAAATTTAATTCATAAAACTAATTGATATTGAGTATTATCAATTTCAAATGGCCTAGTTACTCATATAATAATTAATTTTAATTTGTTTCGCATTTTAAATTAATTTGAAATTAATTCTCAAATTGATATTATTTGTAATTTGAAATGGCGAGGCGGTGGTGGCCTAGTAGTTAAGGTGTCAGACTACCGAGTCATAGGTCACTGGTCAAGGTGTCAGACTATCAAGCCAAGCCATCACAAATATGGCAAAATAAGTCACTGCTCTCCTGTGCATGGATCACGGATAAATATCTGCTTCGAAAATCTCCCTTAATAGTGGCTCGCCATCCACGTTAAAAACTGTAAGGAGCTGTATACTTGTATAATATCAAAACACCAAAATCCAAGGGTAGGCAGAGGGAGGTAGTTTATGTCCTGCGTAGGACTTATAGAACTTGCAATGGATTATTTCTTATTTAAAGTTGCATAGTTCTATCCCAACAATTTCGTCCAACATTTTAATTGTAGTTTATTGGTCATTAAGGTAATTTTTAAACCTTAATTATCTATTTTTAACTATTTTTATGCCTAAATTTTCAGCGAAACGAACTAAAAGTATAGTAAATCGAGAAAGTTTTAAGTATAGTTTTAGTCTCATATTTTATTCATTTACTGATGGGACAAATTGTTCGGGCGAACAGATCATTTAATAATCGTTTATCATACGAAGCGTTCTTCCTGACCTGTTCATTTGGTTTCTTAAAAAAGTCAAAATAAAATTCATCATTGCGGACGTATATGCTCAAAGGCTTAGGTATTGTTTTTGTTTTTAAGTTAATTAGGTTTAATTAAAAGCCTCTGATCTCTTGTATGCGCATTCTTGGACTGTTAGGCGATTTACGATAATAATGCAGACACTTGCAGTACTCGCGCGGCAAATAGCTACGTGAGAGTTCGAGTGGGATACACACGTATCCCACGCGTAAAACACGTTAAATTAAGTAAAATAAAATCAACTAAAATTCACTTATTAACCATATTGTTCATCATTTTCATCACATTTAATACACAAAATTGGGAAATGTTTTTGATGTTGGCTGCACACCCAGTTGTTACATTTTGTGCAGTAGTTTCGGGTTCGTTTATCCTTTTTTCTAGGGCATATATATACTAGGGCTAGGGTATAAGGCTATACTAGGGCATATATATCTAGGGCATATATATAACATCGACCATTTCCCGTTTTAATTTTTTTTTTTCACATTTGCTATAGTTGAGGTTGTTTGTTCGTCAATTTGTAGCATAAATCTACATTTTTCCTTGAGTTGTTTTGGAATATTTTGAAGGTCACATCTTCTTCTAATATGCGGATTTATTATATCTAGCGCTAAAATCCTCAGGAAATTACGTCGTAATATATTTGAATTCAAATTATTCAATTTACATAATACAAGTGCATTTATTCCTGCAATATTCATGGCATCAAAGAAAATTGTAAGAGGCCATCTTCTACTATTTCTAAATACGTTGTAGGAGGAACACATCTTATCTACAACATCAACCCCGTATTTAGTATGATTGTAATCTATTATCAATTAAGGTTTATTAATACTATTATCAATACCATTATCCGTATGACCTGTTGATATAAGAATCACATTTTTTCCAGTGATTTTTCTTAGGAACAAAGGACACCAATGTGCAATCTTTATGAAAAAAAAATAGACTACTTCCTATTGGTCCATTCGAAATATTTACAAATTCTAGGGTGGGTAAGCTTATACTTATCTTTGAGTTCCAAAGCTAGTGGAAAACTAAAAAGCCATTGTTATCCATTGTTACATTACGCCAAGTCCCTTTGACCATATCAATGCGTTTTACTATATCAGCAGGAGTATTGGATAAATTGTATGGTCATCGTGTTGTTGGACTCGAAATGGAATAAATACCTGCGCGAGATATTGCTGCAAATATTCCGGCTTTTTCGGCGTCACTTTGAGCCCATTCTCAACCGGTTGAGTTCCAGCATATATTTCTAGACACAAAGTAAACATATTATTTGAGTTCACTAAAGAGAATATTTTTGGGCCATATTTTTCTGGCTTTGAGTGAATATATTGTCGGAATGGACAACGGTCTCTAAATGCCACTAGCTGTTCTTCAATTGTTAAGTCTGGCCCAGGAACAACTGATTTCTGACAATTTTCTATGAACATATCAAAAATTTCTGTTATTGCTGCTAACTTGTCGGTTTCTCTTCGTTGTGGACGAATATTTATATCATCAAATCGTAGGCAAAGAAGAAGTATTCGAAATTGTTTGTATAACATTTTTTGCAATAAATGGCATCCAATCCTAAATCCTAAAAGATTTCTGGAGATTATATGGTACAATCTCCAGAAATCTTTTATGTTTTGTCTGCCTGATTTAGACATACCACTAAGATACAGTAACCCCAATAATGCTCTTATTTCACAAATATCAGTTGGTCTACTATCCCTTTCTCGTTTGTAGTTTGATTCTAGATTATTCAGATAAATATTCGTCGAATTAGTTATAGTTTCTATAATTCGGTCATTCAGAAAAATTTGCAAGCATTCTAAAATAGTTTTAGCATTAGCTGCCTTATTTATTGGT
This sequence comes from Phosphuga atrata, assembly GCA_944588485.1. Taxonomy (NCBI): domain Eukaryota; kingdom Metazoa; phylum Arthropoda; class Insecta; order Coleoptera; family Silphidae; genus Phosphuga; species Phosphuga atrata. The sequence continues at coordinate 86,309,839 of OX155894.1, forward strand.
CCCGGCGTCTTTTCAAAAATATTATGAGCCCTAGTTTTTGTTTTCGGTCGATTTTTTTTTCACTGTGTACTACTATCGTTTGCTACGTAACATACAATATTATCATCAAACAATTCAATCTCTCTCTCTCTCTTTCTCTTAGTTCCTGTTTCCCCTAGTGGGGCATAGAGCTTCTACCAATTGTCGCCATCTGACGCTATTTCGAGCCATGACCTTCAACTCATTCCACCATTTAATAGTTTCTACAATATCCTCAACATCAGCATCTTCTTCACAATCCGTATTGTGGTTACTTTCAGTACAACTGTCGCCCTCGACTTCATTAGGATCCGCTTCACCAAACATTTCTTCCTCTTCTAATTGGTTGTACTACTCAAGCCATTTAGCTGTATAACGGCTACTAGCCATTTCTAGAGAACTATAAGCTCAGTAATATAAAAAGTAATAAGAAAGTAAAATAAGACTTACAAAACGTTAGCGGTCGCACGGAATACACAAGTATCCCAGAGGTTAGAGTTGGTCGTTAAAAAAAAAACGAATGCAAATAAATGCCGCCGCACACTGCTAGAGCTACAGACACACTGTCTAGTAAGTACATCAGAAGGCTCGTTGGCGAAAAAAAATATTTTACTACGCAACACCATTTTTAATGTGCCTGGGATTCGTGTTTATCCGACGCGACTACTGCAATGTTAAAAAAAAAGTGATCAACATCGGAATGAGAGATAATAAGCTGAAAACTCCTATACACCTTCATTTTGGCGTCCTAAAATTTGTCTCAAAAACCTCATAGAATCTTGTTTCTGTATCGTAAGTTATTCAAGGTCAAAGGTCACAAAAATTACTTTTTCACGATTATATAACTCCAATGATGATGACACCTGTTTTAAAAATTGTAAGGAGTATAATTTGCGAAAAATTTTGTTCCCAGCAAGCGTTCAGCCGTTTTCGCGATAGAGAGCGGAGAGCGCGCAGCGCTGAGCCATACAACATGTAATGCAAGATCAACCGCGAATCTAGTTGTATGGTACCTTGTGAAAAGTTATTAATTGAATAATAGTAGTTTAGGATACAAGTGCGTGAAGAAGGGCTTTTATGCATGAGTTGCGAAGTTTAAAGCACGAGAAGAAGGCGAGTGGTGCAATGAGTACACAAAAGCCTTTCAAACACGCGTTACACACATTATTTTATCTATACTGTAGAATCTGAAAAAAAAAATTGTTTCTTACCGATAATATTGTAAAAATTGTAATTTTGACAGACTTCACACACTTTTCAGTCTTCGCGCACTCGTCGTACCGTTCGGTCGTGTTTTGTTTTGTGCTCGCTTGACAATTGTGTAACTGTCTTGCTTGTTTTGTTTTGATTATAATCTGTGTGTCGCGAAAACTCTGACGCGAGTTACTGGTGTTCCACTTAACTGCGTAACCCCAATTGTGTAACTGTCTTGATATGTTTTGTTTATGTTTAAAAAAAACAAATAAATAAATAAACACTTTATTTGCCAACTCTGACAGAAAATTTCTTACGCGAGTTATTGGTGAACTACTTATTGACCTACCTGTGAATAAAAAATAACGATCGCGACCTTCAATGGCTTTCTTCAAATGCGAAAATTGCCGTAAGGAATTCCCGGAAAAAGACAAAAATAACAAACTACGGTGCAGTGGAGAATTTCGTCGCTTTTTCTGCATGAATTGTACGAGCTTGGACAAGTCACTTACAAAAATAATGCTTTCGCAAAAACACCAAAATTTGAGATATTTCTGCGTTCTCTGTGACTCTCCCAATCTAAAATACCTCCATGAAAAAGTAACGAACATATCAAAAAATCAAATATCAAATGAAAACTTTGACGTTCTAATGGGCTCCATTAAAACAATATTGAACAACATTCCTGTTATCGCTAAAACCTACGACATGCTACTTAACCACGATTCGAAATGGAATCGGTTAGAAAAGAAAGCCGATGATATTTGTAAAGTGTTTGAGTCATTCAATAACTTTAACCCCGATTCGATCATAAAATCTGTAAGGCTCATGGAGCAAAATATCTTCAACTTGTCGTCGGTTTTCTTCGATAAAGCGGAGGATCAACCGGTCAACGTGTCTGTTCACGACTCTGCATCCATCGAGGTAAAAGAGAAGCTGGAGAGTACGCAGAAGAGCTTAGCTCGCGTAGAAAAACTAATAGAAGATCTTAACTACAAAATAAAAATAGTGACTCAAAGAATTAATGAGCCGAGGACTAATAGATTGAGCTATTCCTCCTCTTGTACCCAAACGGAGTGTCCTACACCACCTGAGGAATCCTCTCGCAAGGAAGTCAAAGTGCCCATCAGCGCAAGATCCTTTTCTACATTGAATCTGAGACATGACAGAACTGAAACAAAATGGCACTATGTGGTTGCAACTAATCTTCCCCCCAGCTTTTCATCCATTCAAGTGGTTCATCTTATTAAAGAAAAATTGAGGACTTCAGATTTTATAAGATGTTACCCACTAACAAAAGAACGTTACAACCCCTATAACCTGTCGTTTAAAATTGGCGTGAGGAAAAAAAACCTAATCTACGGCTTATTCGAAAGCAACCTCTGGCCTACTGGAGTTCTCGTAAATTGGTCTGCAGCTTCTCCGCCGAAATTACCTTCTCCGCCGCAATTACCATGTCCGCCTCAATTGCCATCTCAGCGTAATCCTGAAGTTGACTCCCACCAGACTAGGCAGGTCATTTTCACTAGCCAAGGTAATCCCGGCACTCCAGTGAACTCTACAGGGACGATCTCCTACAACAACAAACGAGCCACCGAGACTGTTACTACGATCACATCTGACAAGCAGGCTATTGCCGCTTGCAAATCAAATGTACTAGCTAACAGTTCCTCGTTAATATTTTCCAGCCCTATTAGGCCTAGTGACCCACAAACTTTATTGGACCCCATGACTCCACCAGTAGTTCGGTTAACAAAAAAATCTAGTGGAGATAATCGATACACCTTGTCAAGACTGAGGGAACCTATCATCATGAGAGCAGTTAAGTTATAGCTTGCGTACCTTCATGACCAACTTGCCACTGTGTGTTACGATAGATTCACCAACACCAGCATAAAAGTGCTTCTAGCGTCAGGAGGCCTCCCAATAGAACTAAAAGCCCTTCGTGCCATCTTCTTTAGTTTTCACGAAGCTTATGGCATATCTACCTCCGATGTGGAAGCCGACCTCTCCGCCTATAGGTCATACGTCTCTTCCGAAAGAATTATACACCTCCAAAAAGTCAGGGATAGTCAACAAAATTAGTTTTCCTGTAACTCGCCGAAAAGAAATTTTTAATTAATAATTTGACGTGTTCGGAAGACCAAACGTTTTCCAAACCTAACAACAGCAAGCTTAGCATGGTTCTCTTAAATATACAATCTTTAAGATACAAAACAGATGAACTGTTTCTGTTATTAGAAGAAATGACCTTTCCTGAAATAGTATGTATAACGGAACATTGGTTAAAAGTAGGCAAACCGGTATTTATTGAAAAGTACATCACTGTTGCTCGGTTTAATAGAAGAGACTCAGCTCATGGAGGAACTTTAATATTTTCAACTAGGGGTAATTTTTCTCCGATTTCGAACATTGACTCCCTATTAGTTGAGAAAGTCTTTGAATTTTCGCTAGTGCATAGCCTACTTTTCGATCTCTATATAATATGTATTTATAGATCACCTAGTTCAGATAGTTCATCTTTTTTACAGAACCTTCTAAGCTTGCTCGATGCTTTACCTATTAAAAGCAGAAAAATTTTATGTGGCGATTTTAACATTGACTTCGCTAATGTGTGTGCTGTTCAGAAATCTTTGATATCCATTTTTTATTCCTTTGGGCTTCAAATGCATGTCGAGTCACCGACCAGAATCTCAAAAACTACAGCTAGCACCATTGACTACGTTGTGTCTGACCTACCACCTAACGATGTAGAATCTATAGTTATTTGCTCTGGCTTCTCGGACCATGAAGCAATTTTGACCAACTTTTCTCTAGTAAAAAAACCAAAACCCACATCCCACCGCCTAGGTAGAATTTATTCAACGAAGAACTTTATAAATTTTCGAAATAAATGTAAATCCATTGATTGGAACTTTCCTTCCGGAAAGGTAGACATTAACTTCTCAGATTTTTTAATGAAAGTTTCCTGTGTTCCTAACTTCCATTAAGCCCAAGCGTCATAAACCTTGGACTACAGTGGGAATTAGAACAGCTTCCAAAAACATACGCTCTTTGCTGTACATTAAAAAGTTCACGGTCAACCCTAAGGTCCTTAAGTACATCTCGCAATACCGTACTTTACACATCAAAATCATCAAACTGGCAAAAAAAGTTTACTTTCAAAATCGCCTCTCAACTACTAGTAATGTCGCTAGAGAGGCCTGGTCAATAGTGAATGATCTGAGAAATAAACCCCGTTCACCTAACCAAACTTATCCTGATCCAAATGATTTGAACAATTATTTCGTAAATGTAGCCAAAAATATAACAACTAATATATCTTCAAATTGCGACCCCCTTTCCTTTCTCCCTGCCTCTAATTTGAATTCCAGTAGTCTCTTTTTAAGTCCTGTTGACAACTCGGAACTATCACAAGCCATTACAGCTATAAAAAGTAAGTCTACATGCAGCACTGATGGTCTACCGGTTAAAGTATTTCTAAACCTTCCTCTTGAAGCAATGAACAGTGTTTTCCCCCAGTGCCTCAAGACAGCAATCATTATCCCTCTACCTAAAAGTGGTGATAAAGACAGCTGCAACTACAGACCAATCGCCTTACTACCTGCTCTATCAAAGATCATAGAGAGGCTCGTCAAGGTACGCTTGATGGCTTTCTTGACCAAATATAGCATCATAACATCGAATCAGTTCGGATTCTTATCCAGTAAAAGTTCGAGTGATGCCATATTCTCTGTTCTTAGTGATATCTACCACAATCTTAACAACAAGCTTTTCACAGCAACAGTTTTTTGTGACATTGCCAAAGCCTTCGATTGTGTGAACCATGAGATTCTACTAAAAAAACTGCACTTTTATGGAATTCGGGGAACTCCTCAGGAATGGTTCAAATCCTATCTTGGCAATAGAAGGCAGTTCGTCAGGGTAAATGACTACTCTTCCTCCTGCAGAGCGGTGGATGTTGGTGTCCCTCAAGGTTCTAGGTCCAATTCTCTTCCTAGTATTTATCAACGATATTACTAATTTAAATATCAGCGGAAAAATTTGTCTCTTTGCCGATGATACTAGTATCACATGGTCCAAGCCTAACCTGCCGCTTCTCCACTCTACAATATCCAATGACCTTGCATGTATTAAGTCATGGTACGATTCTAACTGTCTAGAATTAAGTACTAAGAAAACTGTAGTCCTATCTTATAGAGGTACTCTACCGCCTCTTATACTAGACAACAACGTCATTAACCCTGTTGACTCTGTTAGATTTCTGGGCCTCAACATTGACACTTCACTCAAATGGACCTCGCATGTGGAGCTCTTAACCAAGAAGCTGTCTTCTGCTTGCTTCGCAATTAGGTCTATTTCCAGATAGCTAAATCTCCATACTTCCAGATCTTCTTATTTCGCTCTTTTCGAATCACACCTGCGATATGGCCTTCCGTTCTGGGGTCACTCCAACCTTCTCCAACTTGAATCTTTATTCTAGCTACAAAAGAGAGCTATTCGCTATATGTTTGGTTTGAGTAGTAGAGCCCATTGTCAACCCTGCTTTAAGAATTTCAAAATTTTAACTCTCCCTTCATTATTTATCCTGGAATCCGTTAGCTTAATGCATAAGCACATTCGTGCTTTACTGGAGAGACCACAACACAAACACAGTACAAGGAACTTGGATCAGGATATTTATCTACCCTTACCTAGATCAGAACTTATAAAAAAATCTATATTCTACAACGCGAAAAAAATGTTCAATCATTTACCTATCCACCTTAAATCAATCACCAATAACTCCAAATTTCGTTCCGCCGTCAAGTCATATTTCCTAGAACGACCTTACTACACTACGGCAGAATTCTTCGGTGATCACTAGTTTTTGAACTGCACACACACCTATTAGCCTCAGCTAGCCTATTGTTATTTATTTAATTGTTTATTTATTGTTTATTTATTTTTTTCTTTATTTATTTCCTTATTTTTTTTTCTCACGAATGTATGTATTTATGTATGTATGTACTTTCTTGATATGTTTTGTTTTAGTTTTTAAGTGACTTATTTATTTATTTATTTATTTTGCCTGTGCTTTGACCACAGAAATCATGTATTTCTATTGACAATAAAGCAATATATAAAAAAAAAGACAACATACTTAAAACCACTGACACAATAATGTTAGAACGTTAAGCACCTCAGTGGAATTAATTGCTAACTAGTAAAAACGCACAGTGACGGGAACACTATTTGGTCGTTGTCGATGTAATCTAGGTAAATCTGGATTAAATCTGGATTAGATTGTGGTTAGGTTCAGTTATAGTAGAGCCAGATAAATCCTTTCAAAGCGGAAAATCTACTAGTACAGCTATCTTAAAACTTTATAATAAAATCTTATCTGATGTAGACAAGGGCAATTTCCCAATAGGTATTTCCTGTGACCTAAGTAAAGCCTTCGACTGTATATGGCACGACCAACTGCTTGACAAATTAGGTTATTACGGCATAAGAGGAAAAGCAGGAAATTGGTTATGCTCCTTCCTACAAAACCGATCCCAATATGTAGAAATAAACTCTTGGGATAAGGTAGGCATGGCTCCAATAATTGCGACGAAAACAGGGTTCCCCAGGGTAGTGTGCTCTCACCAACACTATTTATCGTATTTTTGGCGGATTTAGTGGCATATCTACACGAATGTGATTCCACGTTATATGCTGATGACGCCAGCCTTTTAATATCTGAAAACAATTTTCAATTCATCAATCTACAATTAAAACAATTAAATTGAAAATAATTAAATTAAAGGCAGTGACGAAAAATAACGATACGGGACTCATCCGAGGCCCCGCAATCGGAATGAGTACACTTTAAATCCTTTAACGAGGATCAATTGGAGGGCAAGTCCAATAGCGTATATTAAAGCTGTTGCGGTTAAAAAGTTCGTAGTCGAACTTGTGTCCCGAGCCGTAGGTTCCCCGCTCGCGGTGTTCAACTGTCGTGCCGCCGGACGTCCAGCCGGTGAACTTAGCCCTTTGGCGACATCGGGCGGTTCAACTTGCAATCCCATCGCGGTGCTCTTTAGTGAATGCCGAGGTGGGCCGACACGTTTACTTTGAACAAATTTGAGTGCTTAAAGCAGGCTAGAATTTTGCCTGAATGCTGTGTGCATGGAATAATGGAATAGGACTTTGGTTCTAATTGGTTGGTTCTTGGAACTCCCGAGGTAATGATTAATAGGAACGGACTGAAGCGAAAGCATTTGCCAAGAACGCTTTCGTTGATTAAGAACGAAAGGTAGACGTTCGAAGGCGATCAGATTCCGCCCTAGTTCTAATTTAATTAAATTAAAAAATCTTAAACAATCATGGAATCTCTAACACAATGGTTTTCCTCCAATAAACTGTTTCTTAACATGGAAAAAAACTGAATTCATGGTTTTCCAAACCAACAGAATCAAATAGGTACGTAGAAAATATCCAAATAAAAGCCGGAAACTCGGCACCAAATCGAACAAGATTTTCTTGGAATAAATATTGAAGAGCACTTAACTTGGCACACTACAACTCGGAGCATATTCAAAGCACTGAATCAGAAAGAATACTGCATTCGGTTCCTCAGAAAAATTCTCAAGCCAACCGAATTACTTAACTATTACTATGCTGAGATCCAGTCAGTGCCTACTTATGGCATTGTAGTTTGGGGATCGCCACCCGAAATATCTCGAATTTTAAAGGCGCAAAAAAGCGCAAATCATTCGTGCGTTTCATCGCTCGGCATTCCCACTTATGTTTCATGCAGGTCGCACTTTATACACCTACAACTGCTGGTGTATGCAATGCATGTGTCAACAGTTACTGGCCATTATATACTGGCCATACACTGGCCATTATATTAAACAAAATGAATTTAAGGATTCCTAGGAACAGTTATAGGGACGGCTACTGCACCCGAGGACACCTTAAGCTGTACCCTACCAAAGAAAGGCTGGATATCTGTGGCAAAGCACCAGATGTTAAAGGCATTATTATGTACAATAAGCTCCCAACGAGACTCACGGAGGAGACCTCATATAAGAGGTTCAGAAGCCTAATGAGAGAATTGCGTATTTCACAGTGTCCCCACGACTACAATGACTTTCTAAATTCTCTCAATTCTGTATGGATCGCTTTCTGTATACATTCTTTCTTTTGGACGTACCCATATCTATCTGTATATATGTATATCTTGTGGTCAATTAATACATTGAATTGAATTGAAAATCCAGACTGAGAGACCGAGACTTCTAGATTCAAAATAAGTAAACTTAATAAAATTATAATATGCGTCAGCAAAATTATTTTTCACTACGTCTATGTTTTTTGTTTAGTGACGCAAGTTGTTGCCATAGTAACAACAAACAGATATCGTTTAATAGTGAGACACCATTAGATTTACATTGGAATTTTACGCACGATTTGGACACTTTTACACATGATTATAACAATGGCATCCTTTACATACAATAATGTATTTATTGATGTGTTCATTTTGGTCTGTGAGTAGATAAATACATTTTATTTGATTGTTCTCAAATTCATATTGATTATTTCTAACATGAAATGGGTTATTTATAATCTGATGTTGAATAAATAGTCCTGAAGATAATTTTTAAGCCTTAACTACTGATGGTTAAACTGATTTGAAAAATTGTTTTTTCGGACGAACAGATGATCATTTAATAATCGCAAAACACAGTTGACATGGATGAAGGAAGTCAGGAAAGACATGGAAGAAATGAAAATAGATGGAGTAGAGGTGGAGAGAAAAGAAGAATTCAGAAAGAAGATCAGAGGATTTCAGGGTTTTCAAGAAAAGGCAAAAAACAAACCTGGAGCAAAATGGACGGAAGAGAGAAAGAAACAGCACGGAGAAGAAATGAATGATTACTGGTAGGGAAGAAAGAAGAGAGAACATCAATCATGAGAAGTTATTTCACGTGGTCCATAGTAGACCATATTCGAAGGAAGAAGTGATTAATTACTAGCCAGGACCAGTTGACTATTGTAGAGAATGAGAAAAAGTGAAAAGTTCGACGTGCTAGATGGGCACAATGAGATACGTACACGGGATGGAATTGCGACTAAGTTCCATAAATCATACCCCAAAGAAATCGACCGAACAACAAAGATTCAATCCTACATCCAATTTCTTGTTCATCATAAGAATCGTTTATCATACAAACCGTTATTTCTGATGTGTTCATTTAGTTTCTTGGAAAAGTCAAAATCAAATTCATGAGTGGGGATATTTATGCTCAAAGGTGTAGCGGCAACGAGCCGTTCCATTTTTATTTCTTAGATTACGAGGGCATTATAATAATTACCCAAATATTTTCGAACAATTTCTGAAAATATTTGGTCGGTAATGTCCTCGAGTAGATTAAGGAATATTTGTACTTTTAGTTTTACGAGGGCATTACTGTGATTACCCTAATATTTTCAAAAAATTTCCGAAAATATTTTATTAGAGTCAATGGTGTAATCACCGGGGAAATTACGACACGATGTTTTTCCCGAGAATCGGTAATCGCCAAAACAACAAATTGCCGAATAATCACCCCCAGATGAGGGACTAGTATACCTGGACATAGTATAAATTCCTGAACCCGCGAATAAACAAGAGAGTTCGATCCAGATAGTTCAATCAACACAGTCAGGCGCAATCAGTCAACAGTTCGATCCACACAGTTCCGTCCAGACAATCAGACGCAAACAGTCAAGCAAGACAGTCAGCAAGTTGACTCCAGTTCAGTTCAACCAACAGGCGCAACCAACAACAAAGTTCAGTCCAGTCACAGCTGTACAGCTAGAAGTTAAGACGGCCAGCAAAGTAGACCACTCGAAACTAGGTCAAAGCCTCCAGCTCCCGTCAGCACGAGTCAAGTTAAGTGAAGTCCAGCCAATGGACCCACACAGCCAACCAAGTGCAAGGTCCGAAAACCGCCTCTCGTACGCCTCATGATGCCGCTTTCGCCCTGCAACAAACAACAACCTCTACTATGACGCCTTCAGCCGTCTACGAGGACGCCGACAACAACAACCTCTACGATGACGCCTTCAACCATCCACGAGGACGCCGGTAACTACTACGGCTACGGTAACGACTTCAACTGTCTACCAGACGTCCACGAGCAAACCCCGCAACAGCGACGACGATGACGAATGCAACCGTCTTTGAGGAAACTACAACGGCTACGGTAACGACTTCAACCGTTTTCAACTGATAGTAACGACTTCAACCGATTCCTCAGCGTGGTCGCTGTTGCGGGGTTTGCTCGTGGACGTCTGGTAGACGGTTGAAGTCGTTACCGTAGCCGTTGTAGTTACCGGCGTCCTCGTGGATGGTTGAAGGCGTCATCGTAGAGGTTGTGTTCAACATTCAACAACAAACAACGTCTACGGTAACGAACTCAATCATCTACCAGACGTCTATGAACAAACAAACAACAACAACAACAAACGCTTCATAGCGTTATCACTGGCAAGGGGGCGATGTAGCGGAAACGAGCCGCTCCATTTTTATTCCTTAGTTTACGAGAACATTATAATAAAAACCCAAATATTTACAAACAATTTCTGAAAATATTTCATTAGGGTCGGTAATGTAATCCTCGAGTAGATTAAGAAATATTTGTACTTTTAGTTTTACGAGGGCATTACGGTGATTACCAAAATATTTTCAAAAGAATTTCCGAAAATATTTTATTAGGATCAATGATGTAATCTCCGGGGAAATTACTACAAGATGTTTTTCCCGAGAATCGGTAATCACCAAAACGACAAATAGCCGAAAATAGAAAAATAATAACCCCAGATGAGGGACCAGTATACCTGGACATAACATAAATGCCTGAACCCCCGAACAAGGAAGCCAGTTCCGTCCAGACAATCAGACGCAAACAGTCAAGCAAGACAATCAGCAAGTCGACTCCAATTCAGTTCAACCAACAGACGCAACAGAGTCCAGCCAACAGAGTCCAGTAAGTCCAGCCAGTGGACTCAGACACACCAGTCCAGCCAGTGGACCCAGTCAGCGAAGTCACACTAGTTCAGCCAGTGCACTCAGACACACCAGTCCAGCCAGTGGACGCAGTCAACCAGACTCAACTAGCATTCAGTCAACCAGACCAGTCGAGTCCAGTTCAGAGAGTCCAGCTCCACTCAGTCCCTCAACAATGTTTATATCTCTTGAACATTTGTATATATCGTCAATGTAAATAGATTCCTCTGCAAACCGTGAGTGATATATCTATTCCACGGCGTCTCTCACCACGAAGGTATTGTTTAGGTAAAAGCCTTTGGTCTCTTGTATGTTTAGATTAACTAGATAAGAATATTAGAAAAAATATTTATTTATATTACATGTTCTACCGTCTGTTATTACATGGGAACAATTTTACTTAGCAAACTGGTAGCGACAAGTTATTTAAAAAAAGGGATCAACCTCGGAATAAGAGATAATAAGTTGGATACTCCTAAAAACCCCTTTTGGCGTTCTAAAATTTGTCTCAAAAGTCTCATAGAATATCGTTTCTGTGTCATAAGTTATTCAAGGTCAAAGGTCACAAAATCGCTTTTTCACGATTATATAGGTTTCTAGCTCCAATGATGATGACATCTGTTTTCAAAATTGTAGGGAATAAAATTTGCGACAAATTTTGTTCCAAGCATGCGTTCAACCGTTTTCGCGATAGAGAGCGGACAGCGCGCAGCGCTGAGCTATAGAATCTCTAATCCAAGGTCAACCGTGAATCTAGTTGAATAATATCTTGTGTAAAGTTATTAATTCATTAAAATATGATTAACAATAAATAATTTGTACGAGGGGGATTCGTAAAATAAGGATCCCTATCCTGCTGAGATATGCTGCTAAGACACTGTCAAATCTCCCTCTTTCTATTCCCACCTCTCCCGCTACGCTACGTCGCTCAGCTCCGACCTAGCAGCCTTCGAAGATGGAGCTCCCTATCGCTGATACCGCCAGATGCGAAATTCGCGCTGAGATACGTTTTTTAAGTGCAAAACGGATTTTACCTATTGACATTCATCGTCAGTTAATCGAAGTTTGTAGGGAAAGTTGCATATCTGTTCAACATGTTCGCATATGGTGCAAAGAGTTCGGTGAAGGTCGCACGGAAATTCACCATCAAGACAGGAGCGGAAAGCCTTCAGTTTCAGATGGAATTGTCGAAAAAGTTGAGAGAATATTGCTTGAAGATAGTAGATTCCGAATATTAAAGGAACACTTGGGTGGTTTACGCTTCAGTACCGATGATAAGGCCAAGGAAGATGTTACTCGATTCCGCAAAGGATTGGCGGCAGAATTCTATAACATGGGGATAGAAAAACTGGAGCATCGTCTGCAAAAGTGTTTGAACAGAAACAGCGATTATGTAGAAAAATAGCAAAAGTTTTAAGCTTTAAAATGATGTATAACACTAAGAACAAAAATATAGCTGTCGGTTAATAAAAATCATGGGAATCTTATTTTACGAATCCCTCTCGTATTATTTACTAGTTAATGCATAATAACATTTTACATATATCTAATAAAGGGTGTTTTAAAAAGATTAATGTATTACAAAACATTATTTAGACTATCGATCGCAGCGTGGCTATTGTAGAAACGAATACATAGTCTAGTTTATATTAATAGCCGCTAGAAGCTCCGCGTCCTGTTACAAGCTCTACGTCCTGATGACAAACGCAAACGTGTGGCATTTCGTAACGAGATTCATGATGCTATTGATAATGATAACGCTTTCGCAAAACGCACCGTGTTCAGTGCTGACGCGACTTTTCATGTTAGTGGTCAGGTAAATAAACACAATGTTCGAAAATGGGGCCTACAGAGGCCACATGCAGTCATTAAACATGTGCGAGACTCGCCCAAAGTCAACGTATTTTGTGCGATATCCCGATCATCTGTTTTTGGCCAATTCTTCTTTGATGGAAACACGGCTAACGGTCAGCAGTATCTCGCTATGTTACAAAACTCGTTGTTTCCGAGACTGCAGAAAGACAACTTCATTCAAAAAGACGGGGCACCCCCTCATTGGAGTCACCAAGTGCGTGAATATGTGAATAAAACTGAACCGTTGGATAGGTCATCGAAGAGCTGGCGACTTAGCATGTCTCAGCTGCGCTCCACGGTCATCGGATTTGATACCCTGTGCTTTCTGCCAGTGAGCTTTCGTTAAAGGCAACGTTTATGAATCCACCACTCCCACAGAACCTGGAAGAGTTGAAGAAACGGACCCGTACTGCCATAACATCATTGACGAAGGACATGCTTGCCCTAGTATGGGAAGAATTTGAGTATCGGTGTGATATTGTTCGTGTCGCTGATGGAGGACATATCGAACTCCTGTTATCTAAACTTGAGAGGTTCGTAAATATGTATGTAAAGTTTCATATTCGTATGTCTTGAAGTTTTATAAATATATGCATTCGAAATACGAGTATTTTTTATACGTTATATTCTTTTTAAAACACCCTTTATATTCATTTAATAATAGTTATCTACTTTGCTTAATTAAAAATTTGTTAAATGAAATTCTTATTGTATAAATTAATTTTATGTTAATTTATTTCAAGTACATTCTATGTAGAAATAAATTTATTTTGATTTTATCTTTATTCAAGAGATGTATATTTCTTACAATTTAAATTGAAGAGAAATTATAATTTTCGAATCTTAAATGATTCAAAGAACAATTGCATTAATTTTCGTCTTCTTCTTCTTCATCTTCCGTGCGTTTGAAAATTTCTATTTCATTGTCATCTTCGTTTTCCTGAATCCTTGTTTCTAGGCCTCTTAGAATTTCCGGGTCAAATACACTCTCATTGAAAAAATTCTTGAAACAAAATTTATCGCAAATTTTATGCTCTGCAATTTTCATAATATACGTCAACATCATTGGAGCTATAGAAACCTAGGTAATCGCGAAAACCTGATTTATGTGACTTGTGAACTTGAATAACTTATGAGGCAGAAATGAGATTTTATGGGACTTTTGAGACAACTTTTAGAATGCCAAAATGAAGGTGTATAAGAGTTTCCAGCTTATTATCTCTCATTCCGAGGTTGATCATTTTTTGCCCTCATTTCGAGATGACACCGTTAATATGACTGGACTATAATAAGACGTACTCAGCGAAATCCATCAGATTCTGTAAAACTTAGTCTCTGCATGGTCTACAGGCAGTTAGTGTGTTCTTTTTCAACTACACGATATGACTAGGTAGTTCATGAATAATTTCATTATATGATTACGACATATACAAGATTAATTTGAGCCACCCGTGTATGTTTTTCATTTGATTGGAATTCGGAAAATATGAATGAAATTGAAAAATACGAAAACCACAAAGCTTTGATAGGATTATTATCTGCACCTACTAGGATTATTCCATTTCTATGAATTTTAAAATGTATTTAAAATGTATATTTAAGTTGTTAGTTAAAGTATTATTTATTTAGTTGGATTACATCCTGAGCAATTTTCCCAACTATTTTCAACTTGGCAAATTGCAAATTAAATGAAAATTCCAAGATATGGTGATTACACAAAGCGGAAAGTCGTTTACGGTCGCGTTGGAAGGACCTACCCTTCCCTAATATCACTTATGAAAATGATAACGCAGCGGGAAAACTATTCAATTAAACAGGTGCGCGGCAACATTAGCTAAAATTCCATTATATCTATTTACTTTATCGCCGGGAAAGGAGAAAATAAATTTCGCGCGTTTCCTCCAAACCGAGGAAATAAAGTCGCTAACCAAAATATTTTTATTTACGGCTGCCACAGACGGATTTAAATATATCGCTTCGTTTGTTTGTTTACGTTTTTTATTTTCGTCGTAGCGCATATATCATTGCCGTTCTTTTCGCCTTTTTATATTTCATAAAACACTATAGGCACTTTTTTCGTATTCATAGAACGCGGAAAATTTATTGTTGCGTGCCCCTAATAGAGCGCCGTCGTGCTGTGTTCTATATTTTCCACGATTTTCCGAATGATTTGTGTCCATTTATTCAACAAACGATTTTTTAATAAATTACTAATGTATTAATTAAGTAATAATTAAAGTTTTATGGATTTGGTATACTAAAAGAATGGAAGAAATACATCACAAATTTATTTGAAGATGATAGACCAACAACGCCACCGGAATTAACAAAGGATGAAGGTGCACAAATTACAATTTCTAAAGCGGAATATGCCATAGAACGTCCTAAAAACCGTAAAGCAATAGGACCTGACGAGATTCCCAGCGAAATATATAAACTAATCGATAACACTGCAGCATTAAAGGTGATAAAAGAATTGTTCAATAAAATATATACCAGTGGTAAGTTACCATGCCATTGGCTCAGATCCATATTTGTCATGGTGTCAAGGAAAGCAACTGCTAAGACGTGTACTGATTTCAGAGCAATCAACTTAATGAATCACTATTTCTCAAAATTATTCCTCTCCAAGTGTATTCTTAGTGTGAAGAATACATAAGCGAATAGCAATTCGGGTTCAAGGAAGGCTCTATTTTCGATAAGTGTTCTGGCTCAAAGAAGTCGTGATTTGTCAATTAATGTCTATGCATACTTCATAGTCTTCGAAAAGACAT
Source organism: Phosphuga atrata (assembly GCA_944588485.1). Taxonomy (NCBI): domain Eukaryota; kingdom Metazoa; phylum Arthropoda; class Insecta; order Coleoptera; family Silphidae; genus Phosphuga; species Phosphuga atrata. The sequence continues at coordinate 86,325,703 of OX155894.1, forward strand.
TCGACAGGACCAAACATGATGTATTGGTAGAAACTTTAGACCGCATAGGACTAGACAGAAGGGATATTAGGATAATTGAAAATCTATATTGGAGCCCAATATCGAAGGTTAGAATAGATGGTGATGTCATCAATCAAACAACAATCAAACGTGGAGTAAGACAGGGTTGCATTTTATCGCCCTTGCTCTTAAATGTTTTCTACGAAAGAATATTTACAGAATCACTAACTGTTATACAAGCCGGTTTTATTATAATTGGCGAAATTATAAACAACCTTCGCTACTCAGACAATATAGTATTGTGTTTGCCTCTACTCGGGAAGATTTGGAACGGATCGTAGGTGCAGTCGTCGAAAAATGCGCAATGGCCGAACTCGGATTAAATAGAAAAAGACAAAAGTATTATTAATTAGCAAGCAATCTAATAAATATAAAATAGCTAAAATAATAGTTGGGGGTGAGCTATTGAAGCAAGTGAACCAAATAAAATATCTAGGCAGCATAATAACTAACAGCGCGGATCAGGGTCGGACTGGGCCGGAATGGCCTGGGTGGCTTTCCACAAGCCCGGGACCTTAGACGGAATAATTGTAGATGGGATACTAGAAATGGCTGCTACTCTCGTCATCCTTGATAAGATCCGATTCTGTGTTTAATATAATCAATGAATCCAACAGTTCTTGCTCCAGTATAGAGCGAAGTCTCGTCTCAATGCGCTTCAGAGCTGAAAATCGTCTCTCACAAGTCATTTTCATCAACGAAATTGTGAGAATTACACAATATGCAACATATAAGGTGGTATGTGCGCAAACCGCTTCAGGGAAAATACATGGTGTCCTTTGCAGTTTGGTCTAAGACATCTGCATCGTGTTCTTCTTCACTCTGAGAATCTGAGTTATTCATGTCTTGTTGCCTAGGTGGAAAGTGCTCATCCCAAAGAGTTTTAGACAGTTTATTGAAACTGTTTGCAAAAGATTCTAGTTTTGATAGCAGTTCTCGATCGAAATTTTCAATTGTTGCGAGAGGATTTAATGCGTTACTAGGAACCCCATTTTTGTTAGTTTCATTGTTTTGAAAAGTTTCGAAGGTTTTTCGGGTCCAAGCAATGGCATCCTTCATTAAATGTTCGCTGCAGTTGCATTTTTCATCTAGTTATTAATCTATATTAATGACTATCATCATCATCAATGGCCATACAACTCTATATAAGGTGTCGACCTTCTCCAGCTTCTTTCGCCATTCATTCCTGTCTCTGGTCTGCATCGTCCAGTTAAAATCATTGTCCATTATTCGATGCTTAGGACGTTTACTTTTGGTCCGTCCGGTTATTTCAGCTTTTGATCTCGTAACAAGTTAGTTTTTCCAGGAGCGGGTTGTTAGCCCCCTGCCTCTTTCGGGGTTATCATTCCTTACCCAATGGGTTCTGATTTTAAGGCGTGGGAAGCTCGCGTTCGCCCTCCCGTCTTTTATACATTACGCACACCTTAGTGTGTGCACTGCATTGCCCGGGGTGCACGACACGGACGTGGAGGTAGGATTTGTCGGTTTGTCTTGGATATACTGTGGGCGTTCCTCTAGGTTTTACTGTAGCCTAGTGATTGGCACCCTGGGCTATTCCAGGGACCCTTTTACCAACCATTGGCAACCCCATTAATGACTATATAGACAGAAATAGAATAGAATCTCTTTCGGTCTGCAGTCAGTAGTGCCACTGCGTGTTAGCATAACTCGTGTTTTGATATCAATGTTTTCGCCGTGCAGTAAGTCTTGAATCAAATCATCGGATGCAAATAAACTTGCAGCTTTGAAAACGACGTCAAAAATATCTAAATATTTTCGCAAATTCATGTCAAAAATTTTGGTAAGCTATAAGATCATCTAATGTAGAAGTTTGGATATATTGGCTTACTGGGGTTAAGGTCAAACATTTTCTGGAATTCGAAGGCTGTCAGGATAGTTTCAAATTTCAAAAAGAAATCCAGCAATGCCTTCGCTTGGAACGAAACCTTTGGCTAGAACTCCATGCTCGAAGATATGGCACTCAACGTTTTTAGATTGGATTTCTTCATAACAGGGGTTATTTAATCGTCTCATTTTGTCCTGTTCACCTGTTAATTCTTATATTTTGTCTTTTTGCCTACCTCCCTAGCGTTTACGACAAGCCCCGCAAGCCAGCCCTAACCGCCCCCCTAAAAAACTAAAAAACCCTAACCGCCCCCCGCCCCCCGGATGGCAAACGCCACCTCGACTATATTTCTAGTTCAACGCTGGCGCGGATAGTCAAACCGAGGTAAAATCGTGGATTGAGAAGGCACGGGCCCTATTCAGAAACATGAGTATGGTCTTGTGCTGTAGAGATCTGAAGTTAACTCTATGTATTCGACTTCTTAGATGTTACGTCTTATAAACACAATAAACGACAATAAACACTTTGAGATGTGGCCTTACAGAAAAATATTAAAAGTTTCATGGATGGGAAAAGTATCCAACTTGGTAATAAAACTCCAAAAGCTTAGTAAATCCACCGAAATTCTCACCATCGTCAAAAGCGGAAAACTAGTATATTTCGGGCATGTTATGAGAGGCGAAACATATCGATTACTGAAGAACATCGTGCAGGTAAAAATTTCTGGTAAAAAAGAAAGCCAGGCCGCAGAAAAACATCATGGCTCAAGAATCCACGTGACTGGTTCAAAATCAATTCAAGCTCTCTGTTCACACTTGCCGTCGATAGACTAATAATAGCCTTCTTAGTGGCCAACGTTTTGTAAGGACAGGGTACTTAAGAAGAATATTTAGTATACAAGCCAGCTGTTCATTTCCTGACTGATTGACTATCTGGCTCAATAAGTGTCCTGACTGATTGACTAACTGATTCAAACCGTCCATACTGCGGTGAAAAGAGGAGCTAAATTTAATACTTAGGGAGCTAATTACTAATCTATTTGAAAATCTCAAAAACCGAAGATATTAAAGATGTGAAATTTGTTATTCAGATTCTTATTAACAAACAAATAAACAGTTCTAATTAGAGAAGTAGGGAAAAATGATTCTTTCTAGACCATTCTCATCCTCCGACCATGACCTTGAACACTTCCGGTGACCTTGGTCATTCCGGACAGCTTTTAGTCAACTTTAATCAGCTTTTAATCAGCTTTAAACAGCTTTTAATCAGGTTTCAATCAGCTTTAATCAGCCTTAATCAACTTAAAATAGCTTTTAATCTGCTTTAATCAGCTATTAATTAGCTTTTTAAACAGCTTTTAATCAGCTTTAAACAGCTTTTAATGGACGCAAAGTGGACGGATTCTCGTACAACAGCTTTTCAATTTACTAATAAAGCTATCTACATCAATCCCTGAACCATCAATTCTTTAGCTGACACGAGCTTGGATGATGTTCTGCAGGGCCGGCTTCTCTGTTGCTTGGAGGCGTTTCTATGATCGTAGATCTCCAGCATACTTTAGCCTTGTTGGGGATTGTTGTTTTACATAAATTACTTGGCTGTCTGCGACTCCAACTTTATTTTTTTGGCGGTGTAGGGTGAATATTCTGTATTTAGACTCAATAAGCCAATCAAAATGTATCACGTGTTCAATGACTCATGTAGACAAGTTGAAACAGGAAAATGCTGACTCAACATTTCTACACTTGCACGTGTTCATTGGCTCATCCAAATTTCTCCGAATTCACCGAATGAGTTCAAACTCCCATCTAGACAAGTTGAAACAAGAAAATGTTGACAAGATGGTTTTTACTTTCCCACGATCCTATACTTGTACGGGTTCAATAACCAAAAACTAGGTCAAACTCTTTATATGCTTATTAGGATAAACACACAGATTAATTCCAAGAAACTTGCAGTGTTTATTTCTACGCTCACGTTTACAGACAAGTTGAACAGGAAAATGCAGACTCGACGGGTTTTAAATTTCCCACGATTCACTTGCACTGGTTTAATTATCAAAAAAACCGGCCAAGTGCGAATTGTGACTCGCGCACCTTGCGCGCAACTCGCGAGGGTTCCGTACAAACTTGTAAGTAAGGTATCTTTTTTTTTGTGGAGGACGTAGCAAGCACGTAGCAAGGACAAAGCATTCAGTTAACTTGACAAGTGGCCCTCCTGAAATCACGACCATCTTAGTACCGCTGCAAGCATAACCTCAAGATGTCGCTGTCGTACGACGGAATTCAACCCTATATTTTATTACCATACATCCCCCATTCACTATGAGTGTTTAGGCATTCTGGAACTTCGTTCTGTATAAAGGTATACAGGGCGTTCTGTATAGCGTTCTGTATAAAGGTATACAGGGTGTTTTATTTAAATAACGCGAATATTTTTAAACTTATAAAAAAAGAAAACTTTATTTTAGTATTACACTTATTCACTAACTTATATTAAGACCTATTTCTAGATCTAATATAAACTAATATATTAACTATTTCTAGATCTATTTCGATACTCTTAACATTCAGTTGTTCAATTGACTGCTTTTGGGCAATTGACTACCAACAAATATAGGGCGTACGTGATTTAGGTATATGTAGATTATAAACAAAAATTAGACGAAATATAATATATACAGGATGTTACGGGACTTGAGTATGTCGAATGTCGGTTATAAACAAGCAAAATTTAGACATAATATATACCCTGTATATATTATGTATATAGAGCTTACGTGATGAAATGCATAACGAATAAAAACAAAGAAAATTCAGAATAAACAGCTTGGTGCCAACACATACTTTTTAGCCTTCGGACCTAACCGAGGAGGACCTAACTGTATGCAACCCATATGCTTCTGGAGCCTGACAATACCACTACGACAACATTAGTGCATTTTCATAAGTTTCTAATAGTTAATTCGCATTTTTCTTGTAATTAAACTGCATATTTCCGGTTTTCAGATTTTTCCCTTTACATGTGCTGTAAGACACCGCTTCTTGCCTAATATCATGATTCTAGGTCAACGGGAAGTACCCTATAGGTTTTGATTCCCTTGTGAAATCGCAAAATATGCGACATAAACGGTCATATCTTTTGACCGCGTGACTTACAAGCTTGATTTTTTCAAAGCTGAAAGAAACCGTAGACCCGAGTATTTGATACAAATTTCAACTTGTTACCTCTACGCGTTCCTGAGAAAAATGGTCTTGACAGATGGACAGACGGACAGACAGACAGACAGACAGACAGACAAACAGACAGACAGACAGACAGACGGACAACAAAGTGATCCTATAAGGGTTCCGTTTTCGGTACAGAACCCTAAAACTAGGTCAAACTCTTAATATGTTTATTAGGATAAACACTGATCAATTCCAAGAAACTAGAAGCGTTTATTTCTACGCTCGCGTTTACAGACAAGTTCAAACAATGCTGGAAAAGAAAATGCTGGCTCGGCGGTTCTTATCAATATATTTCCTTATATGTATAAATTAAATAGTAAAATGTTTTTTTATTTATATCGTAACTATACCGGTTGTTAGTAAAATTAACATAGCAGGATTAATCATCTACTATTATCGTCAAGCGTATTCAAATTTGATTTTTGTTGTTATTTAGTTGTGTAAATAAACTTCACATATAATATAATATATTCTATCGCAATACCCTCTCATAGGCAAGCAACTATACACCCCTAACGCTTAGGCAACTCAGAGTATTTAGAATCTCCTCCTTCCTTCACAACCATCTTCCTCACACCCAATTTTGAATTTACCCGCCCGCGTCAAATTTTGAATTTTCCCGCTCAAAACTGGAAGTCTATACCGGAAGTTGTCAGGTTTACAGAAAGTGGGGACCGGATGTTGTCAGGGTCATCGGGAGTGGCGACAGGAAGTTGTCAGGATCACCTGAAGTGGGGACCGGAAGTGTCCAAGATCACCGGAAATTTTCAAGGTCAAGGTCGGAGGATGAGGATGGTCTAATCATCATTCCCTACTTGGAGAACCGGAGAATTCGAGGTTTTACATAATATTTATTAAACAAACGTATAAGCAAAGATCTTCTCGCCTAAGTTATTTGGATATTATTTTATATAAATATTATGTTGGAATAACTGACTGGCATTCGATGGCAAATTCTATTAATTGATTGCTTGACTAACTGACTCAATCGTTCCCTACTGCGGTGAAAAGGAGAGCTAAAGTATTATTTTAGTTTACTTGTAAATCTCAAAATCAGAAGATATAACAGATGTGAAATTTGGTATTAGGTTTCTTACTTATTTATTAATTTGTTTATTTGCATCGTTTAGACCCATAGACGATAACATAAAGCAAATTATGACCTGTTATTTTTCTTGTTTTTCTAGAATTGTTTCATCATCTCGCTATGCTTAGCTCGAAGTTCATATATCCATTTTCCTCTTGGTATCTTGGGTTCGTCCTCTGATATAATTTCCTAGCTGTAGACGTTAGACGTTATGTCTGAAAATGTTCCGACTTTCGATGTCTGTCGGTGAGATGTTGGCGTTATTTGTATCAATTTGGACCTGTTTTATCCAGGCTGTTGTTGTTTTCAGTTTCTGTAAATATGTCAAAACTCTCCCTGTTAGTCGGTTGTCATCTAGTCTTATATGATCTTATATGATCTTATATGTCATTTAGTCTTATATGTTCCCGTAGAATTTCAGTCGTCGTTTGCGGAAATCGGTTTCGCTGTTTTCGTATTTTTTGCCTGATAGGATTCTTATTAGAAAATAAATAAATAATTTTGGAAACCCGATTAGGGAGCTTTAAAATTAGGGTTTTTACATAATATCGAAAGTCTTATTAAAATATCCTATTGAATACAAAACAAAACCATTTGAAACATTTCCAATTCTGTTTTTCAAAACAGAATTGTATTGCTATTGTGCATTGTATTGTTCTCATCCTTTTGAACACAGTGGAAAAAACGACTTATTTTTCAACTTATTACAGCGCTACACAGCTTGAATATATAAATAAATTCAACCATTCCGAATCTCTATAATATTCTTAAGTTTTTTTAAGACTATAAAACAAATCTCATGTTGAAAGACAACATGTTGACATTTGTGTTATTCACTGGGACTTAGTTCACTTAAGTGACACTAAAACAAGACACTGGATATAAATAACATTGTTTTTTAAGATGAGATCTTTCTCTTTAACCTAAAGTGAATAGCCATCTGCAGACGCGTTTCGAGATCTATCTCTCATCAGTGTAGCTTTGCTCTTATGAATTATAAAATGGAAAACACAATAGTTTGAAAACCATGTGTTGGGCTATCGAAAATGGCAGTTGTGTTCCGCTGTAATAAGTTGGTATGTTCTATATTCAACTTAAGCCAAATAGCTGACTTTCATTTTGCACTTATAATATAATGAAAATCAATCAATTTTTTTAAGATTTCTTGTGATTTAAACAGGTTGGGTGTCATCCATTTACTCAAAAGTAGCGAATTTCTAACCAAATTTCTTAACTTTACTGGTAACGATAAAACCCTGCGATTTATAAAACAATTCCACCCCAAAATAATTCATTGTAAATTTCCTAGAGGGGTACAGAAATAAGGAGCCCCTTAATAATAAACCTGTTATTAAACTGGAATTTATCTTTGAACATTATTACTTAAAATATATATCCCGTTATCATCTAGCTTGCAGCGTTTACTTCGGTTTTCCTGATACCTGAACATTTCTCATACGGATAACTTTTTGCCGCTGTGTACACCACCCGACTGCCCCTTTTAACATATATTTCCCCATTACATGACCGAGCACATTCTTATTTATCTCACTTAGCGCCTTCCCTTGCTACCGACTTATAAAAAATGCAAGAGTTTACATCACCTAAATCCAATCAATAGTTGAATAAAAGAAAATCCAAATAAAATATTTATGAAAAAAAAATAGTACGTACTCCTATTATCTTTCTGTTTTGTTGCACATATCGAGAGCTATTCGATATTTTAATTAAAGCTTTTTTTGTTGACGTAGTAGCTTCATTAAAAAATATAACATTCGCTTTTTAACATCCATGGAGTGGAGATAAAACGTAATGCGAGATAACAATGCAAACATTAACGTATCTCTTCCGCACATAAGTTAACCGGATGGACAGTGTCGAATTAAAATTTATAACCGACCCTTTTACAAAGATTTAAAATCCTCTTTCCCCTTCAAAATTATTAAATTTAAACACAAAGCGCTATCATTGCTCTCTAATATTCTGGCCTGAATCCAATCGCGCTACCCCACTCACACTTTAATCCCTTAAGACATTTAATAAATTTTCAGTTAATCAGAAAGGGGTTAATAACCCCATTCAGCATACACCCAATAGCGGGGCACGATAAAAATCAATTAATTTATATCCGTGCCATCCGTTGCATGACAAACGATCCCTATCTTTAATTACCTTAAAGCGTGATTAATGTCAGGTGAAAACTTGTAGCGCATAATCGTCGCAGAGATTTTAAACGGACTTTATTTCCCCCTAATGTCTGTCCATATTAGCGCGAGTGAACTTAATGTCTCGAAACCCGCTACGCAGCCTCAAAACATATAACAATAAAAAAGAAAGAAAACGTAAATGGAAACAGTCTTAATATTAGATTACTTCCTAAATTGAGGGTTCACTTCCAAAACACCATGTAAATCCCTATGTATATTATCTCTGTTGAAGTTAGTTTTTGGCCGGGGAAAAGGGTTGGAGCGGCGCCAGATGCTTCGTATATAACAGGGTAGCTAGAGGTAGTCGTACAGACGTGTTCGTTTGGCATTCCGGTGGACGAGGGCTGTGTTTTGGTTTTTCATGTATTGAATGAAACGGAATCGTTAGAGTATGGTAGGGCAGGAGGACTCTCGCATCTCAACCCTCCGGAACTTGAACCGTGAACACACGGAATTTCAATGCGTTTTTCAACAGAAATTTCAACTACCCTCAAATACTATTATATATATATATATATATATATATATATACATATATATATATATATATATATATATATATATATATATATATATATATATATATATATATATATATATATATATATTGGTGGAGAGCGTTGTGTTGCTTTAAAACTCTCGCAGTTTTTACACAAGCTGCAAAAGGTTAAGAGAAAATGGGGTAAATAATTCTCGACGGCGTTCTTTATGGATTCGGTGTTATATTTTTCTCAGAATAGGTATTTGAAATTTAATTATATTTTATTTTTTTTCTGAATTGATAAGTTCATTGTGTTTTTACCCCTATTTTAGTTAAAATATTATATAAATTGTGAAGTTATATAAATCTAAACCCTTAACGCGATTCGAGTTTCCACTGTTGAAGTATAATTCCGTTCAAATCACCTGAATTGTGTAGCGTTTGCCAATATTTTGATATTGATTCAAACGAGAATTAAATACGAAAAAGCGCATGAAGAGATAACTAAATAAATATTATGATCTTCATGTAGTTTAATCCCGGTTTAGGAGTTTAGTTTGCTGGAAATATATTTGTAGACTTCGCAGTCATAAATAGGATTTCTTAAGGTTTTGTTGGCTTTACAGAGATGCAAGTGGATGCGCTTTTATTATGTACTCCGAAATGTATATGCTGTTTGTTGTTGGTTTATGGTGCAAAAAGTATAGCCGTGGAAGAAAGTGGTGTGTTTGAAATGATAAATTCAGCACTCTGTGTCATGGTATCGTAAATGCAGTTATCTACATTATTCATGTAGTGCGAAAGAGAACTAAAATATACAGCTGCATTTGCATCAAGATATATCAAAACGAATTTTAGCTTTTATATGCATGTAAAGCGTGCATTGTATAATATTTTTTTAGCCGACGAGTACCGAGCACACCGTAAACACTCTTACACATACACGCACCGGGGCGATTTCTCTTCATTTTCCTAGACCAAAATTACGAGCATTAAAAGTTTATTTCTAATTTACCGCTACAGTTCTTCTTACTTCTGCGTTAACCACTGGCTGCGCATCCATTTACTCTTTTTAATTAATTAATTTCATGACATTAGTCACCGTTTTCTGCCTCCTACATCCCTTGCCCCCGGTTGACAAATGCGACCGTCTCGTTGCACGCCTACATTTGAAACTTTTTCACGCTCATCTGTAACTGTATATTTACCCCCGGAATGAAACTTTCCACTGTTCAGCGTCCACTTAGTCTTCTTTAATTACCTTGCACATTACCGAATCGATATAGCTCCAGCATTGTCCTCACGCATCCCGTGTAATCCCGCAAAACGGAAGATTTAATTAAATAATTTCCTTAATATTAGTTTCATTTCGGTTTATTTATGTGTGTGCGGAATTTGCCTGAAATAATTAACTAAAAACCAAAATTACACAGATTACGATGCACTTAAGGATTCTAGCAGCTACCAGATTATACTTCGCAATGAGAAAACTTTGTAAAATTCCGCATGCGGCACACATGGCCCTGTGGAAAACTTATAGGATACACCTGCACATACAGATCACTTCTGTAATCAAAATGTTAATTTGCATTCCAGCATATATTTAATGCAATTCTAATCTGTGATAGCTGCAGTCTACATATTTTATCGCTCTTGTTTATCTGTTCCTATTTATGTTTTCCAAAGGACGACCGGAACTTCCCACAGCAAATCCGCAAACTCGCTGAAACGGAAGCTGCAACGACCAGACACGTATAACAAATAAATCAGTAAATTGGTGAAACAACAACGGCAAAAAATTCCACGATAAACATCTGTATAAGAATAACAACAACAATATTGTTTTATTCCCTTATATTAAATACATTCGCAGGTTTTATTTTTAATTTTATTGATAGTCTTGTCGGTCTGGACTTGCCCTTCTAGCGTCATTTCTCAAGTCTTGTCTGTCTAGTCTTGTCCGTCGAGTCTTGTCTGTCTAGTCTTGTCTGTCTAGTCTTGTCTGTCTAGTCTTGTCTGTCTAGTCTTGTCTGTCTAGTCTTGTCTGTCTAGTCTTGTCTGTCTGGTCTTGTCTGTCTAGTCTTGTCTGTCTAGTCTTGTCTGTCTAGTCTTGTCTTTCTAGTCTTGTCTGTCTAGTCTTGTCTGTCTAGTCTTGTCTGTCTAGTCTTGTCTGTCTAGTCTTGTCTGTCTAGTCTTGTCTGTCTAGTCTTGTCTGTCTAGTCTTGTCTGTCTAGTCTTGTCTGTCTAGTCTTGTCTGTCTAGTCTTGTCTGTCTAGTCTTGTCTGTCTAGTCTTGTCTGTCTAGTCTTGTCTGTCTAGTCTTGTCTGTCTAGTCTTGTCTGTCTAGTCTTGTCTGTCTAGTCTTGTCTGTCTAGTCTTGTCTGTCTAGTCTTGTCTGTCTAGTCTTGTCTGTCTAGTCTTGTCTGTCTAGTCTTGTCTGTCTAGTCTTGTCTGTCTAGTCTTGTCTGTCTAGTCTTGTCTGTCTAGTCTTGTCTGTCTAGTCTTGTCTGTCTAGTCTTGTCTGTCTAGTCTTGTCTGTCTAGTCTTGTCTGTCTAGTCTTGTCTGTCTAGTCTTGTCTGTCTAGTCTTGTCTGTCTAGTCTTGTCTGTCTAGTCTTGTCTGTCTAGTCTTGTCTGTCTAGTCTTGTCTGTCTAGTCTTGTCTGTCTAGTCTTGTCTGTCTAGTCTTGTCTGTCTAGTCTTGTCTGTCTAGTCTTGTCTGTCTAGTCTTGTCTGTCTAGTCTTGTCTGTCTAGTCTTGTCTGTCTAGTCTTGTCTGTCTAGTCTTCTCTGTCTAGTCTTGTCTGTCTAGTCTTGTCTGTCTAGTCTTGTCTGTCTAGTCTTGTCTGTCTAGGCTTGTCTGTCTAGTCTTGTCTGTCTAGTCTTGTCTGTCTAGTCTTGTCTGTCTAGTCTTGTCTGTCTAGTCTTGTCTGTCTAGTCTTGTCTGTCTAGTCTTGTCTGTCTAGTCTTGTCTGTCTAGTCTTGTCTGTCTAGTCTTGTCTGTCTAGTCTTGTCTGTCTAGTCTTGTCTGTCTAGTCTTGTCTGTCTAGGCTTGTCTGTCTAGTCTTGTCTGTCTAGTCTTGTCTGTCTAGTCTTGTCTGTCTAGTCTTGTCTGTCTAGTCTTGTCTGTCTAGTCTTGTCTGTCTAGTCTTGTCTGTCTAGTCTTGTCTGTCTAGTCTTGTCTGTCTAGTCTTGTCTGTCTAGTCTTGTCTGTCTAGTCTTGTCTGTCTAGTCTTGTCTGTCTAGTCTTGTCTGTCTAGTCTTGTCTGTCTAGTCTTGTCTGTCTAGTCTTGTCTGTCTAGTCTTGTCTGTCTAGTCTTGTCTGTCTAGTCTCGTCTGTCTAGTCTTGTCTGTCTAGTCTTGTCTGTCTAGTCTTGTCTGTCTAGTCTTGTCTGTCTAGTCTTGTCTGTCTAGTCTTGTCTGTCTAGTCTTGTCTGTCTAGTCTTGTCTGTCTAGTCTTGTCTGTCTAGTCTTGTCTGTCTAGTCTTGTCTGTCTAGTCTTGTCTGTCTAGTCTTGTCTGTCTAGTCTTGTCTGTCTAGTCTTGTCTGTCTAGTCCTGTTTGTCTAGTCTTGTCTGTCTAGTCTTGTCTGTCTAGTCTTGTCTGTCTAGTCTTGTCTGTCTAGTCTTGTCTGTCTAGTCTTGTCTGTCTAGTCTTGTCTGTCTAGTCTTGTCTGTCTAGTCTTGTCTGTCTAGTCTTGTCTGTCTAGTCTTGTCTGTCTAGTCTTGTCTGTCTAGTCTTGTCTGTCTAGTCTTGTCTGTCTAGTCTTGTCTGTCTAGTCTTGTCTGTCTAGTCTTGTCTGTCTAGTCTTGTCTGTCTAGTCTTGTCTGTCTAGTCTTGTCTGTCTAGACTTGTCTTTCTAGTCTTGTCTGTCTAGTCTTTTCTGTCTAGTCTTGTCTGTCTATCCTTGTCTGTCTAGTCAAATATTTGTATTTGTATTTTATTGAGTTATACTTTATCTCGCCCGTTTATCAAAATCAACATATTTTTTACATATTAAATATATAATGGCATATACGTGGTCTGTTAGAAAAGTATCCGACTTATTTTTTTTATTTTGAAAACCTAATGGATTTGAATCAAGCGCGCTTCAATGAGCCGACCTTGAACCACTTGCTGTCTAGCAGTGTTCGAGTGACATAGTGTGTAGTTCTCTCGTCGGTTTTTCAATGCAAGTAAAATGACGGAACGACTGGAGCAGCACTACTGCATCAAATTTTGCCAGAAACTTGGCCACAACCAGGTGGAAACCATGCGGAAGATTCAGACGGATTTCGGTGACGATGCTATGGGCATCACACATATTAAGGAGTGGTAGAACCGGTTTAAAGACGGTCGCACATCGGTGGAAAGCGAGCCATGCTCTGATCGGCCATCAACATGCCGAAATGACCATGTCATTGCCAAAGTGAACGCGGTGATGCGGGACTGTCATGTTACCATCCGAGAAATTGCGACAGAAGTTGTGGTCATCAGGAAATTGGCGACTCCATCACGACATTGCTCCAGCACATTCTTTGCACTTGGTTCACAATTTTTTGGCGAATAACCAGACTCCTCTGGTTCGACAGGCTCCTTACTCTCCTGATATGCCCCCCCCCCCCTGCGACTTCTGGCTATTCCCCAAAGTCAAGAGGCCATTGAAAGTAACGCGATTTCAGACAAGAGAGGACATTATGGCTGCAACGACAGCCGGGCTAAAGTCGATTCCGAAAGAGGCTTTTTTGGAATGCTTCCAACAATGGCGGCACCGCTGGGAAAAGTGTGTGGAGTCCAAAGGAGACTACTTTGAGGGTGATTAGGTTTCCAGCGCTCCAGGTATGCCAGTTTTTTTGTACTGGCTAAAGGTCGGATACTTGTCTAACAGACCACGTATAAAATTGACTTACTTTGTCTTCAACGTCTATATGTCTTACCATTACCACGTTTACCAGCAAACAAATGCTTGGGCATCTTAGTACCAATAAACCTTCTCCATTAAGATCCATTTTACCAACTTTCTTAGCAATTGCTCTGTATGCAATGCTAGCTAATTTCTTTAGCATAGCAACATCTTCGAATCGAAAACATAGAACTCCCAATTGGTTTCTGGGTGTTCTTGAAACACTTCTGATTTTGTTTTGAGATAGTTGTTCAATGTCCATACGGATGCGTTTGGAGGTGGGACCAAGGTTGCGGATCTTTTCTTTGGTTTAGGTGTCTAGATTGATTGGAATTCTAGAAACAGAACGATTTCTGACTGTAGGTGTTGTGGTTCTAGCCATGGTTGGTTTCTTAGATTGCTAATCTTGCGTCTGATTTGTACAGCAAGTGCTTTGATTCCATAAAGTATCATCCAACTCGATTTTAGGCACAACATACAATCCAGTCTCTTCCCCAATATGTTCTTCCTTTTCCAATTCAGCCAATTTCTCAAATATTTCTGGATCAATGTCTTCTTCTTCTTCCTATCTGTAAGGCACCTGCCTTGTTCTCTAATTTCTTAGAGTTGTAGCTGGGATGATGAATACCAGCTTTCATACCAACGTATGGGTCGACGTCCTGGTAATCTCCTGGATCTTGGGAGACCATCCCTTGCAATTTTCGGCAATCTGTTGCCGTCCATCCGTTCAACATGATCTCTCCATTCGCGAAGTCTGTTTCGGGACCATCTCACTATATCTTGGATATCGCGAAATTCTTATATGTCTTCGTTTCTTTTGTGGTCCCTTAGTGTGTAGCCTGCTATGGATCTTAGAGACCTCATCTCTGTTGTACGGATAATCCTTTTTGTTGCGAAGTTTTCGGCTCTTGTTTCTACAGCGCAGGTCATAACGGCTCTCACAGAGGTCTCATATATGCGGACTTTGCTTTCAATGGACATGTGCTTGTTTCGCTATATTATATCTCTAAGAAATCCTGATATTAAAGCTGCTTTAGTTGTTTAGGCCTTTACTTCTTCTTGGTGGTCTCTGCTGCTCCTGATGTTGACGCCGAGATATTTGACTCATAACCTGTTCTACTGGTTTATTGTATATAGCCAATTTACATCTACTGTGCTCTTTTGAGATGGTTAACGCTTTTGATTTTGCTACCGATATCTCCATGTTGTATTTGCCAGCTGTTTTTTCGAACTGATAGAGCATTCTCTGTAGATTGTCTTCATCTTCTGAGACCAGCATGGCATCGTTTGCGTTGCAAATTACTTTTAGTTCTTTCTCCCCTAGTGAGAACCCTTTGTATCCCTTTCCAACCTTTTTTACTTCCGTTATAAGTTCGTACATAATCAAGTTCAAGAGGATGGGGCTTAGGCTATAGCCATGTTTTATTCCAGTTTGCATGGGTAGCCTGCGTGTCTTTCTGCCTTCTACTTGTATTTGGGTCCCGTTGTTAGTATTTAACTCCGCAACAATGCTTGAAATATTCGGGTGCACGTTGTTCTTTTTGAGAAGTTTCACAACGTCAGTAAGTCTTATGCGGTCAAATGCTTTCGTAAGATCTTCAACTTTTCATTCGTAAGATAAATTTGCCTGATAGCAAAGATGGCATCTACGGTTTACCTGTTTTTTTTTCTGAAGCATATTTTTTCTTCGCATATGCCATGAGGGGATATATCTTCTGCCAGTATTTTAGTGAATAGTTTTAGCACTGAACTTAATAGCGTAATTCCTCGATAGTTTGTTCGGTGTTTTTTTTTGCTTCCATTCTTGAAGATTGGGATGGTTATGCTTTCTTTCCATTCGTTTGGTATTTTTTTGAATTCTATGATTTCGTTAAAGAACACGTGTAGCTCTTTGGATAGTGTAAGTGGATCAATGTAATCTGCAATATTATGTTTCTCCCAAAACTCAGGCACAATATCATGATGTTCTTCCTCTGGTATATCAGTGTAATGTTTCTTGAAATCCAAAATGTAATCATCTGCTTCTTCCAATTCAATATCACGTTCAAGCCTCTTCCTATCCATACTCTCCTTTTGTTTCTTTGCCATTGCACTTTCTGGTACATAAGACGCTTTAACTTTGGAATCCCTAGGTTTAGGCATAGCTACATGCAATCTATTAAAAACTCCATCAACTTTTTTTGTCCCCATTTTCTGATCAACTCAATAACTTTTCGCAAGCATAAATCTTCACTTCCAATGCACCTTCTTCAGTAACTGTTGACATTTGAAGCAATGTTAGTTTCTTATCATTTTAATTTTCTGGATATTTCTCTCCACCAGAAAGGAGAGTAAAGCTCCTTTCTGGTGGTAATTCACTTAAAGCTACAATGTCAATTTTGTTGGCAATAAGCAAAAGTTTTTTTTTGTGAAAATAGGTTAGATTGAATCAAAAAGTTTGATTTGTTCTTCAAGGGTATGTCCACACTGTTCGGAGAAATCTAAGAAGTAAAGGACACAAGCTCTTAAATGGGCTAAGGCTGTGACAGCTTGCACTTCAATAACATTACGTTCTTCTAGAGAATTGTTTAAGATTCCAAGAGTGTCAACGACTTTCCAACTGAGTGTTTGTTCACGTTGGAACGCGCGGGCGCGGTGGCGGGTGCGGGCGCTGTAGACGTAGCGAGTTCGTGTACACATTGGCCGCCAGGCGTTTGCGCGAGTGTGACCTGTTGTCAGGTTAGTTTAGGTAAGTATACTAACCTAAGTGTAAGTTTTGGCTAGTATACTAAGCTGAACAGCACTAATAAACTATTCTGTATTGAAAGACATGATGAAAACATGCTATTGTTTCTAGCGATAAGTTCGTACTGTTTGAACTTGCTGACGTCGCGAGTGAATCGCGCGTTCCGCCGCTAGTTC
This sequence comes from Phosphuga atrata, assembly GCA_944588485.1. Classification (NCBI taxonomy): domain Eukaryota; kingdom Metazoa; phylum Arthropoda; class Insecta; order Coleoptera; family Silphidae; genus Phosphuga; species Phosphuga atrata. Next base: position 86,342,392 of record OX155894.1, read on the forward strand.
GACGTGAACACACACAAACATCTCACGTTTTATATTGCGCCAGCGAGCGCGCTGCGGGCGCCAGTCATTAGCTTGCCCGCTACTTAGACCGCACGTGCGTTTCGTACGTGAACACTTCGATATTACGCAATATGTTTGATATTTCGTAACCGCGCCCACCACCGCGCCCGCGAGTCAACTTGGATGAGCACTGAGATATTTGTAGTCAGTATGGCCAACATAGAGTGATTTAGTAGTGAAAGCATAAGGTTGAACTTCAACATCAGCTCTCGTGATTTTGTTGATGAGGGAAGGTAATCTGAAACAAGGATAATTGTTCTGATGTATGGATCAAAGGATGGTGAACGAGCTAAGTGCTGTCTGACCTGTTCCAAATATCGTCATTCAAGATGAATAGGGTATTAACTCAAAAAAGCCTGAAGAGCGATTCGAAGTTTTCAAATCTCTGTATTACCATTTCTGTAAATAATTGGTTAACCTCTCTTAAAATATATTTTAAACTATTGATTAACATTTATTGATAACGTTTTTGTTCACTTCCTGACTTTGCCAATTTTGCTATTACTGACAAAAAAAGAAATTCTGCAGGCAAGAACATTATGAGTTAATACCCTGTTCATCCAAACGAACAATATGTTAAATTGGAGGCTTGTCTTTTCGTTATTGTGGCCATTCGTCAAAAAGCTGCTCTCTTAAGTTGTTGACATCTGTATAAGGAATCTCCATATTTAATTAAGCGGACATAATCCTTAACTACATTATCAGTTAAATATCTTGCTGTATTAAGTGAACCCAAAGCTAACTTGTAATGATCTTTATCATAAATAACATTCATCAAGTCAGCATAGAAAGATGTACATCATTAAATTTCGGAAACTCAGTTAAAATTTGGGTGAGGCGATCAGGGAATTTTTGTTGCGTGAAGTTCTCCTCTAGTAGAACGTGTGGATGCTTGCGATCTTGTACTCTTTGTGAACTACTGTCGGTGTCTTACGTTGGGTTTTCGATAGAATAATACCAAGAAGTCCTTTGCCGGCGGGACGACCGCGATCTTGACACCAAGACGGACGGTCCTTCAAATTAACAACCAGGTCGTGGAACAAGTGCCGTCCGTTTAACATCTTGGAGCCCTCGTCAACGAGAACAGTGACCCTAAAATGGAAATTCGATCAAGGATAGAGCAGGCTAGAAGGACATTCATCTCCAGGAGGACCCGCTTCACTAGTAGAGACCTAAACCTACACCTCTGCATACGTATATTGCGTTGCTATATCTTTGCAGTGTTACTCCGAGCTCCGAGAGCTGGACATTCAGATTTGATTCAACCAATCAATGGAGAGCCGCATTGGCGCCTTTGACCGTATACTGTGTATATCCTGGATAGACAGAATAACCTACGAGGAAGTACTGAGGAGAATAGGTAAAGGTAAAGAACTGATGACAACCGTCAAAGAACGAAAGCTCCAATATATCGGGAACGTTGTGAGGGGAGTGAGTTACGAGATCCTTCGAGTCGTTATCGAGGGACTAAAGAATCTGCGTCGATGTTTCGGATCTATAGAGATTTTCAGAGGTGCGATTTCACGCACCATTATAGCCAGTGATTGGTGATCCACAACCTTCGATGGGAGCCGGCGTCCTAAGAAGAAGAAGAGACTAAATTTGTGAAAATCGGTTGAAAATTGCCATAGAATTGAACTAAAATGTCCAGCAAGGTATCTTATAATTAAAATCTTCCTCGGAATACGATATATGTTTAACAACTAATTTTGGAGTATTGAATCGATTGGTATAAACTATAAGTTTCTGTGATATGTCGTTCAAAAGTTATGACATCGTGAAATATGCGGAAACTGCAAGAAAATGGAAAATCCCATTCATGTGAATGGAAAATTTCAAACTGTGGCTGGTGTTTTCCCTGCTGGTTGTAAATGTACAGGAGTAGACAGACAAAACTAGACAGACAAGACTACAACTATAGACCCATTGCTTTAATTTCTGTCCTCTCTAAAACTCTAGAATATTGCTTCTCATGCCTTTTTAGGGCATTAGTGCTATTCATTGAGAAGCACAAAATAATATCAAACGAGCAACATGGTTTTCAATCAACATCAATTGCAAATCAACCTCCACAGCTAGTCTTGTTCAACCGCTCTAAGAAAAATTAGCAATTTAAAGCTTAATATTTCACAAACGGATCTCTTAATCGAAATATTATTTTCACAAACCTGTAATATTATTGAAAGACCTATCAAACGACACCCTACACCATGGCGTAGACGAGAAAAACAAACGTAACCACTTCTTTATGGTAAAGGGGGTACCCTAATTTTTTTTAAGATTTCATCTTACCACTTTGTCAGCGTGACTAATCTGTATACCCATGCCAAATTACAGCCTTTTATATCTCTAATAGTCTCGGAACTAAACTGCGGAAGGACGGACGGACATATCGAAACTATAAGGGTTCGTTGTTAATAACAACGGAACACTAAAAATGAACACAATAAACAAATGAACAAACGAACAAATACGTTCGAATTCCACTAATATCGAATACTCAAAAATGGAGTCGCCTACGGGGTTTCCTAAAGGAAGTGTTCTAGAGCCGACTTTATTTGTCCTATATCTGGCCGATTTAAACCTACTGCACTTTATATGATGATGATGCCAGTTTATATGTGCCAGTGTATATCTCAAAAACACCTTAGAGCAGTGTTTACCAACCTTTTTTGTGCTATGCCCCACCTCAGCCTTTCTAAAATTCTTATGCTCGGAAGTCTACCTTTAGATTCCAATTTGTTTAGCTTCAATGTCAAGTTTCCCCGTTGTATTCCAACGAATTATTTTCTTCATCCAGACAATTTTTTTACCAATAAAGCATTTACAGTAATAAATCCACATTCAGCTAAATATGAAGATGGAAACGGTAGGCGAGTTGTTTTTAGCTACCAAGTTTTCCCTATAAATAACACAATGAACAAGAATCATTTCTGGATTCTCATTTTTCATTAATTTTAAGCAGCCATTTTTCTTGCCCATCACATTAAGAGCACCATCTGCAGCACAAAATGTTATATATTTCATTGGTATATTATTGATATCTTAGTATTTTTTTGGTGCTTTTTAATCTTTTACAGAACAACATTTCTTCAGCAAAATGACCATTATCAATTCATCTTACGTGAGTAATCAATACTACCTCACTGTCTCTCGAAGTTGATTCATCCATTTGCACTGAGTGAATTTTCTTGTTTTCAGGTTTTCAACTACTTGTTTTTCAATATTTTCACTCATTTCGTATATTCTTCTGCTAACAGTTTAGTTACAGAGTGGCATATGTCATATGATTAGCATTCTTCGCAGCATTCAGCTAGTGTACACTGAAATACTATAAGTTATACAGTGCCATTTTTAACAATTTAACTCGTTCGTTTCAGTTAAATTGTTAAAATTATTTTCAAATTCCAACTCACGTGTCAAACTTCAACACGAGGAGAATTAGAAGGAGTCAAATGAAATCAAATCAATTTATTGGCTTTTGAGGTGTACATAAATACATGATCATCGATATTGTACAAACATTTATTCATTAAGTAATCTTTCAGATTAGTACGGAATAACTTATATGATGATTCTTCTTTTAAAATAATTAGTAAGCTGTTGAAGATTTGAATTCCAATATGCGAGGGAGCTTTAGTACACAGTGTTAAGTTGGCAAATGGTGTTTGTATCATATTCTTGCTCCTAGTGTTATTTGAGTGTCGATCACTATTTTTTAAAATATCTGTCTTATTTTTTAAATTAAAACAAGCTAGTTCTCAGATATAGATGGACAGGACTGTCAGAAAGAATAGTTCTTTGAAGTGTGGCCGACACGATGCTGATCTGGATATGCACTTGATGGCCCGCACTACCCTCTTTTGTGCCTTGAATAGGATTAGACTAGACTATGTGGGTTTGTGCGATTAGACTAAGGGGGGAGATATTACCCTGCCCCCCATATTATGATCGCATATGCAATAATTGATGGAACCTCCGCGTGGCATAGACGTAGTAGAAGCGGTAGGTCTATGTTATTACGGAGTATTCTTAACATGAAGGCTTTCTGGTTGACTTTAGCGGCAATATGCCGTATATGGGTATTCCAGTGTAATTCATCTACAAGAAAAATTCCTAGAAATTTTAAAATATTTCTTTTTTCTATCAGAGTATAGTCTATTTTTAGTGCGTAGTCATCTGCTTTGACTCTGCGCCTGGTTTGAAATATAGTGTAATAGGTTTTCTCTTTATTTAGGTGTAAGTGTTTGCAGCGAAGCACTTGTTGATATCATTAAGAAGTTTGTTAATTAGTTGAAAACATTAAGAAGTTAATCATTAAGAAGGTTGTTAGCTGCTATTTGCGTTGATTCTATCGAATCCTCCGAAACTAGAAACCTTACATCATCGGCATAAAGTACACATTTGGCATCCCCTAAATACCGTGGAAGATCTGCAATATATAAAGAAAATAGAAGAGGCGCAAGGACGCTTCCCTGGGGGACACCCATTTCAATGTAAATGGTTGTAGATATGCTCTCCTCTATTCCTACATATTGATTTCTATTTAGCCAGTATTATTCAAGCCATATTCCATATTTCTCTCTGATTCCGTAACTTTCTAGTTTATCGAGCAGATTTCTGGTTACAGAATATTCCAACTGGGCACTTCTGCTTATCGATGTTATTTAGGATCTGTTGATGTAATTTTTGAATAGCGATTGTAGTCGATTTCGCATTGCAGACCCATGCTGCTCTTCCGGAATTAGGTGACGCTTATATATGAAGGGCATCTGCTTGCCATAGCTTATTCTAGAATTTTAGCCGTTGCCGAAATTAGAGAAACTGGTCTGTAATTTTCATAGAAAATGTTCATAATATCTCCTTTTTTGTGGATAGAAATTAATCTTGTGGCCTATAAAGGATAGAGCAGTGAAATCACTAAAAGCCACAGAGGTGGACTACTGGAGAAGAGCGGCAGGAAAGTCTAGATTGGAAAGGATCAGAAATGAAAGGATAAGGGAAATAATGGAAGTAAAGCACGACATCGTGCATGACATAAGAACTGCACAACTCAGATGGTACGGTCATGTACAGAGAACGGAGCAAGACCGACTCCCGAAAAAAAATAATGCACTAGACACCGCAGGGAAGCAGAAGGAGAGGAAGACCCCGGAAAAGCTGGAGAGGGTATAGACGGAGAGATCCGGACCGGAGGATTGGAGGAAGAGGCTTGAAAAAACCAAGACGGTTGGAAATTAGGAATCGGAAGACTTTAACGTTTAAACCCGATGCATGTATATATAATTATTCTTGACTCCTTAAATATCTCAGGAAATTTCTCGTCTTGGAAGGAGGCGTTGACCAGGTGTGTAATAGGATCCACTAGGTCGGAATAAAACTCTTTTATTATTCTGCATGCTATCCCATCAGGACCTCGGGCTGTTGAATTTTTTAATTTAACTATTATTCTTCCCATTTCTGCAGATGTGAATTCCTCTAAAGAAATGCTTTTGTTGTTTATGATGAATTTGTTGTTGTTGTTGAATTAGTTGTTTATGAAAGTTATGAATATATGATGCTCGGATATAACTTGAGGTATTAAAATCTGTTTTATTTTCTCAGCAGAATATTTGACAAAAATTGTTGAATTCTGTAGCGATCTCCTCCGGACAGGTTATAATGTTGTCCTTGATTTTTAACTTGAAACTATCCTTCACTTTTGTTTTGTTGGTCAGTTCATTGATTGCTTTCCATATGGCTTTCTGCTTATTGGCAGCGTTTCCTATTTTGTTTTGGTAAAAGTGCTGTTTAGTATTTTTATGAGTCTCATATGTTTTATTTTTTCTTGAGAGTATACTAATTACGAACATATCTTTCAGCTTACTGCTAGATATTTTTACTTCCCTTGTAACCCATGTCCATCTTCACGTTTGTTAGCGGAAAGGCATTCAAGAAATGTCTTGAGAATTGTCTTGTCTGTTTAGTCTTGTATGTCTATTTTTCATTTTAGCTTATTCGAGTCTTCCTTGATCCACTCTAACATTCTCTTCCTTGGTATCCCCCGTGCTCCAGATTTTATGGTTTTCTACTCTGTTGTATGTCTCGTGTTTCTATCAGTGTTTAGCCTACAGATATTATCGAGCCATCTTATCCCTTGTGAATGAAAGAACTTTAATATATTCGTGCTACCAATGTGATTTTCAATTTCATGGTTCACCAGGATTCTATAGATACTATCTTGTTCTATATATGGACCTAGTTTTATCCTCAAAATCTTCCTTTCGTTTGCGTTTTCGTCTAGTCTTGTCTGTCTAGCGTGAGACCCGGGTTCGATTCCCGGCCGTGGAAGCATTTTTAACTAAGGGTGAGGCCACACGACCTTAGGTTGCCGCAACGGCATCCTACATATAAATCACTATGCCATATCACACGATGCGTTGGGCCGCCGTGCGGTGTCGCACCGTAGGCGCTTGTGACCTGCTTGACGTGGCGGGGAGAGGTGAAGCGAAGAGGTGCGTGATGCAGTCCTGATTCGACTGCGGTGCCGCACCGCCCGTGTGGCACCCTATAGCTAGAATTAATTGCTGTGCGGTGCTGCACCGCACCGTTAAGGCTAGTTTCACACCTGTGAGGTTGCACGCGGCGCGGTTCTGATTCGGCGCGGTTGAGGCGGTCGCCGCACAAGTGTGAAGCGATCAAAGCGGTGACATTCAAACCTCTTGGAGACCGGACCGGCACCGCGATACACCGCTTGGCCCCTCCAGCCGCGTCGGCAGTACACGGCTCTCAGACGGGGCCAACGAGGGTCTAGGGGTATGCACACACGTGCAGCCCAACACACACAAGCGTTTTAGTTTCGTTATCGCATTCATACAATCCACAAGTGGTTTAATTTTTATAATTTCTGAAAATAATTTTTTTATAACTTGATTTTATTTTATTTGTGGTCATGGACGTAGAGATGGATTTACTAATTTCATTAGTACAAGAAAGGCCAGTGATTTGGGACAAAACTAGTGAAAGATCTAAGGACAGAAATAAAACCTTTCAACCTTTCAGTTGGGTCCATACATTCCCTCATAAATGTATCTTGATGTTGAATAAAATGCCTTAGCCGTAGGAGCAGTTCATCAAAGGATGTTACTGACATCCTGAAGTAATTAAAAACTTTGTCACCGTTTATTCTTAGATCTTGAAAAGGGTGTAAAACGAACCATACACCTTCCTTTTCATAAGAAGAGGTTGGATCCAATTAATTCTATTCCGCCTTTTTCGTTTTATTCGCCTTAAAAGAACCATCATGGCTATAACACGTCTACGGTCCATGCTGAACTGATAGATATGACCGCAATCAAACGTTATAGCAACCTGACGAGTGTGAACATTTCGGCGAGGTTACGGCGACCGCCTCAAACCTCGCAGGTGTGAAACTAGCCTCAGGCTAGTTTCACACTTGCGAGGTTTTACGCGGCGCGGTTCAGATTCGGCGCTGTTGAGGCGGTCGCGGTAACCTCGCCGATATGTTCACACTCGTCAGGTTGCTATAAGGTTTGATTGCGGTCAAATCTATCAGTTCAGCATGGACCGTAGACGTGTTATAGCCATGATGAACCATTCTTTTAAGGCGAATAAAACGAAAAAGGCGGAATAGAATTAATTGGATCCAACCTCTTCTTATGAAAAGGAAGGTGTATGGTTTATATACAGGTTATCTACAGGTTATTTACAGGTTATATATAGGTATACACAGGTTTTGTAGCTGCTTCAACTCTTTACTTCCGCAGTTTGATAGCTTTAATTGTTTTAAGAACGTCCATTTGGAATTCAAGTACTTCAAATTTGTCAAAATCTTAAATGGAAGGCAATATGCCATTGAAGAATGACTGGTGCCTATTCGGTTTTTCCCTAACAGCTTCTATCATTTCCAATTCGACGGGGTCCAATTTTCTTTTATTTTGTCTAGGTTTTTTTAAATTCTATTCAGTCATTATCTGAACATGAATACTTCTAGGTTCTTTGCTAGACTGACCACTTGAGGCTTGGTTGTTTGATACGTTGATAACTTGTTCAGAAGGATTATCATTTTCATTTATCTCCACATTCTCGCAATCGTTGACATCTACAGACAGACTATCTCCTGTGGTTCAGTGTTGAAATATTTTATCAAGGAACTGCAACTGAGAGTCGTATATGTACGTTTTCAAAATTTGTGCTCCAGACCCTGATTTTTTAGTTTCTTTAATTTTGTTTTGTGATTTTCTGTAGGAATCTCTGACATTTTGCCACTTCTTCATGACATCTTTACCTGCAAAAAAAAAAACGTCATTGGACTGTTTGAAATTAGTAAGTCCATGTCCACATCCATGACCAGAAATAAAATAAAATTAAGTTATAAAAAAATAATTTTCATGAATTATAAAAATTAAACCACTTGTGGATTGTATGGATGCGAAACCGAAACTAAAACGCTTGCGTGTGTTGGGCTGCACGTGTGTGCATACCCCTAGACCCTCTTTGGCGCCGTCTGAGAGCCGTGTACTGCCGACGCGGCTCGAGGGGGCAAGCGGTGTATCGCGGTGCCGGTCCGGTCTCCAAGAGGTTTGAATTTCACCGCTTTGATCGCTTCACACTTGTGCGGCGACCGCCTCAACCGCGCCGAATCAGAGACCGCCTCAACCGCGCCGAATCAGAACCGCGCCGCGTAAAACCTCGCAGGTGTGAAACTAGCCTAACGCATCGTGTGGCCTCGCTCTAAGGCGGTTTTGGCGAACCGTGCGGGTTGCCTACCCTGAATGAATGCGATATATGCGATACCGGGGTGGCGTATACTAAAACCAAAGTGGAGGTTTAGTGGGAGCTTCCTCCAGACCACTTTATTTGAAAAGGTCTTGTCTGTCTAGAATTTTCAGTCTGGTCTTCTCTGTCTAATCAAATCAAATCAAAATTATTTTTCTTTGAAGATGGATGAATCTCTTATAGAAAAGTAAACTATCACCCATTATTATAATGTCTGCTATTAACTGTGAGATCTGCAAATTTATTGCAAAATTATTTTTACGGATTTTCAAAAAATGATGAAACACCTGTCTCTGCATTTATTACTTGATATTAACATCACTATTGTCCAGAGACTATAAGCAAGTTATTTTGCATTTTGAGGGCCAAATGAGAGAAATTTTAATAGAAAGGCTATTGTTAACATTGCTTTGACTAAGTTTATAACCGGAATCTGAGGAAAAGTAAATTAACATCGAAAAGTAAATTACCATGAAATATTGCTTCTGCAATTTTTAAAATTTCGGTACCGATTATAGCATCTCCAATTTGCAAATTACAATTGATCTGACAGTGCTAAAACCTAATAATTCGCAAATTTGAAAATATATGGAGTTGTAGGAGGTTGCAACTGCCTTTGCTGAGGATTATTAGAATGCTGTATATAGTACTATAGTAGTAATAGATTTCTTTGATGTTATAACATAAATAAAAGGCGTGTGGTTGCAAACAAGTTCTCAGACATTTCAAATCAAGCTACATTTCTATGTAAAGTAATATACTTTAAAGCTTAGTAGTATGTATAGGTATAATTGAATTCAAATCAATGTCTCTAATTAAATTTAATATTATGTATTCACATACCATCTAATTGATTAATTAACTTAGATTACTATTTGCTTCAAAAAATCTTAAACATTTACACGAAGAATTTTACGAGGACAGTAAGGCAACAGATAAATAAGTATACAAAGGATTTTGTACTCGTTTCCTTACATTAGCCCGGCTTTACGTTTTGCTCCATTAAAAGCAGGACAAAAGGACAACAAAACTTTAAATACCTTTTACGTTTCCTCACAACGAACGCAGCTTTTATCTCGTTGTGTTACATTAAAAACTAGACTATATTATTTCTTAATATCTTTATAATTATAATTAACATTATAATTCGTTACTAAAATGTATACATTATGATATTAAAAAATTAAAAGATTATAATACACAATTTACTGAGATTCGACGCATTTAAATGTTATTTGAAATTCGCATCAGTAATTATGAGTTCACAGGATTCTATTATAATAACGTTTATATAGCCTAATTGTATACAGATTAAGGTAAGTACAATTAGACTAGTCCGAATTACTGATTATAAAATAAATTGTATGTGGTAATTTGTGTATTAGTGTTCGTGTTTGAATGGTCTTATGCAACGATGTGCTTTGATAAAAGGGGTGTATTCTATCGAGTTGTTTACATTTGTTGCAAACATCGCATTAACGATTTAATTCGGTCATATTGAATATATGTGTTTATTGCGAATGTTGATTCAAAATTAACATAATCCGGGGCAATATTTAATAATAGCTCAATGCGATGTGCAATAACAATGCTTGTAAAAAGATACGTTCTAACTGTATTTAGTTACTATTATTGTTCCGAAATCTGCTTTTGTTTTTGTTATACCGTTAAATATTATATCGTTATAATACATGCGAACCCAAAAGTTTCAAGCGAAAGTTTTAACGTGTTGTATTTCAAAATATATCAAAAACAGGTAAAATATGTGCAATACATGAGAAATATATGATGTTATTGAAATTTAATGCCTGGTAGATAAAATTGATAACATCAAGCAAAATTCCATTTTGGCGACCGAGTGAAGGTCTTAGAACATGATTATGGGACAAGACTAAAATTATAAGACTAAAAGTGCGTCCATGAGAAAATTCCCTCCTGTATTGTAAAAGAAATAGCGGAGGGAATTCTTTATAAATCGCAATCGTTTTTGCTTCCAACTAAAAGTAGAATATTTTCTATCCTTTAAACTATTTTTGTTTTATTTTCTTTCACAATCATAACGTCTTGGTTGCAAAATCCTTTATTTTACATACATCTTTCGATAGATTTACATAATGGTCTCCAAAACAGTTTTTTCGATTTCGATTTATACAATAAATAATAGAAATATGATAAATATACATAAAAAAAAACAATTTCTTTGTCTGAGTCGGAGTTGATTAATTAATGCAAATATTAAAAAGGGCGATGACAGGGCTCTTTTGTTTTCATAATTAGGAATTTATCGGAGATTATAATCTCCGATAAATAATTTTTTCCAAAAAGCAAAGAATTACTAAACAACACAAAGAAAATTCAACAAGTAGATATTGTTATTGTATTTCCTTGTTATTTATATTGAACACTTCATAAACATGTTTGTTATCTACAAGAATAAATCAACAAATATTAGATCTAACTTTATAAATGGACGTAAATTATTTCATATTGAAAATAAACTTATTAAAACTTCTTAAAAACATTGAGATAATTTTATAGCTTTTAGAAATTAAACTATTTAGCTATACCTTGCACAACTATAATAAATATGGATGTTACTAATGCAATCCAATCACTGTTGCAAAAATCCCCTAAATAACCATTAAATCAGAAATCATTCATCGACTACCACAAACATTTGATAAATGTCCCCAAATTTTATTCTTATTCTGATTTATTAGGAGATATATTATCGCATACCGGTGACTCACGTAAGAACATTAATACATTTATTACATTGTATACACATAAATCACTTATCATTGATAAGGCTGGACAAGGCTATAGATAAGAAGTAGTACGGAATATGCTTAGAAAATTGAGGAATTTAGTCAATTCTTGACAAGAATTGTAGTTCATTATTTAGTCAAACAGATTAGATTGGCTTCATCGACATCATCAACCAGCTCGTCCCGTAGACTGCTGGACATAAGCCTCCTCCATAGCACTCCATCGTCTTCGATCTTGAGTTTCGTGGATCCAGTTGTTTTCCGCTATGTCCGTGGTCTTCCTCTACTGCGCTTAACGGTTCTTGGTCTCCACTCTAATATTTTCCTCGTCCATATTGCGTCCTTACTTATTCCACCTATATTTCCACCTTATTTTCTCCACTTCAGTCTCCAGTTCGATCAGGCTGTCTTCGGACATAAGTGTTCATTCGTCTCACGTGGCCAGCCATTTGAGTTTAGTTATATGCTGGATCACATCTGCCACTTTAGTTTTCCTCCGTAGATCCTCATTGGTGGTATGGCGGTGTAGGTTTATTCCGATCATTGATCTTTCTATTTTTCGTTGAGTTAATTTAAGTTTTCTTGCCGTTTTGGTGGTTAGAGTTAAGGTAGACTTCCGAGCAAAGCGGCTCTGGCGTTACTAACGCAGCGATACTTACGCGGCGACATAGCGATAGTATTATGCACTATGGAAACGTTTGAGGCCCCATTCGAGCGCGGCGTCCGTGCGTCAGTGTCGCTGCTGTCGAATTGCGCCTCATATGTTTCCATAGTGCATCATACTATCGCTCTGTCGCCGCATCAGTATCGCTGCGTTAGTGACGCCAGGGCGGCTTTGCTCGAAAATCTACCTTTCAGGTTTCGCATGCGAGGTTGGTTCTTTGCAATTCGCAGGTCTAATTATCTCTAGATATTCTGACTTCAAGACCAAGGTTAATGTATTTCTAGACTAAATCTACGTTTATATTTCTTATCGTTCGGTAACAAATTATTCATTACTTTTGATTTCAAAAAGTTGATCTCCAATTCAACTTTCAAGCATACGATATGAAGTTCTCCCAGGTTGTCGGTTGTAAGGACTATGTCTTCCGCACTAGGAAGGTAGTTTGGTGTTTTTCCATCTATGTTAATGCCTCTTGTTTTCAAATTTAGCTTTTCGAGGGCATACTGTAGAACCGTTATAAATAGTTTTGGGGATATGGTATTACCCTGTCTTACTCCTCTTCCACGATAAATGGGGTTGGTGTTTCCATATAACTTTATAGATATTGTAGCATGCCGGTAGGTTAGCTCTGAGAATCTGGAGTCAATGCGACACTCTCTCAAGGCGTTCGTGTTTAGCTCTAGAGCATCGAAAGCTTTGTTGAAGTCCACGAATGCAAGGTTCAGTGGTCTGTTGTATATCCACTGACTTTTCGATTAGGACCTTGATGCTTTGCAAATGGTCTTTTGCTCCAAACCCAGAGCAGAATCCAGCTTGTTCATTTAGTTGCTAAAATTTTAATTTCTTCTCTAATCTTGTTGTTGTTACTTTTTTGAGTAGTTTGAAGAGTTGGCTCAAAAGTGTTATGGGTCGGTAGTTTTGTAAGTCGGCCTTGTCACCTTTTCTGTGGAGCAGAGTGGTAATTCCCTTGCGCCACTTGTCTTGAATTGTGGAATCGTGTAGACAGGTTAGAGTTCGTATTTTCTTCACCAGAAACATGCATCCTGTTTGTATTGCTGCTTTAATTATTCTGTCTTCGCCCGGTGACTTATTGTTTTTGGCAGGGCGAGCTCGATTTATCCGATAGTGATGTCTAGAAGCTCTTCGGATCCTTGGTTGACGATGTTTTCTTGTGGTGTTGTTGTTTCCAAATCTTCTACTTGACGGCTTTTATATAGTTTGTGGTAGAACTCTTCTACCGTGCGCAGTATTTCCTCTATGTTCGTTGTGTTATTTCCTTGCATGTTCTTTAGTTTTGTTATTTCTTTCCTTCCTTCACCAAGGTTACTGCGTAACACCTTCATGCTTCTGTTTTGCTCTATTGTTTGTTGAATTGTTCCGCTACGATATCTTCTGGTGTCCCGCTTGATGGTTTTGGAGATTTTCTTATTTATTTCTTTTAGTTTCTCTCTTGTTTTATCTGAGTTGCTTCTCATTTCGTTTCGTTTAGGCAATAAGATTTTAGCATCTTGACTGATCTTTTCTTCTTTCCTGGATTTAGGGCAGTTGGTATCTTGATTTTTTTGTATAGCTTCCGTTATTGCGTCATTTAGATTTTCTATGTTTGTTTCTGAGTGATCGTTATTTGTTAATGTATCGGCAATGTTCGTTTGAAATTTACCTATGTCCAGTGTTGGTGCCCATACTCGATTGGTCGTTGTCTTTGTAAATTTGAACCTTTATTTTGCCAGGTCTATTTGGATTTTACTTCTTAATATTCTGTGGTGACTTCCCGTTCTGCAGTTGTTGAGTATGGTTACGTTTTTGTTTATTAATGAAGATTATAAGAGATCCTCAATCTTAAAACGGTACTTGTATACTCCAAGATGTGAAACCGCAAAGTGGTCCTTTGTTGATTTTAGGAAGGCCTACAATTCTATGGATAGAGAAACACTTAAGAAAGAACTCCAGGTTACACCCATTCCAAGGTTAAATTTGGAGGCGAGATTTCAGAAAGCTTCGAAATAAAACTGGTATGAGACAAGGAGTTGGACTTTCCCCACTTCTCTTCAACTGTGTCCTTGAAAAGGTTATGAAAAAATGGCGCGAGGAACTGATCAATGTTGGTGCTCAGAGGGGTATCTACCTGGGACGTAGGAACAATGGACTGGTTGTGGATTGCATGGCCTTTGCAGATGACATGACACTGTTTGCTGATTTGCTTGAGTTGGCAACAATGCAGGTAAATTGCCTCAGAAAACCGGCTGCCAAAGTGGGTCAACGTGGGTCAAAGTGGGTCAACGACTTCAAGTGTCGCTGGAGAAAACAGAATTCTTCACCAACATCAGAGAAACAAACCATCTCTCTGTTTGTTGTCTCTACTACAGCAGTGAAACATCAAGAGGACTGAGAAATTTAAGTATCCCGGCGAATGGATTCAACCCAACTTATCAGAAAGAGCATCATTATCCAAAAGAGTCAACAAGTTATAACTAGCCAACTGACTAACAATACTTACAACAAGAAATGCCTGTCACGCAACCTGAAACTTAATCACTGCATATCAGTCATACGACCATAAGCCCTATATGCCATGAGGTGTCTTTTCTTGAACCGAAGAGGTCTGGTAGAGAAATTGGTTATCGGAGAGAGGAGAATCCTCAGGGAGATCCTAGGCCCGATAAAAGAAGATGGGGAATTCCGAATGCGGCATAAATCTGAGCTCTACGAACATATTGAGATGCTCTCTGACTATGCAAGGAAAAGAATGGTAGCTTTCTATGGCCACGTTGCAAGATTGTCTCCAAACCGACTAACCAACCGTCTGGTTCACCTTCTGGCAAAACAAGAAGGTTCGCACCACTTGGTTGACAGAAACCGAGAAAGATATTAAAGAGCTGGGAATAACAGATCTCCCAAACAGACAGTGAAGGAAGTCCGTGGATTTCAGGAAAAACCCCTCAGGAAAGGTACCCCCTGGACAGAAGAGAGAAAGGAGTTACACCGGCAGAAGAAGCGACAATACTGGGCAAAGATCAAAGCCCAACAGTTGAACAAACGTGGTCCAAAGTAGGCCTATTCGAAACAAGAAGAAGATTGGAGATTGTCAAATCAATATCGTTGCGAGTACTACCGTGTGGGCTTTCCCAAGTTCATCTTCTATTAGGTTCTTTATTGAAGAAACTATTCATTTGGTAGAGATTGTTTTGTAAGAGAAAGTTCACCATCGTTTCACCGCGAGCATTTCTTCCCTCTGATCCGAAGTTTCCTAGACATGTGTCCGACTGATTTGTTTTAATAACGGTTTTAGCATTAAAATCGCCGCATACTATGGTGAACTAGGTTTTCATGGCCTCCAGAGCCAGACATATATCTTCGTAGAATATGTCCACTTCTTCGTGTGTGTGGGATGACGTGGGTTGTACTATCTTTGAAGGGTGTAGGAAGCTACTCTTGTTGAGAATTTCTTGACTGATAGAATGTCGTTACTCAAGCATCTGTGGATTAGAAAGCTCACTCCTCCTTTTGATTTGATGGGTTCTCCAGCATAGTAAAGGAGATGCCCAGATTTTCATTTTAATAGATCGCCTTCTGACTTCACTAAGGCCGATAACGTCCCACCTTATTTTCTCCACTTCAGTCTCCAGTTCGATCAGGCTGTCTTCGGACATAAGTGTTTTGGGTTATATGTTCCGATTTCTAAATTTTGTTGTTTACTTCTCTTTATAGCTTTGTTTAATTATAATCTTCGCCGATGAATCTTTGCCTCCCCTATATTCCTAGAGGCAAACCTTTTATAAGGTGCGGGGTTTTAAGCTAGGCGCCTCACCCACCTGCGGACTTTGCCATGAAAATTTGCCATGGTAGGGTATTAAAGTAGTAATCTTCAACGCTGATTAGACAGATTGGAAGATGGGTAGCAATTGCATTTTCTCAATTCACAGACCTCTTATGGTTATCCCGCCAATATTCGGTCGCCAGAGCCTCGTTTGTTATCTAGCAGGGCGTACCGGGTGGACTAAGTAGACACCGCTCATGCAGTTGAGGTTAACATTTAGGACACTTTGTTGTTAAAGATGGGGTCGTCTCCCATTACACCCCACTAAGATTGGCTTACTCAGACTTTAAATCAGGGATGCATCCGATACCGACTTCGATAAAACAATCCAAGGGTACTATAACACCATTCCCTGAAATGTCATTCAATCATGAAGCATATATCGGGTAATGATAGCGGTGGTTCAGTCTTCTACAATTTGCTCAACCTAATTAATTGGAGCATTTCAGGGAAACCAGCAATAAGTCAATTAAAACATAAATATTGTGTTCATGTTTTTCGCCATTCTCTTCCTTCCGAATTTCTTTACGCAGTTTTTTAATCACCAATGCAGAAATAATTGATTTTTTTAACTGATCAATGGAATGATTAGATTGTATTTTATAAAATTAGTAAGATTACTTTTTGCAGAACTTTTTGATAGCGGTGATATTATTCGTTTTCCGATATATCGGAATCGGCGTTATTGGTTTACCAATACAATGATACATTTTGAATGAAGCTTCTTTGCCTAGTATAAAGTGCAACGTAGAGCTCACTACGGACGAATGTATAATGATGCACGAGAAGGTGAAACGTGAAGGTGAAGGTGAACGTATTTTACGTTATTTTGAAGATATTCCAGAATGAATCAGCAAGGCCACAGTGTGTATGACCCGACGCTATGCCGTTAAACTGTCTCCGAGAAATGCTACAGAATATCCAAGACACAGACTGTCGGTCTTTTGCAATAGGGAATGTATCGAAACTTATAGTGGCTGCTATGATATTGGCTCTTAATGAAATATTTGATTATTTGGAGGATCGTATTATTTAACCACTGCAATATATGCGCGTTATAAACATTTCATAAACAGTCTACTATTAGTAGGCAAAAGGACGACTTGGAGAGTTACTGAATTTAGAATCTATTTGAGAATAATACAACTAATTGTAAGTACAAGTCCTGAGCCATCTGCAAGATTTGGGATATGGAGCGTTTGTGTATTATTCAAGAGGCTGAAGAAGATGAGCCTCTCTTTCTTTGGAGCACTGATGCTCTCAAAGAAGAACTAGATGTATTTGAGATCCAATATATCAAGAAAAGCAAATCCTCTCAATTTCTGGCGCTGCCGCTGTGATGCTTTATATTCAAATTTAAAAAAATTACACAAAAATATTTCAGTTACCAAATCAGTTCTCTCTCATCTGAAAGGCTATTTTCAACGGCATGTCTCATCCAACCAGACTTACTAAATCAATTTTCACCTAATAGTCTGAGGATGTTGTGTTTCCTCAATTTGAATTATTAATTTCTTATCTGAACTAATTAAATTGATATTTTATTTAATTACGTTTTCAAAAAATAACTAATATTTTTTTAAATAATAATTTTCAAAATTTCGTTAGTTAACATTCTAGATGAATATTACACAAGCACATAATGCAGTCTGTCTCTATATTTTCTATCCTAAACCCACAGCTCTTTACACGTTTTGAAACCTGCACTGTCCTCGTCGGTATCGGTATCGTTGATTTTTTAATAAAAATTGGAATGGTATCGTATCAGCAAAAGTGCGTATCGATGCATCCCTACTTTCAATATACAAGTTTTAAATTTGAATATGTGATCTGTAGTTTCATATGTGATGTATAGAACAGATTTGAGTCACCTATAGAGAAAACTAGATTGGGAATATTGTATGGCAATTCGTGATAAAAACTGTCTTTCATTATATAGTTAAACAGATTTGAGTCTCTCATATAGATTGGCTTTTTTATTTTATAAGGGCAACACTATAGCCCATCATAATAAATAAAGAGATGTATAACCAAAAAATTGAAAACTTCTTCAAGGACCATTGGGTTTATTAAGAAATCTATCAAAGTAAATGGGTTCATAAAGAATGTCTCAACCAAGCGATAAAAAAAGCAAAAAGAATATTAAATGAAATTGAACAAAAGTGTCTTCTCGCAAATAATACAAATATGCCCAGACTATATGGACTAATCAGAAAATTTAATAGATATACCAATTAAACCTGTTGTTTCGTTCATTAATTCGCCAACACACAAAATTAGCAAATACATGATAAATTTCTTGAAAAATAACCTGCATATTAAATGCAAATACACAGTAAGGAACACAACTGAGGTAATAGACAAAATTAAGGATTTATCTATACCAACAAAAGCATTTATGTTCACATTAGACGTTACTAATTTATACACAAATAAAGACGTTAATTGAATTATGGAAATAATGAAGGAGAAATTAACAGCTAGCTCATTAAATAATGTAGAAGTAGAGGAAGCTTATAAACTACTGGAAATTTGCACAAAACAAAATTTCTTCAAATTCAACAGTAAAACGTAAATATCAATATAAACAACATTGTGGACTAAATGTTGTTTATATTGAGTACAATAGGTACAATAGTACAATAGGTATGTCAATGATATATTTGGAAGTTGATCTGGCACAGAAGAAGTATTTGAGAACTTCATTGATTATATTAACAAAGTAGTCACAGGAAAATAAATTTCACAGCTGAGAAACAAAATAATTATGGGATTATTAATTTTCTAGACCTCAAAATTTAAGTAAAGAAAAGTAAAATAGAATTCAACATTTTTAGAAAACCATCGTATACAGTCATCACGATAAACAACGCATCAAATCACCCAGGAATACATAAGCTACTTTATGTGCCTACAATAGTTTCGTACATAGAACTACCAAAATACCAATGAAAAGTGAAAGAGTAACTGAAGAATTTAACACTATGAAACAAATAGCTAATAGAAATGGTTTCAAAGAAGAACTTGTTAAAAAAATTGTCAACAGTATCTTTAAAATGAAAAGAAGAGAAGAAACATACATGAAAGAGAATGGGACTGTCGAAAAAAGTAACTATGTGATACTCACTTACATATCTGCTATATCTGATAGACTAAAACGTACTCACGTACACAAAAAGGAGGATTAAAAGTTGCTTTGAAAACAAACAACATAATTGGTGAATAAATAGGAACTAAATGAGAAAAAAAGGAATATAGAAACTTGAATGTGGAAGCTGCAACGATGAATATCTTGGACGTACTATTCGAAATTTCAAAGTGAGGCTAAAAGAACATATATCAGAAATTGGCAGCTCAAACCCAAATTCTCGATTTGCAAGACATATCAACGATACACAACACTCCCTTGAATCTGCGAAAGTTATGAAAATATTACATGTTTGCTCCACGTTTTGGAAAGCCGATTACCTTGAGAAATTGTAAATAGGAAGATCAAGGCGGAACGTCAATAAAACCTGCCTAAATTAAGAGTTAGACGCTAGATCGAGGAAAAATGTTTGAAATATTCTATGATAAAATTGACGATGATTTGATTGACAATACTGACAAATAACGAAAGATGATCACCCAAATATATTAATAAAGTATTTACAAAAAAACACAAAAGAAATCGACATATAACAAATTGAAAGTTTCAGTTTTTATTTTCATATATAAATTTTCATGTTACACCCTGATGATGGCTAATTTTTAATAATAAAGAGCCGAAACTAGTTGGTAATAATAGTAATTATTAATCTTCTTAAAATAAATAAAGTATAAATTAACAAAACAAAAAAAAATCTCATTACATAGTTAAACATATATAAATATACATACATACATATATAAGTTTTAAATTTGATTTTGTCATCTGTAATTTCATTTGTGATGCATGGAACAGATTTGAGTCCCCTATAGAGAAAACTAGACGGGGAATATTGTATGGCAATTCGTGATAAAAACTGTCTTTCATTATATAGGTAAACAGATTTGAATCTCTCAAAAAGATATGCTTTGGAGATTAAGAAAACTAGATGGGGAAGATTGTATAACAATTATTGATAAAAACTGTCTTTCATTACGTAATTAAACATATTTGAGACCTTTATTGTAGCTTTAAATATACAAGCTCTCAATTCGAATATGTGATGTGTAGTTTTAAAAACTTTGCTATTTGATTTTGGTTTAAGTAGTAACTTTGAGAAATGATTTTCTATTGATTCTGTAGAACAATCCAAGAGTACTAAGACGATTCCCTGAAATGCCCATTCAATCATGAAGCGAATATCGGGTAATGACAGCGGTGGTTCAGTCTTCTACAATTTGCTCAACCTAATTGATTGGAACGTTTCAAGGAAACCAGCAATAAGTCAAATAAAACAAAAAAATTGTTTACGTGTTTCGCGTCATTCCGCTCTCAGCTTCCGTTTTAAGAGCTTAATGTGACTTATTTCAAACATGAATGCCACAATTTGTTTAAGCAGTTTTTTATACACCAATGCAGATTTAATTGTATTTTTTAAATTGTTTAATGGAAGGATTAGATTGTATGTTATAAAATTAATAATCCAGCTTCTTATGTTTATAATAAGAATAAAACATTTGGGTCTTTTCTTCAAACATTATATTTGTGATACATTCGTTCACTAAGTTAACATCGTCAGTATAACATCCTATACTGATGATTTTAACTTAGTTGACGAAATGTATCAAAGTGTTTCATTCTTAATATAAAAAATCTTTAAACTCAACAAATCCAAAACATTTTTATAATAAGCCCGCATAAACTAAAACATTTTCTACAGGTAAGACCCGCATAAACTTTTTAGGCCGCTAAAATATGCCGTGATATGCGAATAACTAACACAAATGGGGATTTAGGTTCCAGTATTTTTTATCAAAATGTTTACCTATTAATATATGATCATTACCAAGCAGCTTCAAGGGAGGGCGTCCATTTTTTAAGATATTCGCACGCGCTGAATTTTCTTTAGCATTAAGTCCACATCCTAATTTTTGCAAAAAAAATCATTTGCAATTTTACATTGCTTGCTTTAGGGCGTATGTTTTAAGACTTGTGACTTCCGTCATAAACTGTGTACATTGAAAAGATCTTCATTAAGGTAATAATTTCAACGGCAAGTCTAGGCCTTCCTTTGCGCCTTTTAAAGTAAATCCTTTTATCTTTGCTATCCCGTTCCCTGATTATTGCAGATTCCATTTCAAACAAATTTGCTTCATTAGTAGTTAGCCAAGCTTTTTTATGTCCGGTCGAATAAACCTAATTTCGAATGAGACGTAATTGTTCTTGAAAGACTTATTACGGGGTTTCCATTCCTCTATTTCTCAAACTGCATTAAAGCGAAATACATTTTATATTTATTGTAAGTATTTTAAAACAAAAATGATCATAAACATTTTCGTTACATTCAGATAATCGTCAATAAGAGTTACATAATCCATTAAGATTTCTCTGAAATTTGTAAATTTTATTTAAATTGATTAATTTTATATAACTTAATTATTTTATAAAATAAAAACTCAATTTTATTATTATTAACGTAAAGAAAAATTGTATTATAAAACTAATTATTCGCAAAAGAAATAAAATGAATAGATTAATATTTAAATTGGCTGAAATTTGAACGAAACAAAATCGATTATTCCGCTCTAATTATTAATGCATAGAAGAATATTTCAAAGTCGGTGTGCATGTCAATGAGAATTTGAAGCATGAAATGAAAAATCGCATTTGCGAACGGAATAAAGGTCTAAAGCGTTCAGCTAATATTAAACCAGATGTTACTGCATAACGCATTTCAACTGCAATGGACTAGAAAATGTCCAGAACTTGCATAAGAGATTATAATTAAACGACATAATTTCACTATTTTAAAATAATACCTGCTAGGTTGCAGTATTTTGTAATAGCTTATATTTTGGGTCATTTCACACTTTGCAAGCGATCAATTTATTGTTTTTTCTCTAGTAGCATCGGACCTCCTGCTAGGTATATTAATTCAGAAATGTTAAGTTATATCAATATTTATTATAAATAAATAGCTGTAGCTTTACCATCAAACACAATCGATTATCGGTTATAAATTAATATCGTGAGATTTGTTTGAAACATTTAACCTGCTGCATTTGCAGTATATATTTTAGCAAACACGTTGCTTGCTGTATTATGTATTTACATTGAATTTGAATTCCGAAATACATGTTGAATATGAAACAAAGTTTTGTATTCAAAGAGCCTTCGAAATATAGAAACAAGAATACCGTATTATTTTATATACAACTATTGATCATTCGATCTTTATAAAATGGGGTTTTCGAGGGTCCTCTAAATCTGTTATACGTGACTTCAGTTCGCAAATTCCACCTAGATTCTCACCCATTTTACTGTTTTCCTTCATTCAATTTCTTCTTGTGCTAAATCCACATACACACACATGCACACACAAGTGTATGCAAGAAAGATTTTATTTACAACTAGATCTAGACTTGTAATCTAGCCACTAACGTATAGCATTATCTGTCTAGTATTTGCAAATAGAACATATGCAGGTATAAATAAATGCAATAGTGACAAAATATTTTAATTTCAATTGTAAAGACATTCAACCTGTTCGTAGCTCTATAATATTAAATCTTATTTAAAACTACAAAACAAATCTCATGTTGAAACAACTACTTCCCTTGCTAATACCATGCAGAATATTAAATTATACAATAGATATGTATATGTTATCACTAGACCCAGTCCACTTTCGTGGCACTAAACGAGTACTAGATAAATAACATTGTTTTATAGATCACACCTTTCTATTCAACTTAAGTGAATAGTCATTTGCAGATGCGTTTCGAGATGTAACTTTCACCAGTGCAGCTTCGTTGCTTTGAATTATAAATTGGAATACACTAACTTGAACGCCTCGCCTCGTACATGATTGGCGAGGTTAGATTTTAATTTGAAGTGTATGGAGCATAAATTTGGCTTAAAACTCAATGTTAACAAAACAAAATATATGGTTATCAGTAGAGAGTTTAGAGTTCGGGACTTTAGAGGTGTCATGGTCGAGGGTGCGCATCTGGAAAGGGTGCATAAATTGTTGTATCTGGGTAGCAACATCAATGATCAATGGGACTCGAGCATCGACATCAACACCAGAATATAAAAAGCCAGAGCCGCCATAAAAGTGCTAACCAGTTACGGGATGGGCGGTAATACGGAAAAATGACGGACATCCTTAAAGGAAATATCCCAATTCGCTTGAAACGAAAATTTGCGTATTACCTGTCCTGACCTATGGCTCAGAGACCCTAACTTTAACAAAGAAAACCGCAGAAAAACTAAGAGTAACACAAAGGCGAATGGAGAGATCGATGCTTGGCCTGACCCTGAGGGATCGAGTGAGCCACGATGAATCGAATGAAGAGATTCACGACGTATTGGAGTAGATGATATTATACAACGAATCACTACGCGGAAATGGAAATGGGCTGGGCACATTGCTAGAATGGAGGACGGGCGATGGACCAAAAAACTGTTGGAATGGAGACCAAGAGGTGACAAGTGTAGCCGAGGCAGACCTCCCACTTTATGGACTGATCACCTAAAGAGGATAGCGACAAATTGGATCGTAACAGCCAGGGACAGAGAGAACTGGAGACGTTTGGAGGAGGCCTATGTCCAACAATGGACGTGAAAGGGGCTGCATGATGAACCAGTCACGATCTAACTTTAAATATAAGAATAAAAATGGCACGCTGCTATGTGTTTCCAGTTCTCTTGTGTGGCATGGAGGCACGGACACTCACGGAAGTAATGCTTAAACGCCTTGAAACATTCGAAATGTGGGTGTACCGACGATTACTAAGGATCAGTTAGGTGGACTAAGTCAACAACAATAGAGTTCTCATCGCAAGGAAAAAGATCTGTAAATAATCCAAACTATCAAACGGCGAAAATTTGAATATTTTTGTCAATTTGTAAGGCACCCGAAATAATATAAAATGCTTATAGAGGGGGACCTTAATTATAGAGGAAAAAAAACCAGGTAAGCGGTGCCCAAGAAGAAAGAGTACATCGTGGTTAAAGAATTTGAGGCAGTGGTATGGGAAGTCTACGGTTCAGCTTTTCCGGACCGCTGTCAACAAAACAATCATCGTCAACTTGGTAGCCAACATGATAACCAACGATCGTTTAACGGTCATGGTACCAGAAGAGGAAGAATAAGAAGCATACATGAAGAAAATGTTTTAACAGTTTGAGGATTGCGACGGGTTGTAAGGCCGCCGACATGGGACCATCAGCAAAGACTTACATGAGTGTTTTTAACTAGAGCACCAAACTTGAGTGCGAACTTAACTTGTCGACGATCGGAGCATAAATGAAGAAAATGTTTTAACAGTTTGAGGATTGCGACGGTTTGTAAGGCCGCCGACATGGGACCATCAGCAAAGACTTACATGAGTATTTTTAACTAGAGCACCAAACTTGAGTGCGAACTAAACTTTTCGACGATCGGAGCATAAATGAAGAACATGTTTTAACAGTTTGAGGATTGCGACGGGTTGTAAGGCCGCCGACATGGGACCATCAGTAAAGACTTACATGAGTATTTTTAACTAGAGCACCAAACTTGAGTGCGAACTTAACTTGTCGACGATCGGAGCATAAATGAAGAAAATGTTTTAAGAGTTTGAAGATTGCGACGGGTTGTAAGGCCGCCGACATGGGACCATCAGCAAAGACTTACATGAGTATTTTTAACTAGAGCACCAAACTTGAGTGCGAACTTAACTTGTCGACGATCGAAACAAGAGAGCGATTGAGAACTTCTTACTTACTGGATGAACTCGACGACTTCATCTCCAATGTAGGCAAATTTGTAGGCAAAATGTAGGTATTTTTGCGGCAGGACATCACACAATGCCGCATGGAGCATTGGCAGCGACTTCAGCCCAAGAACAGTCTTCCAGTCTGCTCATCCGCCCAGCTCTCTACGTCCCACTTAACTCTGCTTGCCACAGCCTATGCTCATCTCAAATCTTCAATTACAACTCAACAGATCCGACTCTTAATTGACCCAGGATCGGTGTTAACGTTCATCTCGGCTCACCTTATCCGTCAGCTTAGTCTCCATCGACACCGCTAGACTACACCAATAATTGGCTTTGGAGGAATGCAATCAACTTAAACATGTGGTGTCACTCAATTTTCGCTTCGATCAATTCACTATTCGCATTCAGTGAAGATCCAAGCCCATATCTTGAAGACAGTCGCTTCATTCCTGCCGTCCTTCCGAATCTCAACGCCCCATACCGGGGCGCTGAGATCCCCATTCCGGAAACACTAAGAACAACTCAAGTTGGCTGAACTAGACTTTCTTACATCACTGCCGATTGACATCGTTCTCCACATCATAAAGGGCCTAACAGGCGCACAACACATACAAGAAGGGCACAAAACATCATAAAGGGCCTATCCACAATGCCGTTTGCACAATTATTAATTTTCGGGCGGCTCATTCTGGAACCAGTCTATACAACACAAACAACAGCATGCTCTGCACACACCGCCACAGTTCCGCATGAACCTGATGTTTTGATGGAACTGCTTACAAGGTTTTGGACTAAAGAACTGCCAATGGACAAATGGAGTGTGAACGCGAGACTCACTTCAGGACAACTCACTTGAGGAACCCAACTGGAAGATACATTGTTCGTATCCCACTCAAGATGCTACTTTCTCACTAGGGCTCACATATGACTAGGACTCACATATGACATCTCAACACTGCTTGAAGAAAATGGTCAGAAGATATGTGCGAAACGAAGATTTCCCCACTCAATATCACCGGTTCATGAAAGAATATGAAGATCTTTTACACATGGTTGAGGTTGAAAAATCTCATTCAGTCAACACAATACAGTATTATTTATCGCACCATGGGGTTCTAAAACGTAACAGCTCGTCAACCAAGCTGCGAGTAGTCTTCAATGGCTCCAGAGTCACCACCTCAGGATATTCAGTAATCGATCTCATGCACACAGGCCCCACGCTTCAGCTCAACCTTCCCGACGTTCTCATTTCGATCCGCCTCCACAAATATATTTTTGCCACCGACATCCCAAAAATGTTTCGGCAAATAAAGGCACACCGAAACAACTGGGATATACAAAGAATTTTATGGCTCAATGATCATCTTGACCCAGTTTCCTATCAGCTTACCACAGTAACCTACGGGATGAAAGTTGCTCCATTTTTTGTCTTTCGAGCTTTACTCTAGTTGGTAAAAGATGAAGGACATGGTGTTTGGCATCGTTGCCGAAACATTTTTGTAATGTCGGTGGCAAACATGTATTTGTGGAGGCGGATCCAAATGAGAATGTCGGGAATGTTGACTCGAAGCTTGGCGCCTGTGTGCATGAGATCGTTTTCTGAATATCCTGAGGTGGTGACGCTGGAGACATTGAAGACCATTCAGGTTTTATAACCCCATGGTGCGGTAAATAATACCGTGTTGTGTTGACTGAATGAGATTTCTCAACCTTAACCATGTGTCCAAAATCTTCATATTCTTTCATGTACCGGTGATATTGAGTCCGAAAATCTTCGTTTCGCACGTCTTTTGACCATCTGCTTCAGGTCCTTCATCTTCCGTTGCATTGCCACCTCTACTGCGTGGCAGATACATAGACTACATCTTCAGGGAACCAGAATCACTACCATTGCTCGTCGAAGCTGCTGAAACAACTGAAATCGCTGTGCGATGCGGGCGGATTCCCATTAGCCAAGTTGCACTTCAATCACCAGGGACTCGCCAGCAAGCAACTCAGCCTCAGTCATCTCACTTGACGATTGCGACACTAAATTACTGGTAATGAATTGGCTTCCATCTCAAGATAAGTTCGTGTCCACATCTCACAAGCAAGTTCACTAAACGTCTCATCCTATTCGAAGTGGCGTAGATATTTGATCCGCTGGGGTTTGTCTCACCACTCACAGTTCGAGCAAAGAAATTACTACTGGCTGCTCAAACTTAATAGGTACTATCCATTGCCGTCTCAGACTACATTCAGTTGACTTACGCTCAGAGAAGACCTCTCATGCCTGGCCAGGCTCTCATTACCACATTTGATTCACACTTGGAGCAACTCAAGGATTGAACTACATGGCTTCTCTGATGCATCACAATTCGCGAAGTCTGCGGTTGTTTACAATACCGTAAGCTCCACGTTCACTGGATCTCAATCAACACTCATGTGCTCCAAAACTTCTTCAAAACAATCCCGGGGCTAGAACTCACAGCAGCGCTGCTTCTCTTTAAACCAGGGCTTCTTAAACTTTTTTCATTCGCGACCCCATTTTCGATTGTGATTTTTTTCGCGACCCCATTTACGATTGTGATAAGTGTGTGTGATGACTTATTGATTAGGTAACAATATAATTTTAGAATTTGTTCAGTGACATAAAAAAATTAAAAATTGCACATAAAGTTGTAAAAACGTATTTATTATAGTTTCGAAAATTATATACCTATTTTTCATCAAAACAGCATTTTTTTGCAATAATGATATATATTCCGAGTCTTAGTCCTTTCGAATATATTCGAGCGCAGCCGTTAAGTGGTTAGGTTTTTATTAATTATATAAAAAATAAAGGAAAATTAGTTTTTAATGAGACGGATGTGCTTGTTTTTTACTGCATAACAAACGAAATCTTAGTGTAATATTTGCCACTGCTGGAAGTAAAATCTCTTCCACAATTTTTAGCGATGAACGATATTGGGATTTGATATATGTTAAAGCTGAAAAAGTAATTTCACATAAATATGTGGTGTTGAAAGGCAGAAGAATATTTAATGATATATCAGAGGTTATGGGAAATTCAGTTCTAGCTCCCATTTAGAATTCAGTTAAAGGCTTTTTTGAAAAGTCTAGTTTTAGGTTTGAGTCACTCGAAAGCTCAGCAAATTCTTCTTGCGCTTTAAATGGCAGGTGATTAATCTCATCAACGCCAATCAAAAATGGTTTTTGAATCCAAGATAACTTTTAAAAATCAATATTGGATGTAAAATATTTACGAAACTGTGTTTCTAGCGCTTTTAAGTGACCTAAATAAAATAATAATTTTGGCGATAAAAGTTTTGCAATGATTTTTCTCGGATATAAAATTGTCGATACTGGAAAACATTTCGAACGAATTCTTTTCTATCCTACTTTTCCAAATGTAGATCTTTTTAATAAAACTTTCAATTTTGTCATTCGAAGTAAATATATTACTATTTTTTCCTTGAAGAGACAAAATTTAGATCGTTTAATTTCTCGAAAATATCTTATAGATAAAACAGCTTGGATAACCACAGGTCATTTTGAAAAAAAGTAGCAAGATCACATTTTTGTTTTGTTCCCATGTGATTTTGATCACATTTGTATAGTTGGAATCCGTATCCTTACAGAGATTTGAAAATAAGCGGCTGTTAAGAGCATTGCTCTTAATACAATTTATAATCTTAATAGCATCCTCAAGCACATCGTTCAATTCTGGTACTATTTTTTGCTGCAAAGACCTCCCGATGAATAAGGCAGTGAGTAAAAGTTATATGATCATAATGAGCAGCTTAAAAAAAATGATTTAAAACCAATATTTTGGCCCGTCATCGCTTTTGCACCATCCGTGCATACTCCGCAGCAATTTTTCAATTCTAACCCTTCAGCTTTTAAAAATTCGTCAACTTGACAATATATGTCTTTACCTCTAGTATGGTCTTGCAAAGGACGACAAAATAACAATTCTTCCTCGACGTTTTCTTTATAAACATATCTGACATATACTAACAACTGAGCTTATTTAGTAATATCAATTGTTTCGTCCAACTGAATTGAAAATTTTGGGCTTTCTTTAATTTTTGTGATAAGTTGATAGATAATTGATCCTTGTTAATTTCAGAAATTCTTTTCGCGACAGTGTCGTTTAACAAAGGATCTTTTCGAATATCATCGCCATTTTTACTTCCATGTAGTATTTCTACTATTTTAATAGCAGCAGGTAAAACAAGATCCTCGCAAATCGTGAAAGACTTTTTATTTTTACAAACAGTATGCAACTTCATATGACGCGAGTAAATATTTTTCATTACCGGTCATAATTTTTTCAAAAGATTTTATATCTTAATTGGAAGATCTTATTAGTCTTTCAAAATATTCTTTTGGTTTTTTGGCATACGAGGTATGCTTTGATTCATAATGCCTTTTTAATTTTGATGGTTTCATACTTTCTGTAGCCAATAATTCATTGCAGATAAAAAAAATAGGTTGTTCATTATCATTACAATTTTTAAATGTAAAGCCAAATTGAAAAAAAGATTCGTTATATTTTCTTTTTCGCACATTAGATGCCTGTTTGTCAATAATAAATCCTGCTTGTGAAGGCTTTATAGCATTGTCTTCTGCAACATTATCTTTTTTACTAAAGTTCAGCCATTTATCCATTGCCCAAAAATGATTTTAATCCTAAAAATACCAATAAACATATATATAAATAACATATTGTACATAATAATAAATAAATTAATTACAGAATAAATAACAAAAAACTATATTATTCTTGTGAGGTCCACTCTCGTGTTACAATGGAAAAGCGAAATGCGAAAAGACTGGGAAAGCGACAACACAGTAACACTACAGTCAATGTTGCTGAATCATTGTCTCTAGGGTTGCCAATTTTAACTACAGTTAATTAAGACGGATTCTCATGTTACTCTCATGTGGATCAGGTCTCACCCGTCGCGCTGGAAAGACTATGTCCGAAATAGGGTTTCTGAAATTCAAGAACTGGCACCATGGGCACCTGGTGCAAGCGACATGTTCCAGGTATTAGTAATCCAGCGGACTGCGCCTCTAGGGGCGTAACGGCGGCACAACTCTAGAATCACACACCGGATTAGTTAGAAGTGTTAGTTCTCAAACATTTGGATTGAACTTATATTAATTGAACATGAACTTATAAACCTGTATATTTTATTATTGGTGTGGAACCAATAACCTGTTTTCAAGTTCATGCCCTTCTCCACGTGTCAAGTTAAAACTTAACCTTAAAAAGTCATTTAAATCAATTAAAATAATAAATCCATTATAATCAATGAAATCAATAACCAGCTTCCAAATCAATAACCAAGTTCACGTTTTTCTACACTGTACATGCCAATTGTAATAAATCTATATTTTAATTCGAAATTTAAATCGATTTCGGCATCGATTAAAAGAAGGGGAAAGGTGTATCGACCTGGGCGGAAATCTCGCGATTTATTAATTACGCCGCGAATTTATATATTTCCGGTAGCATGCTTCGAGTGTGACAAGCGAAAATACACGGGTTGAAGCGCGAACCCAGGTCAATCGACACGTGCACGCAGCTAAATTTAATAGTTTCAAGTTAACAAGGGGGTGTAATCACGAGCCAAAGGGCTGCAGCGACTACAAACGTCTGGAAGACAAAAATTTGAAGGGAATCCCTCCACTTATTATCCTTATTTCCTCCCTTGAAATATGCGCCGGAAGGACGGTTCACACGGGGCGGAGACGCTAGCAACCCTAAAAGGTAAGTAATCAAACCAGCCCAGTATAAAATTAGCAAATTTGATTTTCGGGAGGTACGGTCCAAACACTACACAAACGTCAAATTAAAACCTAACCTCGCCAGTCATGCACGAAGCGTTCAAATAGCTGTACTCCAATTTATAATTCAAAACAGCAAAGCTGCACTGTTGAGAGATAAATCTCGAAACGCGTCTGCAGATGACTACTAACTAAGTTGAATAGAAAGGTATGATCTTTAAAACAATGTTATTTATAGTACTAGATCAATAACATTGTTTAGTGCCACAAAAGTGGACTGGGGCTAGTAATAACATACAAATATATGTTGTATAATTCAATACTCAGCTGGGTATTAGCCAGGAAACTAGTTGTTTCAAATTGAGATTTCTTTTGTAGTCTTAATAAGACTTATTGTTATAGAGCTACGAACGATTTTTTAAATCTTATTCCGCATATATATTTACAGTTAATTGTATAAAAGTAAATTCAAATATGGGTTTTGAAAATAGATTACAAACGAATTCCTATTTGAACGCCACGATTTAATAAGACCAACATAATATGGGAAATGGAATGAATTATTTATTTATTTAAAAATGTTGTAATAATGACTGTTCCTGTGGTAACATTGATTACTCATTTCATTTATGGTTTACTTTCAAATGCCTATGGCGAGCAGCGGTTTTATTGATAAACAAAAGCATAAATTTGTCTTTAATTCATACACAATAACATAATATATAATTTTTAATTAAATCAAACGAGACTTTTGCTGCAGAAACCAAAAAGGTTCCAAATTTATTCGGTCGTTTTAACGGTCTTGGCTAAGCATTCACGCCGAAATACTTCACGCCTTCTCACTAACGCTCTCCACCCCACACTGCTAAATGCAATATTCAAGAATTTTAGAAATTGCACCGTTAACAATGTACTTTACATTAAGCGCCAAAGTTTCGTATATGCAATGTGTCGCTCTATTTATATGTATTAATGCTATAGTTTTAAAGTTTAAAATGACTTTCGGGAACTAAGCACACGGCGGTCATGCATTCAAACCATTCGTCACATTACATTCTGCGAATTACATTCGCAGAAATGTTATGTGTGCAGAATTAGTGTACCGGTATTGTTAACAACTTTGTATTAAAGTTTTAACTGTTACAGCGCGTTTATAAGCATTCAACAACTATCTCCAACAAAATATATCCAGACAATCCAAATTTTAATTTAAATCCTAATTCTTCAAAGCAATAATACTCAAACAATTCCTGTAATTAAACACGACACTAAGTACATCAAAAGTTTAGCGAAATTCATAATTACTTTAATTAATTAATCTGTTTACCATATTAAACAACTCTCAAAAGTGATCAAAAGCAGAAGGTGATTTTGCACCATGGCTTCGTATAATACAGGCAGTACAGCTGATTTTTGGATAACGGAACTTGAAAGCATCAAGATATTAGTAGACTTACTGCACGGTATGACTGGAAGATCAGATCTGTAAACGGAGAGCTTGTACTGGCTTATGTTGAATCGTTCTCTATTAGCTTTCTTCGTTACTCGTTTAAATAGTGTATTGTACAACTCGTGCGGTAAGTTGTCAATTGCCCACGTGAGCGAAATTAGGCGCTGATTTACTCGAGAGGGCAATTGACAATTCCGC
Source organism: Phosphuga atrata (assembly GCA_944588485.1). Taxonomy (NCBI): domain Eukaryota; kingdom Metazoa; phylum Arthropoda; class Insecta; order Coleoptera; family Silphidae; genus Phosphuga; species Phosphuga atrata. The sequence continues at coordinate 86,374,797 of OX155894.1, forward strand.
ACGAGTTGCAGATAATATTTTTTATTACACATGCGAAGGAACATATCTTAAAAGTTTGGGGTCCAGGGGCCATAAAAAAAAAGAAGAAACAAAAATGAAGAATTTGCTTTTTCCAACTAAATCGTTATAATCGTTATAAGAACTCTCATCAGTCTTCGGTATCACCATAAAATGTAAACTCATTCTAAAACTTTTTATTTAATTTCAATTTCTTAATGAAAAAAAAATCTGTCACTTTCACGTCACTTTTTTAATATTGATTTTGATTGTGTTTTTATGTTTAGTTAATTATTCGATGTTTATTGAAAATTTGCGTGCTAAAGCATACTTTTCGTGCGACAAGTATATTTGTAGCACAAATAATTGAATTGACAAACAGCCATTTGTCGCACTAAAAAACGGGCCCCAAAATAGTACTTGTCCCGCACGAGTAATAAGAATGAGGTTCGAAGTATTGCCGTAAACTTTTCTATTTGATTTTCTGTAATCCTGATGATAGAAAATGAACGTGATGACTTTCCCATTATTAGTATATATTCCTGAGGAGGGAATACTCTTTCAACTTTTCTCACGCATTTTTCAAGCACACCAAAGCAGCGGTCATGAAATTATGTCCTAGTTCAGGAAATCTACGAACTATTTTCTTAAATCGACGTGACTGTACTGATGTAAACAGAAGCTGCGCCATTATATTGTTTTTATTTAGGGCACTGCAGTTATAGTTTTTTATTTAGGGCACTAAAAAGATAAAAGAGCTACGTGGAGGAGCTTTTTGATGATGACAGAAATTAGATTCCCTGGGAAGACTAAAGAAAACAAAAAGGCTGCGGGAGCAGATAAGGTACATATGGAAGTACTAAAAACCATTGCTAGCCAAGAAGGCAAAAGACTATATCTTATGCTAGAACTATTCAATACCATATACAGAACGGGAAAGATCCCTCCCAGCTGGCTTAAATCTACCTATGTAACGATTCCTAAGAAAACAAACGCATCACAATGCGACGACTATCGCATGCTTAGTCTAATGCCACATATCCTTAAAGTTTTTCTGAGAATAATCCACACTCGAATATACAAGAAATGCGAAGAACAAATGAGCTACACTCAATTTGGATTCCAGACCGGACTAGGCACTAGAGAAACCCTCTTTTCCTTAAATGTTTTAGCACACAGGTGCAGAGATATAAACATAGTTGTCTACGCTTACTTTATTGACTATCGAAAGGCATTCGACCGTGTCAAGCATCAAAAGGTGGAGAAAATATTATCCGTAACCGGGATTGACAAAAGAGGTATTACATTGATAGCGAATCTCTACTGGCACCAGATTGCCGAAGTAAGAATAGACGGAGGAACATCTGACACTGTGATAATCCGAAGATGCGTGCGACAGGGCTGTATATTGTCACAACTCCTATTCACGCCTATTCACTCCTATCTTACAGGACATGGGAGGTATCAAAATACATGGAGTAAATATCATCAATATCAGATACGCAGACGACATCGTAGTCCTTGCCGATCACATATTAGATCTACAAAATATAATGAATAGAATAACTGAATATAGTGAGCATCACGGATTGGACATACATATATCACAGACCAAACTGCTAGTCTTCTCCAAGGGACCTACTGCTGAAACAATTTTGATTAACGGCAATCAGATTGAACAAGTCTAGTGTTTTAATTATCTGGGTATCATAGTCAACGCGTGGTGCGATCCGAAACGAGAGATCCGTTCCAGAATCGAAGAAGCCAGGAAAACATTCATTAACATGAGAAGAGTTTTTACTAGCGCTGGTCTGAGTTTGGAGCTAATGGTTCGCATGACTAGATGTTTTGTCTCAAGTGTGTTGCTGTACGGATGTGAATGCTGGACCCTGGACCCTGCAACAGAATAGAAAAATAAGGCATTTGAAATGTACTTATGTCTCATGGGCCCAACGAATTACGAACGAAGAAGTGCTTAGACGTATGATGAAGCCGAAAGAACTATAGGCCTTATTAAAGAAAGAAAAACTACATACATAGGCCACATTATGAGAGGCAATAAGTATGAACTGCTGAGACTAGTAATTGAAGGAAAGATTCAAGGGTAAAGATCTGTTGGTAGATGTGAGAACTCCTGGTTGAAAGACCTCAGAAGATGGTTTGGGTGCACTTCCATTGAAACCTTTCGAGCTGCTGTGTCCAGAACAATGTTAGCTATGTGGATCGGCAACCTACGAAAGGAAAGGGCGTCATAAGAAGAAGAAGAAGTTATCGTAGAATAACTATAAAGGGTCCACTTCTTTATTAAGAAAATTTTCAAAATAGTGTTGTAAGAAGCTAATGGGTGCGTTTGGAGTTTTTTATGCCTTCAGTTTTATCGCAAACGTAGAAATGAACCACATAATTTTTGGCCGAGTGAATACAAAAATTGATAGCCATAGCTGTCTTAAATACAACGCATGCACCGATGGAACTTTCGATATCGGAAGATTTTGCTGGTGGTCGAAAGATATTCCTCTATGTTCTTGTTTTCTTTGGCAAGTTTAGTTTTTCGGATAAATCCGTAAAAAACGATGGTGCTTTTAGTTGATGCAGTGATTTATCGTTTGTATTTGCTGGAGTCGCTATTCTGAATCATCTGAGAGTAGATTTCGACTAATTTTCAAATTGATAACAAAGTTGACAAGTACCTGTTCGGAGATGACCAAATTTATATTTAGAATTCGCCTTGAAATAACGGAAATAAAAGTCGTACGTTACTTTTGGTTTGAATTCTGATCATGGTTTAGATTCTTCTCGTTCATCTGATATTTTTTTCATGTCAGGTTTAAAACTTTCATTGTATAACTCGAACATTCTTTTCTCATTGACTTCAGGAGAAAGGTAGTACGTTTTGTAGTTTATGTTTCTGCTGTAGTAAGAAGCACGCCGTGGGAAACTTTTGATGTGAAGCTCCAATTGTGAAACAATTTCTTCTGGTATTGCATTTGGTCGATTATGATGCTTTCCTCGATGCTAGTTAGGTATTGTTATTTCATTCGAAACTGATGATTTTCTTTCCAGAAGCTGCACTCTTTTTTTTAAATGCCTTGGGTGGCACGAAAAGCAATTTTACAAACATCTATAACAGTATTTCCAATTCGAATTCTTTATTTATATACACCAACGCGAGGTCGGTATCTATTATTTGTTGGACGAAAACGAACAGGAGCATGACATGAGATATTACCAATTAGATAACGGTCTTGTGCAATTTTTTGTACATGTCCCACCCATTTCAGTTTCTTCAACTTAATTCTCATTGCAATGTCGGCGTCGTCATAGAGTTGGTATACTATATTATTAGAACGCATTCTCCAGCCTCCTTCCTCCATTTGAACAGCTGGAAATTACAAACATATGATAACATATAGTAAATTCTGTATTTTTCTTTGTGTATTTTTCATTCTGTAAATTCTATTGCAATGGTATAAGAAATAAAAGCATTAAGAATCGTTAAAAAATCCTTTATTGCTCAAGTTTCTGCTTTTGAGGTTATATTTGTGTATTAATTATGATGTCTATAACCTATAATGATAAAGTAGAGTATTAATTTTGATGTAATTGCAATATTATTTTAAAATGGGAAGACATGATAGATCTCCAGAAAATAGAAGGAGAAAATCATGTTCCAGAGAGAAAAGGGCACACTCAAGAAATCCGAGGGAACATTCAAGATCCAGGCATAGGGACAGATATTCTCCCAAAAGAAATTCAAACTTCCGATCTAGCTCTAGAGACAATAAATATAAAGATTATACCCATCATAAACCTAAATCTGAAACATGTAATAATAACCGTCATGGATGTAAAGGACATCATAAAAGTTTGTCCCAAGAAGAAGAGTTTATGGAAGCTAGGCGACAAGAAAGAGAAATGTTAGGAATGCAAGAGTTTTCACAGATCTTTCTCAAGATTTTCCTTTCGAAAATGTTTAGCAAACCTTCGGCTTTTTTAGAGAATGTCCAGGTCTCTGCTCCAAATGCTAATACTGGGCGTATTAGAGTTTTGTAATTACTTTTGTGCGCCTGTGGATGTTTTAAACTCGGAAGAATGTTGGAAGTGAGAAATAGACTTGGTTAGCTTTCCTTATGCGTTCTTTTACTTCGACTGTCTCTTCTAGAGAAAAGTCGAGGAAAGCATCATAATCGATCAAATGCAATTCCAGAAGAAATTGTTTCACAAGTGGAGCTTCACATCAAAAGTTTCCCACGACGTGCTTCTCACTGTTTCTCTCTCAGTTTTTATTAATGTGGCACCTAGGTACTTGAATTTCCCAACTGATTCGTTTCCTATCGAGACGCTCTGGATGAGCCTTCGATTGCTGCGTGTTGTACCATGATTTTTGTTTTGTCTTCATTTATGACTAATCCTAAATTTCTTTAGCTGCATCTTCCATGCATATGTATGTACACTTGTTTGGCCGTCCGGAGGACTCTCGCCATTATGTTTATGTCGTCTTAAATGCTTCGATTTGTTTAGAAGTGTCCCTTTGTGTCCACTTGTAACTTCATGATTAAGTACTCGAGTGCCAGGTTGAATAGCGTTGACGCCAGACCGTCGCCTTGCTTCAAACCTCGGAGTGTGGTTAGTTGTGTATTAGTGCGGTTGTTTTCCACTTTGACTTGTGAGGTCGTGTTTTCCATTGTTTCTTTAATGAGTCAAACCAGCTTTTTGGGGATGACATACTGTATCATGATCTCGTACAATTTATCTCGGTCGAAGGTATCTTGTGGCTAGTGGCTCCGCCAGGTTGTTTTCCACTTTGACTTCTGAGGTCGTGTTTTCCATTGTTTCTTTAGTGAGTGGAAGCAACTTATTGGGGATACCAAATTGTACCATGATCTTGTACAATTTATCTCGGTTGATATTTTTCTCTGCCTTTCCTATATCACGTAGGGTTTGTTGAATTCTTCTTCTCCATAAATGTCTATCCAATGCGTCCTCACTCTTCCAACCTTTTTCTCTAAAATCCCTTGCTACTTTGTCTTTCCATCTCATTTTTGGTCTCTTCTTTGACCAACTTATTTCCAGCTTTTCCAACTCTTTTTCCCACGTAGCCCTCTTCTCTTCTCTGCACATGTCCAAACCACCTTGGCCTGCTCTATTGAACCTTCTTTCGTATGGGTCCCGCTTTCGCTGTTGCTCTGATGTGATCATTCCTTGTTCTATCCTTTCTTGTTACCGCGTTAATCCTCCTAAACATTCTCATTTCTGCCAATTCGATCTTTCTCTCATGTGCTTTTGTAATCGGCCAAGTTTCCGCACTTCAGACCAGAGCACGCCTCATCACAGATTTGTAGAGCTTTCCTTTCTTCCTGCAGCTGATGTTCTTGCCACACAGTACTCCACTCAATTTCCTCCAGGTCATCCAACCGCTATTTATCCTGTGTTGTATTTCAGACTCCAGCCCTCCATCACTTTGAATATATGACCCCAGATATTTAAACTTCTTGGTCAGTGGCAGTTCTTCTTCCTGCAGGTTAATACATAGATCTTGAGCTTCCTCCAAACACATATATTCAGTTTTCACCCTGCTGCTCCTATTTCTTCTAGGGCTTTCCTCCACTCTTCGAGCCTCTCTTGAAGTTTATCTCGGGTCAGTGCACAGAGTACAAAAACGTCGGCGAAAATAATGCACCATGGCGCTGCTTTTCTCACATCCTTGACTAGCACATCCATTACCAGAGCAACGAGATATGGGCTGAGAGCAGATCCCTGGTATAGTCCTACTCTCAAATTGGGAATTCCGTTGTTGTACCCACACTGCTCTTAACTTGTGTCATCTTCGTACATTTCTTTCACCAATCTGACATACTTTCCAGGTACACCTTTACTTCTCATACATCTCCATATCTCTTGCCTGGGCACTCTGTCATACGCCTTCTCCAGATCAATGAAGGACATATCTAAATCAATCAGCACCTCTCTATGTCTCTCAATCAGTTGCCTTAGTGCAAATATTGCGTCTGTTATTCCTCTTCCTGGCATAAATCAACCAAACGACCTTCCAACCAACCTTGTCTCAATGATCCTTTCCTATGTCTTCATTGTGTTAGACATCAGCTTTATACATCTATAATTGCCACAAATTTGGATATCACCTTTCCCATTGTATATGGGGACAAGAGTACTACTTCTCCACGCATGTGGCATTGTTTCTCCGTTCCAAATGTTCTTCATTAAATCCCAGAGAAAGTCAATACCCCGATCTCCCAGGCTTCTCCACTCTTCTGTTGGGATTTGGTGTGGACCCTACTGCCTTCCCATTTTTCATTTTCCTTCGCGCATAATCTACTTCTGCCCTACTTAATGCTTGGGTCACTCCTTCGTTTACCTCTCCATCCTCGTACTTTTCTCTCAGATTTTCTTGATTCAAGTCTTTCAAAGCACACCCGCCATCTTGCCAGTATTTTCTCTTGATCGTGTTGCATTACACCTGACTTATCCTTAATGTGGTTTATTGATATTATGTCTTTGGACGCTTTATATCTGGCTCTTGCGAATTTTATGAGTTGTCTGTCATCCTGGTTTCTCTCCAGCTTTTCATATGCCTCCTCCACTGCCTCAGTCTTTTACCACAGCTCGTTTTGCCTTCTTCTTTGCAATCTTATATGCTTCCATTTCTTCCTGTCTTCCTGTCAAATGCCATTGTTTATTCGCATCTTTCCTCACGTTTACCACTTTTTGGACCTCCTCATTCCACCACCATGCCTTCTTATCTTTTGGCGGTCCCTTTTTTGATGTTACACCTAGCACGTCTTCACCACCTTTCATTATAAGATTGCTATTGATACTCCACCACTCATGTACGTCCTGCGGTAATCTCAGGTCCCTTAACACTTTTTCCTTGACTTCTTCTTGCAGTCCTGCTACTTTCAATTTCCACCACTTCATTCTTTGTTCGCTTTGTATGATAAATTTGCTTTGTATGATTTATTTAGTCATTTTTCCACAAACATCTCATAATCAGCCACCACGAGTTTGTGTTGTGCTGCTACACTTTCACTGTATATGACTTTGGTGTTCGTTATTTCCTTTAAGTATTTCCTTCTGTACAATAGGTAATCCAACTGACTTTTTTGATTTCCGCTTTTATAAATTATAAGTTGTCCCCTTCCCCGGTTGAAGATGGTATTGGTAATCGTTAAGTCGAAGGCTACTGCATATTCTACAATATTATTCCCTTCTGTATTTCTTTCACCGTAAAGCCATCCACCATGTACTCTCCTCTCGCCACTGCTCCTCTCACCAGCATGTCCATTTAAAGGCAGACGCCCACAGTTCCGCATCGTACGTATACAGCGGATCGCAGTATTCTTTCTATAGGAAGTATACAAGTGCGTTCACTATTCCGCATCGTACGGATCGCACGAATTTACCCGTCGGCAATGCCGTTGCTCCGATGCGTGCCGATGACGTCATACGGAATATGGTCTTTGCTAGTAGTTGCATCGGCAAATCCCATCGCTGTCGATACTATGGACGCGCTGTAAAATATAATCCGTTTAATGTGATGCGTCCGATACGTACGATGCGGAAATGTGGACTACCTTTAATCTCCACCAATTATCACCCTTTCGTTGTTTGGTATTTCCATTGTGACTCCATCTAAGATCTCCAAAGTTTGGTTCTTCTCTTCCTCTGAACATCCTGTCTGAGGTGCATATACACTCAAAACTGTGATGAGGCCTCCTCTAACTACCAGCTTGACTGTTATGATTCTGTCGTGAATTCTGTTGACTTCACAGACTTTCTCCTTAAGATCCTTATCCACGATAACCCCGACTCCATTTCCTGACTCTTTGTCCGCACTGCTAAAGAACAACTTGTATCCTCCTTGATATATTGTATACAATATATAATTATACTTGTATACTCCTTTTGCTCCAAACTATACTAGCGAATAACTACATTCAACGCTGTAATAAACGTGGTATTTGATGGATTTTTTTCGTTCTTGTACCAAACGATGAAGAATAGTCGACTTTATGGTTTCGCATACAAAACTCATTTTTGTGAAAATATGGAGTCTCCATAAGTCTCTGTATAAATAAAACTCCACAAATATGGAGTTCGGAATCCTCTTTCAGCAGCAAGGTCTTCAATTACAATTTTAATTAGGTTTCCATGCTGAAACTATTTCCATATCTCGGAAATGTATACAATGAAAGGTGTTATAACAAAAACATGTTATTTAGATTCTGGCTAGTGTTTGAAATAAAATACGTTCCTTATATCCAATTTCCTTTGCACCGACTACTTTTTTGATATATATGTTAATATTATTTAAATGAAGCTCCAGCATATTCAAATTCTTTACTATCTTGTAGAACATTTCGCTAATTAAACATATATAGCCCGAAGTTTATAACCCCATACGTCTTCATAGTTCATGTTATAAGCTGCACTAAGTTCGCAGCAGACTGGCACGGCTGTTATATCCATATTAATTAAGGTACATATAAAATTAATAAAACTATGCATTTTAGATAGAAAAGTCTTTGTTAAATGAAGCATTAAACGCGCGACAAGTAATATAAACGTGCATTAATTTGAAAACTTGATTATGAATAGACGTGCGTAAACAAAATCAGAATTTTAATTATATCTTAATATGTCTCTATTCAACCTGCTTTTAGCTTAAACATATTACTTTGTGTCAGCAGAAACAAAATCGCAGTTCTGTATTGATTTTTAATTAATAACTTAAGAAAATTTTAAATTTAATTTCAACAAATGTGATACGCGATATAAGGAAAGTAATAATTCAAAAAGGAAATAAGAAAAGAAGGATCATAAATTTTCGCCTGTAAATTTGTTGACACCATAAACCACTCAAACTTAACGTAATTTTTTATTTCAGCTGTCAAAAACGGAACATAATCTTAAACGCGTTAGCGTCTGTAATCAGTAACCTTTTTTTATTCGCGGTCAAGTCACGCATATTTTCTTCTTGTTAGTATTTATTTCCGTGATTTATATATTACTCTCATTTAAAATTTAAATTCGCGAAAAGAAAGTTCCGCCGGAGCGTATAATTTAGAATGCACGTCTAGTGCATGCAACGCTTGAATGTTTATCTTAATCAATCAGTGGAACATGTTTAAATAGCAAAGCGCATTAATTGAATCCCTGTCGGAATACTGCGAGTACTTTAGTAAATAGCGTAATCCAGCTAATAGCTAATCTAGTTCAATCAATGGTGAGATTGTAAGTTTATTGGTTTGTTTTCTTTTGTAATAAAATGTAAACATTCATCAATTTCACTTGCATTATAAATGGTTAAATGGGAATACTTACTAATACTTACTTACGATTGAGAGAGAATCGAGCTAAGTTTGTATAGGATGAGAAAGTATATTGGTTTAATTCTGTGGTGTATTTCTTTATTTGTTAAATGTTAGAAAATAAGTTATAATTGTTTCTACGAAATTTACTTTTCCTTTTCTTAAAGTTTTTATATCAAAATAAACTTTATAACATAATAATTATATGACAGGAAAACAATTTTATTAATATTTTACATGGATGGTCCTTTTAGGAACACACGATGCTTTATTTATGATTTCGCTTGCGAGAATCCAGCATGCTTTCATCTGGTTACTAAAGATCCTCTTCCTTTCTTCCGTCCACTGGTACCTAATCTTTTTGGTCAATTTTTCCTCTGTATATGTGTCGGTCCGAAATTTCATTTGGTTGGGAATACAATTTTATCTTTTTGTTTTATTGCCTTGAAAGTTAACTTTTTGCAATTAAAACATTATAGATATTCAAATAAGTACTTCTATAAATATACAGAGAAATATATTCAATGCTTACATGTAAATATATTTCATTTTAAACTTATGAAGTTGACTGACTTATGAATCATATATGAACTGACGTTTTGTTTAAAATCGGTTAACAAAATCCATCTGTGATTGTAAACAAATCATTTCATCCCTTGTCATATGTCGATATCATTTCTCATTCTAAATTATTCGTGAAAATGCCAAACAAGAAAAATTCAAAATGTGAACAACTAAATTGCACCGCATTGAAGAAGAAGGGTACCGACGAAGATGATGGAACCTCCGAAAAAAAGAAGTGTAGTTGTAAAAAATGTACTTCAGACAGAGAAAAAAATGACGCAGGTACCACGAGAGTAGTGACAGTAATAAAACTCACGCCAAACCAAGGCACCTCAAAGGTAACAACCCGAATCAATAGAGGCAGTGATTCGAAAAGGAAACCAGCAGAAGAAATTTCGGAACCAAGAGAAAGACCTGAAGCTCCTGGACCCTCCAGAAAAACTTCGGGATCTGTTACAGAAACTAAACCGATACCCAAAAGACGTGATAGTTCAGCAAGCAAAACAGATTCTGAGGCCAGGCCAAAGCCTTCTGATTATGAGCATACCGAGCTAGAACCGCAAATAATTTCCAGGGAACCTTCGCCTACCAAACAAACATCTAATTATGAACCAGATGGTTCCCTTTGCAAAAGGTGTGCTGCTGATCTTCTTGAAGGAGATGTAGGGATCGAAGATGGAGATAAGAAAATTCCTCATAAGCCAAAAAGGGAATCCGACGCTTCCTCATCTTATAAAGATAAACTTCCAACTGAACATACGCCAGATTTATATTGTAAAAAGGAATGTAAAGCTAATTATGATGAAAATCTGGAATGTCTAGATCATCCAAAAACGGGTAAAAAAGTTCCATGTTCTGGTAATATAAGACCCCCTACTGATACAGATACTACTCATGCACCTCATCTTACGCCTATTGATGAATCAATTGAAGATGATATCCCAAGCAAAGATATAACCAAAACGGACTCAGCTGAGGAATATCCAAAGAAAAGAGTTGAAGCTACAATGGGAGATGAAGCTCCCCACCCTGTTGAAGATAAAGATTGCAAAACGGACTGTAAAGCTTTATTACAGAAAAAGCAGCAATGTAAAGATCTTGCGAAAATGGGGATGAAAGTTTCATGTATTAGTAGAGGCAAAAAGCCATCCATACCTAAAGTATCCGAAGAGAAGATAGAACCTGTAGAGCATACGGATAGTAGTCATGCTCCTGAAATAGAAGAACCAGAATCCACGCCGCAAGTTACTCCCGTACCCATTGATGAAAGTGAAGGAAAAGAGCCAGATATTGAATCTGCAGGAACAAGAGAAGAACAACAAGAAATCGAAGGTGTAGAAGAAGAAGAAGAACCAGATATAGAAGTTGCAGAAAGAGATGAGGATGAAACTGAAGTTGCAGCAATGGAAGAACCAGTAATTGAAGATACAAAACCGGACGAACACGAACCCGAAGCTCCCCAGATTCCCGAGTCTGATGAAGATAAAGTTTGTAACAAGAAGTGTGAAGCTTTATTAGACCAAAACCTGCAATGTAAAGATCTAGTGAAAATGGGAAGAGAAGTTCCATGTGTTGGTAAAGACAAAAAGCGTCCTGAAGATGCAGATGAAATAGATGAATCATCCAAGACTAAAGTAGACGAAGAGGAGATAGAACCTGAAAAAGAAGAAGACGACTCCAGTCCGCAGGATTCTCCTATACCTATTGAAGAAAGTGAAGAAAAAGAGCCAGATATTGAAGAGCCAGAAATAAGAGAAGAAGAGCAAGATGTTGAGGCTGCAGAAGAAGGAGAAGAAGATATTGAGGCTGCAGAAGAAGGAGAAGAAGAACCTATTGAAGCTGCACCAATAGATGAAGATGAAACTGAAGTTGCAGAAATAGAAGAACCGGTAGTTGAAGATATGGAAGAACCTGTGATTGAAGATATAAAAGCGGACGAATACGAAACCGAAGCTCCACAGGTTCCCCCGTCTGGTGAAGATAGGACTTGTAGCAAGAAGTGTGAAGCTATGTTAGACCCAACAAAGCCATGTGCAGATCTAGACAAAATGGGGATGAAAGTTCCATGTATTGGTAAAAGCAGAAAGCATCCTAAAGCAGAAACGGACACGCAAAAGGATGAAATAGGCGAAGCCAGTAAAATTACGCTCACATCAACTGATCGCAAATCTGGAGATTTTCCAAAGAAAGCGGCCTCTGGAAGCCAGCAACTTGTCGACGAACATATTTCTGGAAAAGCGGAAGAGGATCGCAGTAAAAAGGGGAGCATTTCCGTTTCTGCAAAATCAGATAAATCGGCGACCCTTGGAAGCGAACAACGTCCAGACGAAGATATTCCTGGTAGAACGGAAGAACAAGAACTCAAAGCACAAAGGGGAAGCATTCCTGGATCTGCAAAATTAGATAGAGATTCGCTGGGAAAAGGCTCGGCCCGGCCGGAACATGTTACTAGTGGTACTGGTTTTCAAAGGGGAAGCATTCCTGGATCTGCAAAATTAGATAGAGATTCGCTGGGAAAAGGCTCGGCCCGGCCGGAACATATTACTAGTAGTACTGGAGAACTTGCAGCACCACTGACTGATGGTGACACACGTAGAGCATCTGCAGCAGGTGCACTCGCACCAGCAGAAGGAACAGGTGGATTAGGGACAACTCCAGAAGATGCATTCGCACCAGCAGAAGGTACAGATGTTTCAAAGGCAACTCCAAGAAGTTCAATTTCACCAGTAGAAGGAACAGGTGATAAACAGGATATACCACAGTCAGCAGCCGACGATCCTAACGCGCAGACAAGCCCAACAAAATCTCCTTCTCTCCAAGGCGGAAAAACGCCTGGCAGTGCAACTAGTCAAAGGCCTGGGAGTGCAGCTGGTCAAACGCCTGGAGCAGATCAAGCACCTACCTCTGGAAGTGCTCCGGATGATGGTGCTATTGGAGATGCTGATAAATATGCTCCGAAAGCTCCAAAAGATAAAAGCGGGGGTACTCCAGAGGAAACGGAAGAATATTTGAAAGATTTATGGAACGATTTTAAAAATTCTCCTTATGCAGCGAAACTATTAGGTGCTGCGGCTCTGTTTGGTTTGGGAATGAAGGTCGCACAAGAGTGCTACTTTATGGCTATTCCACTAACTAATTATGTACCGACACGTTTCTAAAAAAATAATTTTATTTTTATGTCTAAGTTTTCACATAAACTAGGGATATGTATCTCGTAATTGACAAATGACAGATAAAATTATTTCGTTGAAACGTCGAGTGAACGGTTTATTGCGGAACCAAATCTAGGGCGGAATGCCCAATAAAACACATGTTTCTGTCCGTGAACATCCAAGATGAAACATCATATCATTGATTAAACATATACTTTCTGAAACGTCTCCCCAAATAGAGCATCTCAAAAAGGTGCATTCGTACGAGTAAAACGAACAGGTGAGATTAAAGCAACTCGAAAAGATGCATTCGCACCAGTAGAAGGAACAGTTTTGGTTCGCCAGTGAATAAAATAGTGCCAGCGAACAACTATCGTAATATGCAAACAGACAGCAAAACATCTGATCCTGGAACTAATCATACACAAGATGCACCGAATACTAATAACACTGGAGATGCTGATAGAAATCCAACGAATGGTTTAAATAACGGAAGCCGAAATGGTCCCGAGGAAATGGAAGAATATTTGAAAGGCTTATGGTGCGATTTTAAAAATTCTGCTTATGCTAAGAAATTATTAGGTGCTGGGCTTTTGTTTGCTTTTGGAGTGAAGGTGGCACAAGTGTGCTACTTTATGCCTTTTCCAGTAACTTCGTATGTACCGACACGTTTCTAGAAAGGTATTACATTTAAAATAACTGATACATTATAATACATTCAATTTCAATAAACCAATTTTATTATGATCCACGAATTTTCATTTCAACTAGTCGGACATATATATCTCGCTTTTGGCAATGACAGATAAATTTATTTCGTTGTTCTCTCATTGTTTCGAGGAATGCGTTCTGTTTTGTCGACGAGTACAGATTATTTTATAAATATGGACATAAAGCAATGTTATATTTAATAGAAACATTTCTGATATAATAAGCTTTATTTAATTATAAAATAAGAAAAATTTGCGGAGCTCAACTGTATGCATCGGCGTAAACCCTAAACTAACAAAGCAGCACCGTATGTACAGAGGCAAGCTGGGTAGAATTTTCTTACAGATTCTAGTACAAAACATCGTAATCTATATGCACCACATTTCAACTGCTTGATTCCCTCTAAATTAACTTCTTCGGTTTTTGTTAAATTGCGATTAAAAATAAAAACTTCTATATTGACACTTGTTTTCATGAAACGAAATGATGGCACATGATTTCTAAGACATCTGATTATAAATTAATGAAAACGTTATATATGTAAATATTCTCCATATCTATCTTAACGCCCTCTCCATCAAACGGAATTGAAAAAGGACAGTTAAGTAAAAAGTTACACGCACTTAAGTAACAAACTCCGCCCCGCCATCTGAGGGATGAATCGAGTAATCTTTTGGATGGCGGTGCCGGTCCCAATCCCGGATAAGGGGGGGGGGGGCTAAATACCCACCCTTGTAAAAAGAACCCAGTTACAAAAACTGCAACTTTGCCTCGGAATCTGACGGATAAAAATGGTAAACGACAAATGCAATGGAAAAGGACTATGAATATTGGGACGTGGAACGTCCAGAGTTGGTACAGACCACAGCCTCTACGAACGCCGTGCAACAACTCGAAAATATAGAACAGCAGTTCAAGAAATAAGGATGGCCCGAAAACTGAAATATAAAGATAAGCAAATCTGTCATAATCTTTAGCGGTAACGAAAACGGAAAGCACGAGTTTGGAACGGGCTTTGTGATTAGAGAAGATTTGGTTCAGAACCTCTGAACTCACCAATAAATGAAAGAATATACTACATCAGACTTAAAGGACAATGGTACAACACCTCGGTCGTTTCAGCACATGCACCAACCGAAGAGAAAGATGAAGATACCAAGGATTCTTTCTACGATGCTTTGTAGAGAGCTACGGATGCAAGGCCCGAACAAGAAATACGACTACTTTGTTGACACTAACGCCAAAATAGGCAAAGAGCCTAGCCTAAGTCCAACAATAGGTAAACACAGCTTCCATAATGTCTCCAATGATAATGGCCAAAGACTTATAGAAACAGCCGCAGCTAATAATATGATGATAAAATCAACCATGTTCCCCCACAAGGACATTCATAAACAGACCTGGGTTTCGAATGATAACATTACCCGAAACCAGACCGACCATATCATTATAGATGCGGATCACGCGAGCAATATTTTGGATGTGAGAAGCCTCAGAGGAATAGATGGGGTCACAGACCATTACTTAGTCCGAGCAAAAGTCAGAACTTGAATATCGATAGACAAATTGAACAAAACCAAGTCATGGACATGGACGAACTGCAAGATGAGACAAGACAACAACAATATATAGAAAAACTCAAACAAACACTAAACTCTGAAACAGAAAGTAGTGAAATTGAAAAGCTATGAGATGTAACTGCAGAAATTATTACAAAGAAAATGTCTTTGGAAAAATTAAAAGAAATAGGGCAAAAACATGGTTCGACGAAGAATGCCAAAACCAGCTAGGAAAAAGACAAACAGTATGGAGGAGAGTGATACAACTACAAACAAACGAAAGTAATATGCAAACTGTCTGAAAGAAACAAGAAACCTAATAAGAGCGAAGAAAAGAAGATATGAACGACAGGAATATGAAACAATGCAAAGAGATCGTCCCAATCCGGGCTCTAGAGGGTTCTACAGAGCAATTTATTTGTAGAAGAGAGGATTTAAGCCCAGATCCATTCCAATACTGAAAAATAATCTAGACCACATTATACTCAATGACGAAGAACAAATTGAAAATTTTAAAGGATATTTTAAAGATCTTTCAATCGTAGAACAGGAAGAACCGAACAAAGAAGAAACATACATCACAGTGGATCAACCATTCAAAGAAACTTCTTTCGAGGAAACCCAAAAGGCATTAAATAAACTGAGGAACTCCTAGGCACCTGGCTCGGACGAGATACCGGTAGAATTTCTAAAATATGGGGGAGGGGCACTTCTTCTTCGTGGCGCTACAGTCCCATTTGGACCTGGGCCTCCCGTATTTTCTGCCTCCAGTCGTCTCGTTGCCTTGCTGTTGTTTTCCAATTATGAACTTTCAACTTTGAACGGGAGAGGCACTAAATCGCCAAATTCACCGACTAATAACTCTTATATGGGGAAAAGAAAAAATACCAACAACATGGAAAGGAAGCATCATAGTGCCAATCCACAAAAAAGGGGACAAATCAAAATGCCCAACTATAGAGGAATCTCACTGATACACAACTCCTGGGAGAATACCAAGCCGGATTTAGGAAAAACAGGTCAATAATAGACCAACTGTTTACACTGAGACAGCTCCTGGAAAAAGGATGGGAATATAATAGAACGGTGCATATTTGTAGATTGCTTGGCCTTTGCAGATGACATGGCACAGTTTGCTGATTCTCTTGAGATGGCAACAATGCAGGTAAACTGCCTCAGAAAACAGGCTGCCAAAGTGGGTATTCAAGTGTCGCTGGAGAAAACAGAATTCTTCACCAACATAAGTGAAGCAAACAGAGAGATGTTACTAGAACAGGGAAACAAGAGGGCTGAGAAATTTAAGTGTCTCGGCGAATGGATTGAACCCAACTTATCAGAAAGAGCATCGTTATGCAAAAGAGTCAGCAAGCTAGAACTAGCCTATAGGCTGACTAAGAACACTTGCAATAAGAAATTCCTGTCACGCAACCTGAAACTTAAGCACTACACATCAGTCTTACGACCAGATGCCCTGTATGCCATGGAGTGTCTTTCCTTGAACCAAAGGGGTCTAATAGAGAAATTGGAAATCAGAGAGAGGAGAATACTCAGGAAGATCCTAGGCCCGGTAAAGGAAGATGGGGAATTCCGAAGACGGCATAACTCTAAACTCTACGAACATATTAAGATGCTCTCTGACTGTGCAAGGAAAAGAAGGGTAGCTTTCTATGGTCACGTTGCAAGATTGCCTCCAAACCGACTGACCAACCGTCTGTTCACCTTCTGGCAAAACAAGAAGCTTCGTACCACTTGGTAGACAGAGACCGAGAAGGATATTAAAGAACTGGGAATAACAGATCTCAAAAACAGACAGTCTTTGAGACGTACCCTGAAGGAAGTCCGTGAATTTCAGGAAAAACCTCGAAGAGAGAAAGGAGTTACACCGGCAGAAGATGCGACAGTACTGGGCAAAGGTCAAAGCCCAACAATTGAACAAGCGTGGTCCAAAGTAGGCCTATTCGAAAGAAGAAGAAGAAGAACGGTGCATAACCTCTTCATAGATTTCCTGCAGGCTAACGATAGCATGGAGAGAAGTCAGGTCTGGAATGCGATGGCAGAACTCTCAATACCAAAAAAGCTCATTCAAATGACTAAGGTTTGTATGGAGAGTAGAGTATCTAAAGTACGAGTAAATAACAGTCTATCTAGTAGTTTGGAAATACACAGTGGGCTTAAACAAGGCGACGCCCTGTCACCGTTGCTTTTTAACTTAGTCCTAGAGAAAGCCGTGAGATCAGCGGAAATAAAAACTGAATTGGTAATAACTAAAGGCACGAAACTAGTATTAGCATACGCAGATGAAATCGATATCATTGGAGACTCCATCATAACCGTAAAAGACATTTTCAATAGGATCGAAAAAGCAATGGGTGAAGTGGGACTAAAAGTGAATGAAGAGGAAACCAAATACATGTGTATAAACAGAATGGGACGGAGAGATAGAATAGCGAAAAACGTTACAGTTAACACTTTTAATTTCGAAAGGGTAGAACGTTTCAAATACCTTGGAGCTACAGTCACTGCTGATAACGACGTCGCACTAAACAATCTTATGAAATCAAAAAACATAACAAGAACATCAAAAATTAGAATTTATAAAACCATTCTCAGGCCAGTAATAGCATATAGATGCGAAACGTGGACAATGACCAAGGCAAACGAAGAAAAACTTCTGAACGAAAAATCGTTAGAAAAATCTTTGGACCCCAGCACGATCCGACCACAAATCGGTATCGCATTAGAACGAATGGCGAAGTGCAGGAGCTTTACAACGACAGCGATATTGTCCAAGAGATTAAATCACGACTAAGATACGTACACAGGTGTGATGACGAAAGACTTGTAAGATCGGTGTGGGAAGAGGTTACAACAGGAAAGAGACCACTCGGACGTCCTAGAATGTGTTGGAGAGAGAACATTAAATCAAATCTCCAAAAGTTGAATATTCCTTTTGACCACAGATTGATGGAAGACCATATTAAGTGGAAAAAAGTAGTGCAGTCATCCAAGACCCACCCAGGGTTCTAGAGTTAGAATAAATAAAAATAAATAAAACTTATTAGTAACAGACGAAGTAACAATGATATTTCGGAGCTGCTAGACGTGGTTCTCGCTGTGGCAACAGTGGTAACTTTGAACTAGCATAGCGTCTCAGACATAAACCATACCCCACGTTCTTTTGGCATAACATGCACTAAAGTCCCTATGGCAAAATAGCTTTTCCGGTGGCTGATTGTGACAGATTGAATAAAAAAGTGGAGCATGGTAATATGGTGCCATGGTCAAATTAGTCATTTTGTATTCTCATAGTTTCCAAGTGGTCATGAAATTTTGTGTCTCTCAGGATATTATAAGTTCCTGATACCAGAATGTTACTAAACTATAAAATTGTTTTGTACTCGCCTTATATTATATTTAAGCTAACTCTATTAACTATATGTACTACTTAAACTAACTAGCAGAGTTAACTAACTAACTAGCAGGCAATTAATAATTAACGAGAAGGTTAATATAGTACTAATTAATTAATATAGTACGTAAAGTTAATATAGTAATTAACTAACTAGCAGGTAATTAATAAATAACGAGAAGGTTAATATAGTATTTTATCAAATAACTGAATCGATATTTTAATATTAACGTATTGTTAAAAATTGCAATGGAATTGTTTTGGATATGCTGTATCTATTATGGTTGATATGATTAATAAAAAGATAATATAATGTTGTTAGTGATCATTGATACAATTCAGTTTCTTGAAAGAGAATAAATTAATGATAAACACCAATATATCTGCTACGAATGATTATATATCTATGTAAACATATCGTATGTATATGCATAAGTCTGCTATGCAGCCTTATGTTTCTGACGTTTATTTGCTCATTTATTGCCGTATTAGCATTAAAACATGATTCGCGTTATCATAATACAAGCTGATACTGTTCCAGTTAAATGCATTATTAAGATATCGATTCCCTCCTATGAAATTGAATGAGTTTTCAAGCGACTTGAGTTTAATATTTCCAGAAGATAATTTCGTCGCGGAAAAAGTTGGTTGTGTCACGTGCCAATGTTCCCACAGGTTCTGTGAACTTAAGCGACTAATTTATAGCATTTTCCCAGGTCGGCCACAAACTTTCACATATATATTTTTATCCGGGGTGCCTCGTTCATTCCGGGGATTATATTGTATCTATCAATTTCGCCAGATGAACTTTTATCCATTACCGCATCGATTTTGCAATCATTGGCCCAAACAGTCGCGAAGGAAACAACGGATAGGAAGCAATTACAATTACTACATACAAAATGTATAAAATTGCAGAAAGCGCTTCTAGCTAAATGCATTCACAGTCTCGGACGAAACTTCGCGATTGTTTGCATATATGCAAATAAGCACAATCAAGCGGAAATATTTATTTCTATATTTATTGAAAGAATTTTATGAAATTTACTACATTTCTTAGTTGTACTGTTAGTAACATTTTTGCAACGTTTTAACATTTTTAATAAATAAAGACATTTTCAGAAATCTCAAATTTTCGTTAAAATCTGACGGCACAGCGGATTTCTTTATTTCTATATTTATTAACAGAATTTGATGAAACTTGCAGCATTTCTTAGTTGTGTTCTGAATAATATTTTTGTAAAGTTTCAATATTCTCCACAAATAAATGGCAATTGTAGAAATCTCAAATTTCCTGTTAAAACTGATCATAGGTTCATAGGATTTTGTTATTTCTTTATTTATTAACAGAAGTTTATGCAACTTTCAACACAACTTGGTTGTATTATTAATAACATTTTTTCAAAGTTTCAACATTTTCGATAAATAAATGGAAATTTTAGAAATTTAAAATTTACGTTTAAATCTGACGGTACATCGGATTTTTTTATTTATTAACAGAATCTCATGAAGCACGGCACGAAATATTATATATAAAGAAGACATTAGAGCAGACATTTGCAATTCCAGTGCTCCAACTTAGGCAGCAGTCGTCTGAAGGGGACTTTATCAAAAACCTTCTCGAAGTCCAACTACGTAGAGTCCACAGGATGTCCATTGTCGTGTAGATGAGTCTAATCGTTGAGACAAGAAAGAAGGTTGGTGTCTATTGACCTCGCGGTTGTGTATTTGGGTAGAAAACCATGCTGATTAGTCTGTTAGGAAATCTGTTAACTATTTAACAATGATCTTGACTATGCAATTTGATAGACTACTGGGTTGGAAGTTTTGTGGTTAATAATGGTACATATCCGGTTGCAACGACTTGTGACATCGATGAAGCCAGTGGAACGATTATGATCTTGGAGCAATTCTTCAGGAAGATATGTCGTCAATACCAGGTGACGCGGTGTTCCTTAGAGAGGCAATTGCGTCCTCGACGATTTCCTCTGTAACGTGAATTAAGTCTAAGGGATCGAAATTTAGAGTATACGCCGGAAGGCTAGCCACGACTCCTTCCGGTTGCGCTATAAGTACATCATCAAACTCTTAAGCAAACATTTAGGACACCAGGCGTTTGTTAACAACTTCCCTCGGTGCTCCGCCTTTTATAGTGAAAATTCTATCACTTTGGACCCATTAAGGTCCAGCGAGCCATTAATGTAGCAGTAAAACCTTTTGCCATTGGCCAGTGCCAAATCATTCTCATACCATCTTCTAGCCTCTCTTATTAGTCCTTTGACCTTAATTGTGTATTTGTCGTAATTTGCAGCGGTCCTAATAATCCGTGCGTATACATCCCACACGCTTTCTTTTTATGGTCTTAAAGATATAGTGATTCAGCCATGGCTTAATTTTCACTTCCTTTAATGGAATACAAAATTTGATGGAGCGATCAATAATCCCGTAAAATTCCTAGATTTTGATCTTTGCAATACCAACCAAGCCTTCAGAGATAAATCGAATGTATTCTTTATAGTCTTCCTACCAAAAGTGCATCTTTACTACTTTCTGAGTCGGTTTTTGCCTTAGTTTAAATTGAACGGTAGCTGTTTGCACAATATCATCGCTGTTTCGCAGCGGAGGTTTGCCTGTTATCCTACAAACCAACTTAGAGTCGATACTTATACTTATCGAGTCTATCAGCTGGTAGCCCAGCTGAATGGTTTCCGGGGAGAAGGTATTCCGACTGTAGTGCTCTAGGTACTCCTCATATGTGCCTGTGTTGTCGTTAGAGAAACCTGGTATATAGCAAGTTCTGCATCCGAGGAGAATACTGCGCCTAGCTGCCTTTTTAATTACAGAGATGAAATTTTCATAGTATTCTGGATTCGGTGGGAGGTCTCCAATTCCAGTGTCAACCTCTTCTGTGAATTTGTTGCAGTTGGCATTACCTAGGTTAAACCGGCTTTTAAATGGGAACTTCTGCGGCATTATCAACGGTATAAACTTCAGCATTATTTTCCGATGTTGGGAGTGTGGGATAGGGACAATAAGTGTCATGTTTCAGCTATGGACTTGTTAATGAAGATAAGGTCCGTGTTAAGGCCTCTCATTCATCTGCCACTATTCAAGGAAGCGGGCTGTTTCTGGTCGTGGATGAGGGTCATGCCATTATTAGCGGCCCACCTCTCCAGGAGTTCTCCATCCTCGTTCGTGTCATGGTGTCGCCAGGTAGTGCTGTGGCTATTGAAGTCTCCAACTACCACGTGTGTTTGTTTAAGGTGATGGGGGAATGAGAATCTCTCGTTCCTTGGTTTATATATTGAGGTAATCGATATGTTTCCAAGGTCAATCATGATCAGTTCTATGTAGTTAAGTGAGGGGAAAAGTGCATTAATTACTTTGATTCCTGGTTTTACAAATACTGTACTTCCATATTGGTCATGGCGGCATTCGTTCACTTGACAATCCTGGGATGTTTAGGCGGCCTTATGTTTGCCCTCTTTGTATCTCTTGAAGGCATAGGACGTCACATGGGTTCCCTTTGCATAAGTTGGAGATTAAGTCTTGCTTAGTGTTTAAAATGCCCTCAACATTAAGTGATATAATTGTCAAGTTTGGCACTAAGAAGAGCCCTTCTTCCATGTTTTCGAAGTGATCGAAGTGGTCGCTAATCTAACCACTGCAGCTCACTTTGTGGAAAGATCTGCCGGAGCTTATGCACCGTTGCCCAAGATATGTCCCGAATGTACTAATAATGCATTCTTTGAGGAAGAGATCTCTGGGTGTTTCTATACCTAGTCGGAAACTTAGTAGTAAGTTATTTGGTATTCATCTGCTTGTATCCATTCAAGAAATTGTTGGCCTGACGTGAGCCTCAGGATAATTGATGTGACAAAATATGTTGTGGGGCAGTACATGCATCTTCCAGAGTCTCGACGGCTTATTCGCGGCATGTATGTCATAAAAGAACCTACCTTGTTAGGCATTGCGTCAGAAAGTAGACCCTCTGCCTTGCCGAGTTACCGAGTTCCATTGGGTCATTTTTTAAGGGTACTCTCTTCTTTTACCAATAAGTCATTTTGTGCCGTGAAGATGTTTTTTTCTTTCCTCTACTACTAAGTGTATGGATATTATCTTTGTTACAACCATGAGTTCCTCATCCGATACGGTCGTGTAGGCACTTCCCCTTCTAAGGGCCATACATCTTTATACAGATGCAAGTTTGTTTTTGTACTATATTTAGTGTAAAGCACTAAATTGGTGCGCCATAAATTATTATCGATTGCACCTTCATGTACATAGTGCGCCTCTTGTTTGCCCTTGGGCTTTTAACATTGGGCATTGAAACACACATTTAAATTTTGACAGCGTATTTTTGGATAGTTAGGCTAACGATTTATGCAATAAAAAAATCGTATATTTTCAACCTCCTGATGTGGTTTCCCCCCTTAAGTACATTGTAACTTTGTTAGCTTTCTGGGCGATTTTCTCAATGTAGGCTTTAAAGAATAGTCTTTTCCCTATCTTAGCCCCTAGATAATTTATGGCTAGAGTAGGAAAAATTAGCGAGACACTTCTAGCAAATCTTTTCTTGAATTTTAAAGCAAAGTTTTGCAGTTTAAATTAAATTTACATGCTTTAAGGATGAGTCGGAGCATCCTGAAATCACCGGACGTAAACTCAGACCAAGACGACAAAGCTTCTTCGCAACATTTAATGCCAACTCATTGCTAAAAGTGGGTAAACTGAAACATTTGACTGATTCTCTAACACGACACAACATAATACTGACATCAGTACAGGTAACCTGATTTACGGACGAACATGCCTTCGAGTCCCAAGGCTACAGAATCCTCAAAGGAAAAGTGGGTCAGCGAGTAATGAAGAACGTACCCCACTTAGGTACAGGATTTATAATCAGTCACAGGATACTGGATTCAGTCATCGACTTTACCTCCCCGAGTAGTCGTGTATCCATCCTGTCTCTCAAATGCGCAAATAAGGGCTACAGTATAGTCAATGTGCATGCCCCAATCAACCAGAACAACAGACGCAATCCAGACAGAACTGATAATTTCTGAGTAGACTTTATAGAAGATATTATCTCTAAACTTCCAGAGAGGCACACTGTCATACTGCTTGATGAATTCAATGCTCAATTGGGAAGAGAGAAAAAATACAGAAACATAGTGGGCAATTATCCGGCGCATAAGCGAACCAACCGCAACGGAGAACGATTAGTGGATATGTGTAGGACTTTGGGGTTGATCATGACACTTCAAACACTTGTCAAGGAAGCAGAAGACTTGGATTTCACCTAATACTCACCTGGGTGAATTTCAGATAGATCAAGTGGCCATTTCACGCAAATCTCAAAAGGAAATACAAAACGTGAAGGTACTAAGAAGCGCCAATCTGGACTCTGGACCACTACCTCTCTATGATCAAAAGAAGACTCCAGCCTAGAAACACTAGATTACAAAGAACCTCCAAAATGGTAAGATTTGACGTCGAGCGACTCAAGAACAGTCAAGAACTAAGTCAGAGACTGAACAACACAGACCTAAACAACTGGGACCAACTGAAGGAGACTCTTGTCAAGGCGGCCAATGAACTCGCCCCTCTCGCTAGAAGAAGGAAGCATCCGTGGTGGACTAAAGACTGTGGCAATGCAATAGCCCAAAGACAGATAGCCTGGCTGAAGTGGAATTCTAAAAAGACCAAGAAAAATTGGCATAAATTTTTGGAACAAAGAAAGGTTGCAGCCAAGATAATTCGAGGAACAAAACGAACCTTCACACAAAACCAACTAACCCAAATCGAAGAGAGCTTTGCTAAGAATAATTTCAGAGGTTTCTTTGGAACCTTTAAGCAGGTGCTCAGAAAATACGCTCCGCCAAGCCTCCACTTCAGAGACTCACAAGGCAAACTGGCTTATAACGACAAGGACAACTGCCACCTTTTGGCTCAGTACTTTAAAAATCTACTCAACTGTGACCCACCCAGCGAAGACTTCGACTATAAACAAACCACACCAAACCCGGACTCGCTTCCCCCTTCATTGGAAGAAGTTGGCCAGATCATTCAACTTCTTAAGAATAATAAGACAGCTGGAGAAGACTCTATCGTTGCTGAACTGTGGCAAGGTGCTGGAAACAATGCCGTGCGCAAGCTAACCGAGATCATCCAGGACATCTGGGAAACAGAGAAATTACCACCCGATTGGAAATCTGCTCTGATCCATCCGCTTCACAAAAAGGGAGATTTTACAGATCTAAACAACTACCGTGGAATTTCTCTCGTCCCGGTAACATACAAGATTCTCTCGAAGGCGTTACAAACAAGGGCAGAAAATCAGTTGGATAGTCAACTGGGAGAATACCAGGGGGGCTTCAGGAAGACCCGATCCTGTGTTGAACAGATCCTCAACCTTAAAACGGTACTTGCATACTCCAAAATGAGAAACCACAAAGTGGTCGTCACCTGTGTTGATTTTAGGAAGGCCTACGATTCCATCGATAGAGAAACGCTTAACAAAATACTCCAGGAACTAGCACTAGACAACAAAACCCGCAGACTAATCCTAGAAACTTTAACCAACTCTCACTCCAAGGTTAAATTTAGAGGCGAGATTTCAGAAAGTTTCGAAATAAAAACTGGAGTGAGACAAGGAAATGGTCTTTCGCCACTTCTCTTCAACTGTATCCTTGAAAAGGTTATGAGAGAATGGCGCAAGGAACTGAACAATTTGGGTGCTCAGAGTGGTATCTACCTGGGACGTAAGAACGATGGACTGGTTGTAGATTGCCTGGCGTTTGCAAATGACATGGCACTGTTTGCTGAATCTCTTGAGATGGCAACAATACAGGTAAACTGTCTCAGAAAACAGCCTGCCAAAGTGGTTCTTCAAGTGTCGCTGGAGAAAACAGAATTCTTCATCAACATTAGAGAAGCAAACAGAGAGATGTTACTAGAACAGGGAAACATCAAGAGGACTGAGAAATTTAAGTATCTCGGCGAATGGATTGAACCCAACTTATCAGAAAGAGCATCATTATCTAAGAGAGTCAGCAAGTTAGAACTAGCCTATCGGCTGACTAAAAACACTTACAATAAGAAATGCCTGTCACGCAACCTGAAACTTAAGCACTACACATCAGTCTTACGACCAGAAGTCTTATATGCCATGGAGTGTCTTTCCTTGAACCGAAGGGGTCTAATAGAGAAATTGGAAATCAGAGAGAGGAGAATCCTCAGAAAGATCCTAGGGCCGGTAAAGGAAGATGGGGAATTCCGAAGACGGAATAACTCTGAGCTCTACGAACATATTGAGATGCTCTCTGACTGTGCAAGGAAAAGAAGAGTAGCTTTCTATTGCCACATTGCAAGATTGCCTCCAAACCGACTAACCAACCGTCTGTTCACCTTCTGGCAAAACAAGAAGCTTCGTACCACTTGGTTGACAGAGACCGAGAAGGATATTAAAGAACTGGGAATAACAGATCTCAAAAACAGACAGTCTGTGAGACGCACCCTAAAGGAAGTCCGTGGATTTCAGGAAAAACCTCGAAGGAAAGGTACCCCTTGGACAGAAGAGAGAAAGGAGTTATACCGGAAGAAGATGCGACAATACTGGGCAAAGGTCAAAGCCCAACAGTTGAACAAGCGTGGTCCAAAGTAGTCCTATTCGAAAGAAGAAGAAGAAGAAGAAATAATTATTTTTATCGCGAAAATTGTTTTTATCATATTTTATTATATTTTATTTTCTTTATTCGCTCGACTTTCATGTAGGCGATTAGCAATGAATAAAATAGCGCTGTTTAAGTGAATAATTATATGGAAAGTACATTTACAGCTTATACAAAGTAACAAGGTGCAACTTCCGGAACTACTAGGAAACTATTGAGGAAGTTTAATGCTGGCCATAAAAAGTTATTGCTTTAAATATTTTAACTGAATTCACAAATCTGCTTTAAAATCCATATAAAATACTTTCGCAATTAATTACACTTAAATAAATGAATCCCATGTAATAAAATTCATAATTTCTCTTTAATTTTAAAACGGGACAAATGTATATTTTGCTGAATATAACAGAATATTAATCGCTCTTTCGAGATATTACAAATTATTGAAAATTAAGATTTAAATGAGAATTTAAATTGTGAACTATTAATTATATTAATTTGTAGATAATAAATACAATAATGCTAAGTAATTTCAATTGGGAAATTTACAAAAAGCAAATTTAAACAAACGATACATTTCAACTTTTCACTATGATCCATGACATTTTGTGACGAGGGTGGACATTACCTTGTTTTATTTATTACCACTGCATTTAGTGTTGACAGCCGACTATCGTTAACCTTAATATATCTTACTCAATGAATAGGATAGTTCCGACTCTTACTACGTGGTAATTCATACTTACATTGAATAGAAAAATTAACTATGTTATAACCAAACGTATGCAGTTAAAGTAAGTGTGGTTTTCAATTTTTCAATTCAATGTCTCTTACTCAACTTTATATTATCAGTATTGTTAGTATGAAAGCCGTTAAAACAATCTTGTGTCTACAACATTCTTTCTAATTTATCAAATTTTATTATCCCTATACAAAGTTTCTGCCAGTTCTTTTAGATCTATCAATAAAACGGTTAATACGCGCACTCTTTTTTTTTAATCATGTTGTTTGTGTGTATTTTTAGTTTGATTGTCTGTAACGTAGATCGTTGGTCTGACCGACGAGCCACAGGTTTTATTATCTTTTCGGTCGAATCAATTTCCCCCAAACTACTTTATTCTGTAGGATGTTGCCGTTTCACAACATATAATTCAATCGTACGGAGTTTGCTCTCTAATTCCAACAAGCTAATCTTATTTATACTCGCAAGAGTAATTATTAATAAATAATTGGCTTATAACCGAAAAGAGTATACTTAATTCCATTAATAACAATATACATAACTCTTGTTTAAGTGACTTTAAAATGATTATTTAATAAAATTATTTAAAACGTTTTTCTCTAACTTTGTTTTAAAACTTTTTACGGACGTTTTTATGGAGAAAGAGCGCTATTTCAGCATTTTTCTCCACTCGATTTTTTTATTGATTCAAATGAAACTGGAGCATAGAGAAAGTTTTTGTTCTATGAACTTCATATAATACAAGCTTGTTCTTATTCTACACTCAACCTCCTCGTATCATGATATTATAAACTATGAAATTCACAACTTGATTATGTCAATATCAAGAGTTGCCATAATTTAGCGATATCGATTTAGTGATATTAAAGAATAAACCTTTGTAATATAAAATAATTAATATTTCACGTGGTGTGTGTTTTTTTTCTGAATATGACAAAACAAGAACCCGGAACAAAACAAACCGCAAACAAGAACAAGAACAGAGAAGATTGGGAGCAAGAATTTGTATGAACTAGCTTAGAGTCAAGTCCGGGCTAGGCTAGAGAAACGCAGGCAAGGTTAGAGAGGTCCAGGCAAGAATAGAGAATTCAGGGCATGGTTAAAAATGTCTGTGCAAGGCTATAGAAGTCCAGACATGACTAGAGTAGTCCATGCATGTGTAGAGAAATCCAGAAAACCAATGCTAAAGAAGTTCAGGCAAGGCTAGAGAATTTCGGACAAGGCTAGAGAAGTTCAGGCAGGGTTTGAAAAGTTCAGAGAAGGCTAGAAATACAGACAGATGCAAGACGTGTCGCAAGCACTCCGTCAACAAGGACACTATGCTATAACATAATAATTATTACATCATAATTAATACATAATAATATAACTACATAATAAAAAGAGGCAAGAACATAGACTGATTTATCATCGAACAGTCGAATTTAAAATTTGTTAGTTTGTGGTGATGACTGGGGTCATGATCTAATCCAGTCGTTCTCAAACTTTTTTTGCCGCGGCACCCTTATCAATCTAAAATAATCTCGCGGCACCCTTGTCGGGCTACATCTCTTCACGTTTATGTACCAAATCCGATTTTCCAATTTGTATGTAACCAAGCCGCTGTTAGCAACAATTTTATGACAGATAACGCATTGCTCATCCGGTGCTTGTTCGTTCCCAGCAGAAGCAAAGCCAAACGATATAAGGTAGCTAGGATCATATTTCCTTATTTTTCCTAGGATTATCTTTTGGGTCGTGAGTTGTGCTTTCGCTAACTGAGGCAGACGAACTTGATTGATTTAGACCAATGCAGATTTTAGCGAATTGTCTACAATTTTGCATAAAAAGTAGAAACTCAAATTCGTTTAACTCCTCATGTAATTTTCTTTTTAGATTGCTTGATTATGCTGCGGCACCCAGTTTGAGAACCACTAATCCAATCTTTTTAGTTTCTTGGCGCTTTCGTCAAAAACCTGCCATTTCTTGTTTTTTTAACTTCACTTAACTCTTCCTCGTCTCATGGCCAGGAGCATCATGCATAAGACATACTCAGGTCGGTATCTTACCTCCATTTTGAGATGAGACGGCAATAAAAAAACACGTGTGGAACTGTGTCCTCTTCACCGCACTGGCAAAGACCTTTTGCCAAAGCGATGTAGGTAAGACTGAAAATGCCCATGGCCAGCGATCAGTTGGACCGCGTGATGCGAGAAACAGATCTCTATATTAGTCCACTTATCGATTGAGGAGATAAAGTTTTTAGTCGAAAGACCAGTTCTTGACGCATTCCATCGCTTTTGTCACTCCCTGTTACGGTAGGTGTTGTTTCCGTGTTTTATTGCCTGGATTGGCACTTTTTTGAAAATAACTGCACTATTGTGAGGATCTGGGCTTGTGGAGTCTTGACCAGAGGCTTGTCTTCTCAGACTGTCCGCTCTTTCGTAACCTGTCAGGCCGTCATGTGGCTTCACGTAATGGAAGCTTAGATTCGATTTTTTTTGTAAGACCTGGTTATAGAGCTGCCATGTGTCGAATTGTATCTCTGTTGACGAGGACATATTTTGAAGGGCATCTAGAGCAAATTTGCTATCAGATAGTATAGAGCATCCGTCCATTACGTCAGGCTTCTAAAGAATATACGCTAATGTCCGGTTAATTGCAATTAACCCTGCTTTAAATATTGAGCAGTACTCAGCCAAACCAATTGTATCAAAATGAATCTCCTCTTCTTCATAGTATACTACAAAAGCTGCTCCAACTCCTTCGTCTGACTTAGACCCGTCTGTGAATATTTTTATTTTTTACATTTCTGTGAATATTTTAAAATTTTACATTTATTTTCATTGTGAGTTGGTGTGTGACATAGTGTAGACATGGGAGCGA
Source organism: Phosphuga atrata (assembly GCA_944588485.1). Taxonomy (NCBI): domain Eukaryota; kingdom Metazoa; phylum Arthropoda; class Insecta; order Coleoptera; family Silphidae; genus Phosphuga; species Phosphuga atrata. The sequence goes on from OX155894.1 coordinate 86,404,798, forward strand.
TATGGAGCATAGGAGGGATGGATAAGATGTTCAAAATGGGTCTTTGTTTCGACAAGGTCGGACTATATGTTAAGGCCGGTTATTTCTCTTAAGGTCTGGTTTTCTAGGAAATATCTGATTTGGTACAATGAAATCTGTTTTAGTCGGAGGTCAGAAGGTGTAAGTCCGGAGATAACGCAGGCAGCCTCATTGCACACCGTCCGGTAATCTTTGGCTGCTCTTAATGTGCAGACTCGTTGTACACCCAGGAGCTTAGCTTCTTCCCTTACTCCACAAGGCTTATGCCAAATGAAGGCGGCCTATAGTAATCCGGGTTCCTAAAAAATCCGGGTTCCATTGCTCCTCTTTGTTTCAATGCTATTTTGCCAAAGCCCCATGCCTTACTTGCCACTCGGCCAAGTTGAACCAAGTTGAACGCTCAACTGTTTGACCTTTCCACAAGCTAGTTTGATGTGTGGTTTAAAGTTTACGTTACTAACGATTGTGACCCCCAAGTATTTTAAATTTTCCTGACACTTGATCTGGTTATCTCCTAGTGTAAATACCGGTGTACGCTGCCTAGGATTTTTTTCCAAACAATATTGCCTCGGTCTTGTTAGAATTTAAGATTAGTTTGTGGTTCTTGGCCCAAGCTGATAAACCTTAGACTAGTGCTTGATTGGTTTTCTCTTTAAAAACTACAATGGGAACTACCTGAAGTAAGAGAAGTAATGGAATTCTTTGGGCAAGAACTACTTAGCGCCAGTAAACGGCTTAGAAACGGCAGAACACCAGGCCCAGATAACCTTCTTCCCGAAATTATCAAAATTGTGGTAAACAGCCAGCCAAACTTCATTTTAGAAACAATGAACAGAATACTAAGAAACGGATATTTTCCATAAAAGTGGAAAAAAGCCAATCTGGTGCTCCTAAGTAAGGGAGAAAAAAATATACAAGAGCCTGCCTGCAATCGCCCCATTTGCTTACTGGATGTCGCAGGAAAGCTCCTTGAACAGATGTTGCTTGGTACAATCTAGGCAGAGCTTATAAAGGCAAACAGCTCTCGGACAGACAACATGGGTTTAGGGAAGGAAGGTTGACGGAAGATGCTATCTTGAGAGTTGTTAGAATGGAAGAGAAAGCTTCAGCTGGTAAGCGGACAATACGGAAGATTAGCGCATTGGTAACCCTTCGATGTGAAAAACGCATTCAACTCGGTCGCATGGCTAAATATCATGGAAGAACTGACTACGAGGAACTTTCCCCCATACCTGTTGCGATTACTTCGCAGCTATTTAATCTGGATCTGGATAGGTAATTTTGCGAGTTTCGTAATTTTTCTTGTTCCTCTTGTTCCTCTTCAACTTGTCATTTTCAGCCATAATATCTTTAAGAGCTTCCAATTGTTCTATCACTTCTCTCGCTAATCCTCTTTGTTGTTTTGCCTCATTTTCCTTGTTATTTAGCTTTTTCTTTAATGAGTCTATGGTTTCCGGTTCTTCATCTAATAATTGCTTCTCTTGTAATGATTCGGCTTGCAGTAACTCCGGTATTCGCAGCATCAGCAGCAGTATCGCTAGGCGCTCCGACATCTGTAGAGCCAGTATCCACTTTAGCAGATTCATCGATAGGTGCTAGAGACTTCTTCTGTCAAGTGTTCTTCTGAAACTCCTGTTGCAGAATGTGTAGAATCTCTTGATTCTGGCTGTTCCAATACACAACATAATGATCGGCGCGGGTCCAACTCTGTTCCACCAGACTGTGGCGTAGCTGCTGCAGCGGGAGATCCAGTGTCGGCCAAATCTATTTTTAGGGTTCCGTACCGAAAACGGAACCCTTATAGGATCACTTTGTTGTCCGTCTGTCTGTCTGTCTGTCTGTCAAGACCATTTTTCTAAGAAACGCGTAGAAGTAACAAGTTGAAATTTGTATCAAATACTCTGGTCTGCGGTCTCTTTCGGCTGTAAAAAAATCAAACTTGTAAGTCAACGCGATCAAAAGATATGACCGTTTATGTCGCATATTTTTCGATTTCACAAGGGAATCAAAACCTATAGGGTACTTCCCGTTGACCTAGAATCATGAAATTTAGCAAGAAGCGGTGTCTTACAGCACATTTAAAGGGAAAAATCTGAAAACTGTAAATATGTAGTTTAATTACAATAAAAATGCGAATTTACTATTAGAAACTTATGAAAATACACTAATGTTGTCGTAGTGGTATTGTTAGGCTCCAGGAGCATATGGGTTGCATACAGTTAGGTCCTCCTCGGTTAGGTCCGAAGGTTAAAAAGTATTGGCTCGAAGCTGTTTATACTGAATTTTCTTTGTTTATATTCGTTATGAATTTCATCACGTACGCTCTTTATACATAATATATACAGGGTATTTATTATGTCTAAATTATGCATGTTTATAACCGACATGCGACATACTCAAGTCCCGTAACATCCTGTATATATTATATTTCGTCTAATTTTTCTTTTTAATCTACATATACTTAAATCACGTACAAACAAATATAGGGCTTATTGGTAGTCAATTGCCCAAAAGCTATCAATTGGACAACTGAATGTTAAGAGTATCGGAATAGATCTAGAAATAGATAATATATTAGTTTATATTAGATCTATAAATAGTTAGATCTTAATATAAGTTAGTGAATAAGTGTAATACTAAAATAAAGTTTTCTTTTTATAAGTTTAAAAATATTCGCGTTATTTAAAAAAAAATACCCTGTATACCTTTATACAGGGTATATAGGTATACAGGCAAAATTGAGCAGTAAAACCAAATAGTGAAGTTCCAGAACCCCTTAACACTCATAGTAAATGGGGGATGTATGATATTAAAGTATAGGGTAGAATTCCATCGTACGACAGCGACATCTTGAGGTGATGCTTGCAGCGGTACTAAGATGGTCGTGATTTCAGGAGGGCCACTTGTCAAGTTATCTGAATGTGCTTGCTACGTCCTCCACACAAAAAAGACACCTTACTTACAAGTTCATACGGAACCCTAGGTGCGCGAGTCACAACTCGCACTTGGCCGGCTTTTTTTTCAGCTGTAGATCCTCTATAAGACTCTCTTTTTCCAGGTTGGGATGTAGATCCTACATAAGAGTTTTTTCCAGGCTGAGGTGTAGATCCTGCAGCTGGTTCTTAGGTAGACCCGGTGCTGTCCACCTCTATTTTTTCTGGTTGAGGACCTGATGCGCTTGACTGTCTTTTTCCAGGCAGTGGTGTATATGGTGCAGTAGGTTTAACTTGACCGGCATTTTCTCGCGATGCTGGAGTATGTGGCGTTTCATCCAAAGATGTTGCAATTGGAGTAGCAATTGGAATAGCCTCTGGTGTGGATTTTATAGTATCACCTTCAGTAGGAACTTCTGCAACTTTTTTAGGAGGAGAACCCTGTTCGCCAGTATATACATTTGGTTCAGCATCTTTTTTTGTCCGGTAACCTTGTTAAGCAGCCACAGGTGCTCCATTAGCTTTTTTTGACAGCACTACCTATGATGCGAGGAAGCATTTTTGCTGGAAAATCAGCTCTCATAGAATCTTCCGCTTACATTGTATCTTTCAAGTCTTTTACTTTCTTTCTTTGTTCAAGTGTAAGATTCAGTTTATCAGGGATTTTCTCCAATGCGTCTCTTAACTGTTTAATATCGGCATTCTTAATGGCCATCAATGTATCAATCATGACATCTATTGGCACATACTTTCTTAATTGTAGACCCTTTGGATTTTCTGTGTTCGTGAGATCAATCATGCCATCTCTTTCATCGGACACCTCATTGGACCATGCTTGAGTGTCCGTGGCATAATAATATGCTTTAAGTCGTGTCTCTGAACGTTTTTTTGTAGGCAAGCCTGTTGGTTCGCCGGCATTCTTGAAGAGACGAGATTTATCGTTGATGTAGGTTGCCATTTCGCTAACGTTCTAAGTTACTTGAATTTCTATTGTGCAGTTGCTTCAACATTGATGTAGATAATCCATTAAGGGATCATTGTAATTGTTGAAAGTGTTGATCAAAATAAAAACAAAATTCCAATTATTTATCCAACAGGAGAATTTTATTCGAAGTAGGCACTGAAATCGCTGATAACGAAGTAAGTGGTGCTCCACAGGGCTCAGTCCTGGATACTACATTGTAGAATGTCCTGTACGACTACGTGTTAAGACTAATTTTGCCAGACGGAATGCAAATATTAGGATTCGCCGACGACATAGCCATTATTGCAATAGGCAAGACAGAGGAAGAGATAATGAGTCGCGCAAACAAGGCCATTAAACAAGTGGACGAATGGCTGGAAAAAATGGATTCAAATTAGCTCCCCAAAAAAACAAAAGCTGTACTGTTAATAGGCAACAGAACCGTTGGACCTATTACTTTTAAAATTAAGGAGGTAGTAATCGCTCCAAAAGAAGCAATTAGATACCTGGGAGTAACCATTTACAGAAAGCTGTCCTTCAAGGAGCACGTCAAATGAATTACGGCAAAGGTCCTTAAAACCACCACAGAAAAACTAATGCCCAATACTAGTGGAACAAAAAGTAGTAAGAGAAAGCTACTTTGCTCGGTGGTCCTATCAACTATGCTGTACGGAGCTCCGGTCTTGGCAAGGGCCGTTACGAAAACAAACAATAAAAACACGCTCGCCTCCGAAGAAAGAAAAAGGGCAATTCGAGTATGCAGCGCATACGGAACAATATTTAGGGATGCCGTACTAGTCATCGCCGAAGTTGCACCGATAGAACATCAAATACAAGAAAGAGTGGAACTGTACAAGACCAGAAACTCCACAAACAGAGAACACTACAGAAGAAGCGCAAAGGAGAAAATGCTTGCAATATGCAAAAGAACTGGGGCGCATCTGAAAAAGGACCCTGGACGAGACTCCTAATACCCTGCCTGAAATTATGGGCAACAGACACTTAGCGGCCACGGATGTATCCGGGAGTACTTGCATATCATCGGCAAGACCTCCGACGAATATTGTGTTTACTGTGGCAACGTGTGTACAGACAAACTCGACGGTCGAAGTACACACTCTAGTAGACGTAATGCTTAAATCAGCACAATACTGGTCATATACGGAAAACATGATAATAATGATTATTACACAAAAAGAACTCGACGAAGAACGACGGATGCGGTGCAAAACTAAACAGTAAAAAACCGATAGTTAAGATTCAGAACCCCTAAACACCCTTAAACTACATCCTCAAAAAAGACAAGGCTAGAGAAGTCCAGGCAAGACTATAGAAGTCGGGGCTAGGTTTAACTAGTCCATGCAAGGATATAGAAGTTCAGACAAATAAATTATTTTATATTATCTTATAATATTTTATATTATCTTATATATCTAATCTTGTTGCTGTTAATCTCATTATTTGTTATAAAATATTAAAACGTTAGTTGCGAAATGACGAAAAGATTCCATGAAGCGAGGGCGAATCGCTTTGTAGAATTAATTTATCTAGTCCTGCTTTAAGATAATAATGTTATTATGAATGCCCAACAGCAATCCTGGACAATTTCGCCGTTGCCTTTCGCATTATTATGTAATGGTAGGTTGTTATGTAATGGTGCACGGGGCGGCGGAATGTTCCGGCGTAAGTTATGATTATAATGCGTTTTATTATCCCCATAAATTCCTGTGGCTCCTTAATCTGAATCATTTAAATTTAAATTGGCGCTCTGACATTACTCATACAACGGTAACGGGTGGAATTATTAATCCTGTTTAGGGTTTCGTGAGGTGGGAGGTGGGAATTTATTTTAGGTGAGGTGAATAGATGTGTTGAGTCTTCGTCGCTGCTGAGCAGTATAAACAAGGAAACGGTAAACACGGCCTAATTCCCTTATCAGAAGTACTGAAAATGCTTTGTGTATATACCTCTGGCTGTAATTCTGTTTGCTCTGTTCCATAAACATTGCACTATCAGTTTGCATAATATATTCAACTATTTAAACATATTTTCTTGAATATTATTTTAAAATAATAATACAGGTGTTAATGCGATGTTGTCAAACAGATTTTAGTTAATTTTAAACGCCTTAAAGTTTAGTATTTGGTTCTGGTTTAAAACTAAAAAAAATATTAAAGTTAAGATTCAAATAAAATAAGAAATTTTTAATTCAATAAAATGTTTGTGACTTTTCATATGTCTCATATACAGGGTGGGAAATTTAACGTGACCACCCCAAATATCTCCTTTACCTTTAGAGATTTTAGCTTTGGAAAGGAACTTTAGATGTAGAATTACCTTTAGAAATCCAGAGATTTTACCTTTTTTCACCTTTAGAAAAAATGTCAGAAGTGAATTTTATTGATTTCGAAGGGCTGATTCAGTGTTTAAAAATGCTTTTTGGTCCAGGTCATAGTTTAAGGTCATCAATGTTTTTTCAAATGGTGGCATGTTATTTTTTTATCAAGATATTGTAGCCACTATTCGGACGAATCCAGCGACCTATGATATCATGACCTTGAAATGAATAGCCAAGTGTATCCATTGAAAATAACTTATCGAATAACTTATCGAATAACCGTATCGAAAATGGTATTGTACAGTCAAGCAGAGAAAGTGGATATGATTTTGATTTATGGTGCGACCGGCATAAACTCTGTGCGAGCGCAGGAACTTTATGCACAACCTGACAGAAATCATCCTTCTTTTCGAAGTTTCGATCGAATTATTCATTTATTGCGTGAAACAGCGCAAAAAGAAACGTCGCAAAACTAAAACAAACGAAGCCGCTTCTTCGTTTAGATTGTTGCCATTCTAGATGCAGTAGTTCATTATCCTCAATTAAGTAGTCGGCAAATTGAGCACTATTCCAGAATATCTAAGGCGAGTGTTTTAGGAATATTAAGATGTTATAAATTCCATCCATACCATATTTCCTTGCATCAAGAACTTCATGGTGCTTCTTTTTGTAAGAGGGTTTAGTTATGTGAATGGGCTCTGCGTCAGTTTCAGGTGAATCCGAACTTTTTCGATGACGTTTCGTTTACTGACGAGTCAACTTTTAATAACCATGGACAATTGATATACGCATAACTTTTTATTAACAACAAATTGAATACACTATTGATCAATAGAAAATCCAAAGTGGCTCCGCCAAATTGTGCACTAGCGCCCTTGCAGTGTGGTGTGGTGTGGCATAATTGAGGACCGGATTATTGGACCATTTTTCGAAGAACACTTTAGGAGAATTACCTACTAGAAGACATCTCGTTAGCACAGCGAAGCCGAATGTGGTATCAACAAGATGGCTTTCCAGCTCATTGGGCAGTTTTATGCAGTTGCTGGGCTCGTGAAATGATGAACCGAAAATTTCCCTGACGCTGGATTGGGATAGGTGCAATAATCCCTTGGCCTGCTCATTCGACGGATTTAACGCCACTTGATTTTTTCCTATGGGGAGATAGATAAAGGATCGTGTTTACCATGATGTTCCCACGACCCCGGCGAACATGCGATAATGAATTAGAAGGGCCTGTGCCGCTATCACACGAGCAAATCTTCGAAGTTCTAGAGAATCATTTGTCCGACGTCTTTCAAAATGTGTTGAGGTTAATGATCATCACTTCGAACATATGTTATAATAAATTTTCTGCAGAAAAAATCTACATTATTCGAATATTTTTATTATCAATAATATCACGATTTCCCGTTTTTACACGCGTTTTTTGGTGAAAAACCATTGAACCCTTTCACAATTGCCGGGACATATGCTGTCCCAGTCTGCAAAAATTACGGCTGGGACAACGTATGTCCCAGTTACAATATCTTCATTACGTTTTTAAATGATACGCTTAACAGCACGCGTAAATAAGATGTTGATCAAACGAACAATAAGAGCATCATAAAATTTGAAAAAGGTCTGAGTTACTCTCAAGTCTCGTTAAAAGTAGTTTTACTTTAATTTTTCAATCTTGAGATATGTAGAAATGTAAAAGTTAAGGAGCGACATCTATGAAGATAAGACTTTAACCTAACCGAAACGTCAATTCCGAGTCTAGTTACTGTCAGCGACGAAAGAAGTTTTACTTGATTTTTTTTTTCGATATTTCCTTTTTCTCAATGATTCGAAAGCCATTCAAAAATCGATGAGTAGGGATCGCTTCCTCTTTTTGATTTCAAAATTATACTTCGGCAATTCCCCGAAGAAGCCTACAGATGCGTCGAAATTATATTATATTGATGAAGTAGCTTCCTGCTTGAAGTACACTTTTCTGAAGAGTTTCACTGACAGCACAAGGCAGTCAGTAGACGAGTCAATGATAAAATTCAAGGGAAGGAGCAGCCTGAGATAGTACCTACCCTTGAAACCAGTAAAGAGTGTTATCAAAGTTTGAGAACGCTGCGATTCTAAAACAGGATACGTATACGACTTTAACATTTATGCTGGGAAAGGATCTTCAGTGACTGAAGGAACTCTAGGAGAAAAACCGTGTTAAGAAAAATCTTGTTTCTACAGTGAAGAGTCCCCAAATCATAATCTGATTTGACCGATTTTTTCACTTCTGTGAATCTTATTTATACCCTGTCCCATGGATGTGTCGGAACCTACATGAAAGGACGAAAAAATACACCAACTTTTCCGAATGCAAGAGGAGCAGAAATTCAGAAGGAGCAGAAAGGAAGAAGGAGCAGAAAGAGGAGAGAAGTGAATCGATTTTCCAAGATACAAGCGAGTGAATAATTGCTGTGGAATGTATGGACACTAGGGAGGTTTTCATCATGTCGAATTGCCATAGCAATGAATTAACTACGGCGATTGGAACTCTAAAAGATGGCTCTCAGAAGGAATTCTCTTGCCCATCAATGGTATCCTTTTACAATGAGTTCATGGCTGGGGTTGAGCTCTCTGACCAACTGGGAACGTGCTACGAGGTGGATCGCAAATGCAACAAATGGTGGAAAAAGTTATTCTTCAGATTACTGATGACCTCGATTGTAAATGCTCATGTTATTCATCAAGATATTACTGACCGAAAACGTTCTTTACTAAAATTCCTCGTTGCTGCTGCTTAAAATCTCCTGAGATTTGGAAGTGCAAGTATGGAAGTGAATACGTAAAGGCACTCTTATTGCAAATAAATAAAATACAAGACTCTCGAATGTTGGAGAACATTTCCCAAGTGAGGGAAAAACGCGACGAAGGTGTGCGTGGTAGGCACAAAACAAAAAAGAGGCACGTTTAAAAATGCTGTACACCTCTTGTAACGTGGCACTGTGCCAGAAATGTTGCAAGCCTTATCACACCCACAAGAAATAAAGACTTAAGATACTACTTTCTACCCTAGAATTAAAATATTTTTTTCTATGAGATTTCCTTCCAAGAGTTATCGTTCTTATTATATATATTCTTATTATATATATATATATATATATATATATATATATATATATATATATATATATATATATATATATATATATATATATATATATATATATATATATATGTGTGTGTGTGTGTTGTATTGTTTTCTCGGGGAACCCGCGTTGATGTTGAGGGTTGGTTCTGAAAAGAACCGGATTGTCGACATTTCGGCGAACTAACATTCGCCATTCTCAAGAGATATATGCGTCCGTGCGGGTCAACCGTTAGACGCATACTGTTTACTGTTAGTATGTTAATATGTTATTGTGTATGTTTACTGTTAGTACTTAAACTGTTATTATGCGTCAAACGGTTGACCCGCACGCACGCATATATCTCTTGAGAATGGCGAATGTTAGTTCGCCGAAACGTCGAGAATCCGGTTCTTGTCAGAACCAACCCTCAACATCAACGCGGAATCCCCGAGAAAACAATACAACACAGGTATCTATCCGCGAAAACCTCAAATACAACATATATATATATATATATATATATATATATATATATATATATATATATATTAATTCCATCTGTTTTTTACAAAGTGGGTACAAGGTATCACGTTGAGATGGAGGAAATGGTTGGGAGAGGACAGGGGTGGTCGAGTAGTAGGGGTGAGTTTGCAATCGAAAGCATCAGAGGGACATATGCTGTCCCAGCGCTTTCGTCTCTAGGATTACGACCGGGACATACCCTGTCCCTGCATTCAGGTGTTTTGGGTTTGCGGCAGGACATATGTATTATTGTAGTTGATGTGTCGTTATGACATCAATTATGTGTTTTTTAGACTTTCAGACAGAAAAGTTATTTCATCGTAATAATCACTTGGAGAAGAAATAACTGTTCCCGGTAATGAGGCACACTAAACTGATTTTTTCGCCGTATTGAAAGGGTTAAAGGCCAGGATATCATGGGTCGCTGGATTCGTCTGTATAGTGACTACAGTGTCTTGATAAAAAAAATAACATTTTTTTGTAAATTTTGTTAAAAATGAGAAAATGTTCCCATTTGAAAAAACATGGATGATCTGGAGGACGCATAAACTATGACCTTGACAAAAAAAAGTGACCATTGTGTAAGCCTTTCGCAATCAATAAAGCTCTCTTTTGAAATTTTTTCGTCACTCTAATGCAGTGTTTCACTAAATATGGTACGCGTACCCCAAAGGGTACGTGATGGGTGTAGAAGGGGTACAAACATGTTTTCAAAATTGTGTGTGTGTGCTATAGCAAATATGTAAAGCAAAATAACAATTTTTATTCAAATGTGCATACTAAAGTCATGTTTATTCCTTGAATAAGGATCAAAATAACAGTGGTTTTTTCACTAGTGAAATTCAAATTTTATTTCGCTAGTGAATTAAAAGTATTCGTATTAAGTATTCGGAAACGCAACAAAATGACTCACTTGTGGGCTCCGTAAAAATAACTCTAAATGTTGACTCCGCTTAGGGGAATTGTGCTTAAGATGACATACTCAGGTAAGATGACACAGTGCTTACATCTGTTAAACCATACGTGCCACAAGTACGTAGATGGAGTTTACATGTCGGCTCACATACAGTGCCACCACTCAAAACTTTAGTGACCGCCCGCTTGCGTTTTGGATGTGGTGTGCAATGTTTTGATTTAGTCACCCAAAAATATTTTTCTAATGAAAGTGTTCCTGCCCATAAATTTGTATAAGGTACTTTTTTTGTTGTATTGACTACTTTGTGATGAACTGCGATTAATATGGGCTAGGAATATCGAGGAATGATTTAAGTAACCACAAAGCTTTAAGTCACATAAGGCGGCAAAATTATTTACCTCGTAGGGTAAGATGACATAGCAACCGTCGGCTTAAGTTGACATAGTATTTCAATTTACCCTGAAGTTCTCGACGTGTAAGAATACTTAAGAATCTTGTTCTATTGACTCGCCAGAGCATTAGATATCGAAAATCGCCAAAGCATTAGAACGTCGAAACCAAGTGAAGCGTGTTATCCTTGGGACTTCAATGATGTATGCCTTTATTACAACGAATTATATAGCAAATCGAAGCAAGGAGAGCATTGGATATGTTGCCAGTTGTAAGCGATGGTGCAAGCAAGAACCAAGTTATTCAAATGTGAATTGTGCATCGATAATTAGATATGTCAACTTATACAGACGTGTGTCAACTTACCCACTTGCGCATGATTGAAATGTTATTTAATTTCAATTCTGTAATTTTTTTTAGCGTCAAGATAATTGTATGTGCTTCGTAAATAAACGGTTTTAATGTGTACCCTTAGATTTATTTTTTATCGCCTTTGATAAAAGATCTGCGAGATCAATCTTTCCGCAATTGCGTCACAATGTAACAATAATTCTTCGGATGCATCAAATTAATTGAGCAAATATAATTTTGACGTGCGAATCATCAATTTTAGCGTTGTCATGACAACACAATCATGGCCGGACTGCTTTTTGTAAAAAAAAACAAAGAAAATGGAAATGTTCCTTGAATTTATCACATTCTTAAATGAAAAGAATGATTGAATAAAAGTTTGTATTGCACTCGCGGATAAAAATAAAGTTTAATTCGCGAATTTAACCGAAGAAATCCGCTCCTTAATTTTAATTTTATCCGCTTGTGTAATTACATAAAAAATAATGCAGAAATATTGCTTGTTTTAAATGTTTGTATCAATAAACGTATATAATGCATATCTATAAATTCCTATGAATTAGTTGCGAATCTGAGACAGTCCAATTATCTTTGATAGTAAATTAAGACACTACAAACAGAAACTAACTTTTTATAAATTCTGTTTTTAAACGATTCTGTTACTTTTTTTATAATTTTTAAATAACCAATAGTTTATTTTACCAATTACTGACAATAAAATGGTTTGAAGACTGTGTTTACGTATTTAAAGACAGGCGGAATCTACCTTAAAAAGTCTTAAATTAAAAACTCTTATAAACAACAACATTTTTACAACAATTTATAATAAAAAAGGTTCTTATCTTTCAAACCATTCTGCAGACTGTGTATTACTAAAAAAATATTAATACCGTTTTGGTTTTGAATAGTATTTTTTTAGCGCGAAGTACCAGTTGTTAAACCTTATTTGATGGGGTATACATTGACCGAAAGTTTGAGGAACACTGCTCTAAAGTAATAGAGATTTGAGATGGTCACGTTAAATTTCCCACCCTGTATAAAAGTTTTGGTACTTACGTATTAACGCCACCACCCCTATATATTGGATACCGAGTTCGCGCTCCCGCGCGTATGTTGTCTTGATTTATCTGTCGGCTAATCTAACAGGTGTTAAAAAATATAGTATTTTGAGTTTTAAAAATGCTTTAATTTTAAATGAAATGTTTTATTTGATGATTTATCATAAAAATTTTAGGTGTAGATTAAAATGTAGCGGTGGTGGCGTTGATATGTAAGTACGAAAGTTTTATAGTATTATTACTACAAAAAACCATAAACTTTGTTTTATTATATCCCCCGATAATCCGAACGCCTCTATAATCTGAACGAACCCCCCCCCCCCCCCGTGCAACAAGTCTATGTCCCGCAGAATATCGCAGTGCCAAGTAGGGCTGTCTCATTCACTGTAGGTGACTCAATCGTTGAATACTCGTTCACCGCGCATCGATTGGCCACTTTGTGCTTTTCTCTAAATATTTTTAAATTTGAAAAAGTTTTAAATCATGGCTTCAACATCAAACAAACGAAAATATGTGACATTGACAATATCACAAAAGTGCGAGATTTTATACAAGATTGGAGAAGGTTTTTCGTTAACAACTCTTGCGCATCAGTATAACGTTGGAAAATCGACGGTTTTTGATATCAAAAGCAAGGAAGACAAAATACGATCATTTGTGATAAATACAGAAAAGGGTCCAGGCGCTAGAAAAACTTTAAAGTTGCCTGAAAACCGCCCGCTTAAAGATGCCTTATGTATGTGGTTTTTAGAGCAGCGAAGAAAAGCTGTCCCCTTGTAGATTGTAGATTGTAGCTATGGTGGTGACGACTTGTACTGCGACCTTTATAGATCTATTGTACCCCACCCTCCTCCTCCAAGTGTTGGTGTACTTACCCATTTAGAGCGCCTCCTCTAATCCTGATTCCTTTAGGAATCTCAGGATCTGGGTGAGATTCAAGGCCTGCAGCTCCTCTGTGTTCAAGCAGTGAGCCCCAAGGTACATCTGTCTCTTGCGGAGTAATGCTCCGCAGTCTTTGAACAGATGTATGGGGGTTTCCTCTGCTGAGCCACAGAATCTGCATCCATCATTCTCCTCTAGGCCTAGGGCCTTGAGATGTTTCCTAAGTCTGCAGTGTCCCGTCAGGGCTCCTGTCAGAATTTTGAGCTTGTTCCTGCTTAGTTTCAGGCAAGCTTTAGTTCTCTTCTGGTTAAAAGATCACAGCATCACTTTGGATTGCCTTAGCCCAGGAAGTTCTTCCCAGGTTTTCATCCATTTTCCTCTTATTTCTTCATCTAAACTTTTGCGGATGGTGTTCACGCTCATACCGCAAAAGGGTTCCGGACCTATAAAGGGGCTACTGGATCCCTTGTTTGCTAGGTGATCGGCTTCATCGTTTCCGTCTATACCAGTGTGTCCTGGTACCCAGTATAGCGTTACTTTATTATCCCTGCCAAGCTTGTTCAGCTTCCCCACACAGTCCCATACCAGTTTGGATCTGATGGTGTATGAGCTAATGGCCTTGATGGCTGCTTGGCTATCTGACAGGATAGCAATTCGTTTTTTGCGGAAATTCCTGTCGAGGTTAAACTGTGCACATCTTTCGATTGCGTGTACCTCTGCTTGGAATATACTTGGGGATGTTCCCATGGATTCGGAGTATCTGGTACGAGGTCCAAACACTCCTGCACCAGTGCCTTCCTTTGTCTTCGAACCATCTGTATACCACTTGATGGCATTTTGCTCTATGTGGTATGCTGAGGATTCGTCGCTCCAATCTGCTTTACTACTACACATTGCTGTGTAGTTTTTCTCGAAGTGGTATTTGCATACCATTTCGTCTTTTGGTACTTCCAGCCAGGGGATCTTGGCAGCGAGGCTGTTTCGGTCTCTGCTCCCGATTATTTTGCCTCTGCCCAGTCCTTCCTTGCTGAACCTTACGATCGCCGATCTGGCGGCGCTCTCCACCACAAGGTGCAGCGGAGTCAGATACAGCAGCAGCTCTAATGCTGCTGTCGGACACGACCCCATCGCCCCCGTGATGCAGACACACGCCAGTCTTTGAATCTTCCCAAGCTGTTTCCTTGAGCTCCAGCTTGATTCTACTTCCCCACGCAACCGCCCCATAAGTGATTGCAGGTCTCACTATCATGGTGTACATCCATCGCAGGATAGTGGGGTTACAACCCCACGTTTTTCCTGCCAGATTTCTGCAAACCATTAGGGCGCGTTTGGCTTTACCTACCACTGCCTCAGCGTGTCTATTCCATAGGAGTTTGCTATCTAGTGTGATACCCAGATACCTTATCGCCTGTTGGTATTCTACTGCCTTCCCATCTATGAGTATGGGATGTAGGCAGTTTAGTTTTCTCTTTCTAGTAAATGGTATCACCGTGGTTTTGCTCGGGTTGAGTCTCATTCCCACTGTTTGACACCATCTACTAGTTACTTTGAGGCCTCTCTGAACAATTTCACAGAGCGTTCCCTCAAATTTTCCTCTGGCCATTATGACTATGTCATCGGCGTAACCTTGACATTTGATGTCTAGGTCGTTTAGCCTAACCAGTAGTTCATCAGCTACCAGGCTCCACATTAGCGGTGATAGTACACCTCCCTGTGGCACCCTCGAGTTGTGGAGATCTTAATGGTGTCTTTTCCCACTTGTGTCTCCGCCGTTCTAGTTCTCAGCATTTCTCCCATCCACTTTGAGATAGTGCTGTCGATACTCCTTCTTTCGAGGGCCGCCCCGACAGCCTCGTGTGAGGTGTTGTCAAAAGCTCCCTCTATATCCAAGAAGGCACATATCGCTACTTCCTTTATCTCTAGTGCTGCTTCTATTTCGTTTGTCAGCTGATACAGGGCGGTTTCTGTGGATTTCCCTGCTCTGTAAGCATGCTGACTCCTGTGTAGTGGTGTACCTACCAGCACTATAGTCCTAAGGTAATTATCAATCACCTTCTCCATTGTCTTTAACATAAAAGATGTTAGACTAATGGGTCTAAATGTCTTCGGTTGAGTTGTGTCTTTCTTCCCCACCTTCGGTATAAATACCACCTTAGCCCTTCTCCATAGCTCCGGTATATATCCGAGCGCTAAGCTACTTCTAAAGATATTTAGAAGATACGGCATTAGTTCTCTCTCTCCTTTTTGTAGGAAGGCAGGAACTAGTCCGTCCACACCTGGGGCCTTAAAAGGCTGGAAAGTGCCGATAGCCCATCTGATTCGGTTTTCCGTACAGATGGACGCTGCCGTCTTCCAGTCGGCCCGACTTGGTTTCCGTGGTTGCATCAAGCCCTCGGTCTCCCTGTATTCTCTACATCCCGGAAAATGTGTTTCTAGTAGGAGGAGAGCTCTTTGCTCTTCATCCTCCGTGAAGGTCCCATCCGGTTTCTTGAGAGTGGTTGTCATTTCCACTCTATCCTTCGCTAGCGCTTTGTGCAGTCTAGCTGCCACCGGCGTGGATTCTATGTTTTCACAGAAGGTCCTAAAGTTTTCCCTTTTTGCCCTTCTGATCTCTTTGTTGTAGGTGGTAAGCACCTCAGAGTATTCTAGCCAATTTCCGTATTGCTTGGCTTTGTTGAAAAGCCTACGTACTTGTGCTCTTAATGTAGACAAATTTTTGTTCCACCATTTTTCGTCCTTATGCTCCTTCACGGTTTTTACCGGGCAGCTGGATTCAAATGCCGTGGTGATTGCTACATTTATTTCTCCTACAGCCTGCTCCAGCACGGTGTAGTGTTTGATACTACCCCGCACTGTCACCTGCTCTAGGTTTTCTTTTGGTTGGGAACTAAACATAGGCCACACAGTTTGTCTGGGGTTTCGAATGGGGGTGTTTTCCTCACTCGCTCCTTCCAGCTCAAACTCTATGATCCTATGATCTGACATTGAGGGCTCACTTGAAACCCTCCACTTTTTAATTAGTTTACTTACGTTAGCGCTACCTACCGTAATATCCAGTACCTCATTTCTGACTTTAGTGACAAATGTTGGTGTGTTCCCAACGTTGTCCACAATTAAGTTCACTTTAATGAGGTGTTCTAAAAGGTACTCACCCCTCTTATTAGTGCCCGTGCTGCCCCACATCTCATTGTGTGCGTTCGCGTCACATCCCAGGATGAGTGGCAGCCTTCTCCTAATACAGTGTTCCACCAGCTTTTGTACTTCAATGTGGTAGTGGTATGCTGTAGGGTGGTATGCTGTTACCATCGCCAGGGAAGTATGCTGATGCGATCACTACTTCGCGGTGGAGACCCTCGATCTTGATGAGGGCCTGAATCGGTACTAAATCCCGCGTTAAAAATTCTGAAAGACATAAGTAATTTATGCCATTTCTTATCATAATGCAAGTTCTAGGGGAGACCTCACGGCTGTCCCATACCAACTTACATTCCCTGTTGCTAAGGCCTCTGATCTTACCTCCGTAGGTCCAGGGTTCTTGAAGCAGCGCTAGCCCTAGGTGCTGCTTGGTGAACATCCTAGCCATCACAGCTGAAGCTGCTTTGGCATGATGGATGTTCACTTGGGCTATTTTGGTGCGCCTGCTGGTCATTCTTGTTTTGTGACAGGAGGCGGCAAGTCCTCCTCTGTCCCTACAAGAACATCTACCTCTGCCTCTGTAGACATGGCTGGACTGCTCATGTCTACGAGTGTGAGGTCAAGGTCGTCTTCCCGGGAATCCGGGCTGACTTCCTTGTTCTCTGTGTCGGTTAGGTCCCGTACACATGGATTATTTTTACTTTTGGAATTCATATAAATCCCACGAGTCGCAAGGAAACTAAAGGTCCACCACATCAGAGCCCCGCTTGATAGTGGTAAGGCTGGATACCCTCTGAGGTCGCCAGGTATCAGTCAGAGGGGCTCCGTAAGCGATGGCCGGTTGCCCTTGGCCATCAACCAGTCCCTTTGGCACGGGTCGCATGACACCTTGGGATTAAGGGTTTGGAAGTTCTTGGTTGTTCGCCCTCCGCCGAACGCCCCGACCGGAGTTGTTCCCGTCGTGACTTCCAACGGTATGTTGCGAAACTAAGCCCTCACACCGCGACAAGGTGACTTCCACGTGAGCTGTCCCCTTGTCAGGTGACATAGTGATGGCGAAAGCTATTTTTTTTCCATTAAAGACTTGGAATAGGAGAATTTGTTGCTAGTAGAGGATGGTTAGACAAATTTAAGAAAAGACATGGAATACGCCAACTCAAACTTAGTGGTGAAAAACTGTCGAATAATAAAGAAGAATAAAAATAAAGAAGCTGTGAAACCATTCCGGGAAAAAGTCATAGACATAATTAGAAAGAAAGACTTAACTGCCGATCAAATCTATAACGCGGATGAATCGGGCTTGTATTGGAAATTGTTACTAGATAAAACTTTAGCTTCTGGGTCAGAGAGTAGTGCATCAGGTTCAAAGATGTCAGGTTCAAAGAAAGGATCATATTTATGCCATATGCGAACTCATCCGGAACACACAAACTGCCCTTGCTGGTTGTTGGCAACGCACAAAGACCACGTGCATTTGAGTCAATTAAAAAATTACCAGTTCATTACTCAGGTCAAAGAAGTGCTTGGGTTACAAAAGCAATATTTTTAGAGTGGCTGAAGGTGCATCGAAATATTTATCGAAAAAGAACCTACCGCTAAAGGCACTGCCGCTTCTTGATAATGCACCAGCGCATCCACAAGAAGAAGATCTTCAGTCGATTGACGAAAATTTCGCTGTTCTATACATGCCCCCTAACTGTACAGCCTTAATTCAACCCATGGATCAAAACGTAATCCAGAACATTAAAGCAACGTACAAAAAAAACACTCCTATTACAAGTTTTTGGTCAGCAGAAGTTGATTCAGAATGCACATTATCTGAAATCTTAAAAAAACCCCCATGGAAGATGCTGTATTTTCTCTGGCTCAATGTTTGCAGCAAGTGTCCTCAAATCTGATCAAAAAAATCTTGGAAGCCTCTTTGGCCCTCGTTATTCAAACCAGAGGAAACTTCTGGCCAAGATCTGGATGACTTTGACCCTGAAGATGATCTTCCATTGAACATTTTCCGTAACAGAGGCTTTTCAGAAGAGGAGATTAACAATTCCTTATCAAGTAATGACAACATTGATTGTCAGGAGCATTAACTGATGAAGACATGATGTAAGACAAATACTAACTGAGACTGATAGCGAAAACGAAGGAGTATTAGAGGAATTGGAAGCAATTGAAAGGATTCCACATACTGATTCGCTATAACGGATTCCCTATAAATCTATATTTCAAGTTCAAGGATAAATAGAGAATTATCCCTGGTTTAATCGCTTCCATAAATTTGCATTTCCATAAAACATAATGTTTAGAATGGGCGGATCAAGTAGATATTTCAATTTCAGAAAAAATGTTATTGCGTAAGTTGAGAGATAAAGCATTTACTTTGTCATTAACCACAACTCGGCAAAGTACTGTGCTAGATTATATATACGTACTTATTGATTAAAATTTGTATTTACTTTAAATTATAAAAATCTTCTGTATATGAAGAAACCTTTACTGAACATCTGCATTAAATTGATTTGAAATTGTGTTTAGTATTTCATTGTAAGTTAACCACAACAGGATCATAATAATAACTTAAATGAAGCTAATACGCAAACAATAATATTTATTGGCAAATATTGAGCGATTCAGTTCGGTAAACAGTAAATGGCAGCGATTTGTAGCGTTTCGTTGGTTTCTTGACCTTGTGGTCGCAAAAAATGTAAACACATCTGGCCGAAGCGAGCGCACACAGTGCGAATAAGGTGAGTTTGAATACGATTCTGAACGTTTTTAGTTATTGCCGTGCGATTGTCGGATATGCATGAATTTTGAAAGTGCGGAAATTCGTTGTGTTTTTATTAACATTTTTGAAGTTACAACTTTTTTTACAGATAAATGACAATTTTAGAAATCTCAAATTTTCGTTTAAGACTAATGGACCAGCGGATTTGTTTACTGCTTTATTAACAGAATTTTATTAAACATGCAACATTTCTTAGTTGTATTATAGGTAATAATCTTGCAAAGTTTCAACCTTTATGGATAAATAAATGACAATTTTAGAAAACTAAAATTTATGTTTAAATCTGATGAACCAGCGGATTTCTTTATTTATTTTTAACAGAACTTTATGAAAATTGTAGCATTTCTTAGTTGTATTATTAGTAAAGTTTTTGCAAAGTTTCAACTTTTTTGACAGACAAATGATAATTTTAGATATCTCAAGTTTTTCAGTGACAATTTTTTTATCACTTATGCACAATATTACTATCTTGGTGCACGTTTTTTAGTGCGATAAATTGTTAATATTTGTTGTATTTTACATAATTTGAATAACGCACGCAAATATTCAATATCGCTAGGTTACATTAAAATAAACAAAAATAAAATAAATACAATCAAGTCCTCGGTATTAAAAAAGTGATGTGAAGTGTCATATTTTTTTCATAACAAAGTAAAAATAAAAATTAAAGAAAACGTTTTAAAGTGAGTGTAAATTCTATGGTGATACCAGAAACTGAGGAGAATTCTTATGACGAAACCACACCACCGGAGACAATGAAGATGATTCGATGAAGATGATGAATCCGGAGACAATGATGGCACCTGGATCTCAAACATGTAAGATACATCCCCTCGCATAAGTGATAAAAAATATTGTTTGTAGCACGGGCGAAATTATCAATTCTCATCTCGAGCGATTGTGCGTCCTCATTTCGTTCGTGCGCCACAACTTCGCTCTCGCCTCATATGGACAACTTTTCGCCCTAGCTACAAAATCTACTATTATTGCATTATAATAAAATTACACATAATCCTTACAGAATTAACTTAATCTAAACGTAAATTACAACTTTACATTTTATTGCCCGCTTCTAATCCTTCAATATGTAAATCGTAGAATTGTTTACTGGAGATTATCAAGATTTCAATGGCGTTAAACTAATTTTCTAAATAGTTATATCGTGAATATCGATTAACGGATTCCCTATAAATCTATATTTCAAGTTCAAGGATAAATAGAGAATTATCCCTGGTTTAATCGCTTCCATAAATTTGCATTTCCATAAAACATAATTGCTTGCTCCCATGCTATTTCTCTCGAGTGTTACATCATATTGAGTGTTGTATCTATTTTACTATTAATTATATAGAGTAAATAATTAATAGCAAAATTATTAAATTTTTGTAAAATATAGTTTTATAATATAACTTATATCTAATATAACTAATATAAGTTACATAATTGTATGTAACTTATTGTTTATAACAGAATTACGTTGGCATTTACAACTACACCAAGTTCACAAGGTTATAATCTTGCGTACATCATTGTTTGAGCAACTAAACCTAACTGTAAACTCTATAAACTGGATTAGTCTCAAGGATTTACTCTTACAGATAATTGTGTTTGAAAATGCGCTGGTTTTATAAAAATGTATTTAAAAATATTGCATTATAATTTTGATTATTTTGTTTTTGTTCCTTTTGTTTGGCGAAATATTTCACAAAATTCGTTTTGTGCATTGTGTGCCATTTCAATTATTTTATTTAAATAGCACTGGAAATAGAATTAATTATAAATAATATTAAAATAACTCACCCCACAAACAGTGCATTCATGAAATATATTGGAAACAATGTCTATTCATTAAATAATCTAAAAATCTTTGCAACCATTCAATGTTTTAAACAGAATATTTCAAACATTTCATATTTTTAATTAAATGAATTAATGATTTATTACAGTTTAACCAAAAATATCTGATGTTACCGTTATATATATTATCGATGCTACTCGTTTCTACTAGGATACCTATTCTCGAAACAATTGACAGCTTTAATATAAACCTCAATAATTCTTAATTTTAATGACTATAGATTTAACTAACAACTGTTGCCTTGCTACCTTTAAGTCCAGATTCATATTCTTACTAAAGGCCGCTCCAGACGCTGCGTTTTGTACAACCTTTTGTCTGCACAGTTCAACGCCTTGCAGATAAAACGTTGCGTGTAGATAGGAAAAGTGCGCAGTTTTGAAAACGGCGCGAAGACGGTACAGTTGTAGCGATAACTGAGCTAGAGATATCCATGAACTGTGCAAACAAGTTGGCGCATGTAGACGGTAGCTCCGTTTTCCGATGAACAATTGTTCAAAAATGACCAGACTAATACCTCCTCCATGACGTTTTCACTAAAACTATAACAGCACCGTGTTGACGCTCTACAAATTGGAACGTTTTCATTCCGTCTTAAGACTGCGCAGACAAAACATTGTGCAAAACGGAGCGTCTGGACCGGCCTTAACATCGCGGATTGTTACATATGTGTGTGTTAAGATGTATTTACATAGTCCACGAACTTTACGATAATAGACATTTCGAATAGTGGTCGTAGATAAACATATTAAATCATAAAATTTAATAGAACAAATCTTGTTTAGTTGAATAAATACCAATCTAGATTGGAATAAAAACCAGCCAAGTGCGAGTTGTGACTCGCGCGCCGAGGGTTCCGTACAAACTTGTAAGTAAGGTATCTTTAGTGGGACCTAACTGTATGCAACCCATATGCTCCTGGTGCCTGACAATACCACGCAACACATTAGTGTATTTTCATAAGTTTCTAATAGTAAATTCGCATTTTTCTTGTAATTAAACTACATATTTACGGTTTTCAGATTTTTCCCTTTACGTGTGCTGTAAGACACCGCTTCTTGCCAAATTTCATGATTCTAGGTTAACGGGAAGTACCCTATAGGTTTTGATTCCCTTGTGAAATCGCAAAATATGCGACATAAACGGTCATATGTTTTGATCGCGTTGACTCACAAGTTTGATTTTTTCACAGCTGAAAGAGACCGCAGACCAGAGTATTTGATACAAATTTTAACTTGTTACCTCTACGCTTTCCTGATAAAAATGGTCTCGACAGACAGACAGACAGACGGACGGACGGACAGACAGACAGATAGACAGACGGACAACAAAGTGATCCTATAAGGGTTCCGTTTTCGGTACGGAACCCCAAAAAGTCAAGTGAAATATACAAATTTATTTAAAGAGACCACAGGTTCTCAAGCTATGCTACATTAAACTTTAGGCAAATAACTAGCCTAAGATTGTTTGTCTACTCTGGTCTTTCTAGTCTTGTCTGTTTAGTCTTGATTGCCTAGTTTTGTTAGTAGTATTATCTGTCTTGTCTGTCTATAATAGTCTAGGTTAGGTTACGATAGGTTTAACTCATGTATGACAGGTGTTATCTGTCTAGTCTTCTCGCACATCCGAACATCTCGGAACCGCTGCTCGCATACCTTCATGTCGATGTGCTGGAAAAGGTATTTCCAAATCTGCATTTCTTATTACCGTGAACATTACATGCCCAGTTCATTTTCTCGGCTTGGGGGTTCAGGGAGTTTCAGTTTACCAGCGTTTGATGTGTCTGTGGTTGGATTTGACGCGTTTCCTGCGCTGTTCGTTCGTCCTGTTTTTTTAGGCTTACAATGGCTCTTATTAAGTTGTCGTTAGCAGTCCAGGTCTCCTTATCCTGCAGCATTTCCGTTACGAGTGAGTATTTGTTGAATGTAAATTTTGTCTTGTTGGTCCATGTTCCGTTAGCCAGTCCATCTCTCGCATACACATATAGTGTGGGGCATACTGTCGGTACCATCAGAATAGACGCGTAATCAGCTTATCATTGTTCACTTTTTCTTTGTTGCTGCGTCCACTTCTCCAGGAGCTTTTGCCTCGCATGTTTTTTTATTTGAACCCTGTTGAGCGCAACCGTTTTGTTTTTATCCCTGTAGACTTAGGGCCTTTCTTGAGCCATGAACTATTGGAGTAATGTTGTCAATTATCAGTACTGCGTCCCTTGAGACTGTCCTATACGCGCTGGTGACTCTCAGCTAATGTCCTTTGTAGGGTACAAAGGGTAGGCTAGCCTGTTTCTTTAAATGAATCTCAGCAGAGGTGGGGTCAAGATGGGTATATTATCGTTGATTAGATTAAAGTATAACTCAGTAGACCCCTTTTGCTGCTGAGGCGGCCAACCACATTTACCATGAGCTGTGCAGCCTTGACTGTATAGTCTTGTCTGTCTAGTCTTTCTAGTCTGACAAGAGCCTATCCTTTAATCGCCATATCACCACAGTGGCAGCCAAAGCACTGAAAACTGCAGCAGCGTTAGATAAATTAATGCCCAACGTAGGAGGACTCCGCAGTAGTAAGCGAAAGCTTCTTTGCTCGGTGGTTCACTCCACAATGCTCTACGCAACCCCGATTTGGGCAAAGGCTTTAAGAAAACATGTGATTAGACAAAACTTGGTAACCGTTCAAAGAAAAATGACGCTAAGAGTATGATGTGCTTACCGGACTCTCTCTAGGGATGTTGCCTTAGTGTCGGCCGGCAGACGACACATAGAACTTATGGCAGAAGAGAGGGTAGAAGTCTACAATGGCAGATCAAACGGCGATGGCACACAGGCCGACAAAAAGGCTCTAGAGAAGGCCCGAATGTACCAGGCCTGGCAAGACCAGTGGAGTCTATCCACTAAGGGATACTGGACTAGAATCCTAATCCCTGTTGTGGAGCGTTGGACAACTAGAAAACACGACGAAACAAATTTTTACGTCACCCAAGTTTTGAGCGGACATGGCTGTTTCAGGTACTTTCTCCTTAGCATCGGTAGGGCCTCTGTATTGACAGGTGGATACCTGGAAAGGATAAATGGAAGGATAAGATAAGACTACAAACACTAGACCCATTAAGTATGGTTAAACAAATGATCTCTTCGGAGAAATGATGTAATGATGTATGGGCATATACATCAAGCATGATCCAAGACATCATGACAATAAAAATATTAGACGAGCGAAAAGGGAAAGAAGCCGAAAAGATAAAAACTGTTAGTACCTGAACCCCTAAACACTGTAAGTGAAGGGGGGATGTAAGGGCAACACTATGCAGCAACATCTTGAAAGTTATGCGAAAATCGGTCCCAAGATGCTTGTGTTATTCCGGAGGGTCCACTTACTAAGTCAAGCGTGAGGTGCTTACTACGACCCCAAAAAAAAAGTCTTTCTATTTAGAGGAGGAAATTATTTCATGGGAAATTATCAATAATAGTAAAGTACAAAGGATAAATATAATATAAAGGGAAATTGGGGAATTTACCTTCCATGATGAACATTTTCTTATTCGAATCCCTCCGCATCACTTTAACCACGGACATCTCTAAGTCCCCCTGTGGACTCAATCAATTCTACAATCTTCCTCAAGTTGGTGCCTCTGGTAAGATTCATTTTCCTTAAATGGATCTTCAAGATGTCCAACCTGGCGTCCTTGTTTGGTAGAGGAAACTCAATCTTATGATCAATCCTACCCGGTCGCAACAGCGCTGGATACAAAATATCAATCCTGTTCGTCGCCATAATTACGATTATATTTTTTGTAGCTTCAAACCCATCCAACTGATTCAACAGTTCCAACATGGTCTTCTGGACTTCAGAACACGCTGTTTGCGCATCTTTTGCCTGCAAACAAAAGGTTGTGCAAAACGTAGCGTTTGGACCGGCTTAATGTCTTGATTGCACTTGGCTCATGCCAGTCAGCTTTGTTAGCTTTGTCCCGTGCCAATTAATACCCGTGCCAAAGATGAAGAGGGGGAAATCTTGTCTTGAAAGTGTAGTATTTTTTCTTATTTTGAATTGAGAGGTCGCGTTTCCGCGCGATATGTGGTTTGGGTTTATCTGCTCTAATATAAACTAACTTATCTTATTTTGAAAGGAGTAATTAAGAGAAGAGAAAGGAGTATGAACCCAAGTTGTCTGATTTGCAATGGCATAGATATCGAGGAAATATTATGTTTCCCATGTATTACCAGTTTGTTTGAATTATACAGCAAGCGACGATTGGTTTACGGGCGATTGGGATACAGTCATCTAAATTCACGTTCCATACCACGGCCGAATTGTTACGTAAAAATATTGACACAATTTTGCAAAATAAACGGGCAATGCAAAAACATTTTTATTGTTCTACGCATATTGTTGAATATTTGTATAACACAAAACCGAAACTAAACAAGAAAACTGTAAATATACGCCTATTATATTTCCATGTTTTTTTTTTGTTCAGTTTTGATTATTGCATCGCTTCACAAACATTTTACAATTCGTGATGGAATAATTAAAAATACTTTAAACTGAGTTATTTTAATTAATAGTGAAATAATTATGGAGAATTTAATAGATTGTGTTGAATTTTATTATTGTTTTACATTACAAATGTATTGCACTAAACATGAAGTTGATTGAAATATATTTAAATCACAGACCCTCCCCACAGACCCTGTTTACAAAATAATTTATTGAAAGCCACATTAATTTAATTACTACATATTACGCAACAATTTTCTTCTTTCGGCGCCTATCCGGATGTTGACGATTATAATGGCTATTTTTGTCTTGTTGATGGGGACGCGGCACAGTTCAGCTGAAGACATATTGAACCAGCATCTATGACGAATATCTTGTCATTCCAAGATATTCCTCTTCTTCCAAGTTATCTTTTGCTTGAAGTATTTTCACTTGAAGTATTTTTTGGAGAAAGTCGTATCTGTTTGTATTTCGCATATGTCCAGGATATTTAAACTTTCGGCATTTCACTCTCTTGATCGTTTTAGGTGTTGTGTTCATTCTTCTCATTACTTCTGTGCTTGTCACTCTCTGGATCCAAGATATTCTCAAAATTCGTGTATAAAGCCCCAATTCAAACGCCTCCAGCCATCCATTCTCTGTGTTTTTATTTAAGGTCCATGTCTAGGGCTTCACTCGAGCACGATATCTTGCTCGGCTCGTCTCGCCCCGTCTCGTAAAAGCGAGACGAGACCGAGACGAGATAGTTGTGAGACAGTGAAAATTATTACTCTCGCGCGAGAGAGAGAGCATAATATGTGGTCTCGCTCTCGCGAGACACGAGAGCGTATGTGATCTCTTCTTCAATCTTTGACTCTGACACGGGCAGCTGTAACCTTTTCTTGCATAAATTTGAACTGCTCGTTCTGGCCTAGCGCAAGTCACCATTTAATGTGTAAAATTACAGTTAGTTAAATTATCAAACTTCATTGTTTCGAAACTTGTAACTTCAAGTAGTATTGTAAAATTGTATATTATATGTATATATATATATATATATATATATATATATATATATATATATATATATATATATATATATATATATATATATATATATAAATTATCATAATTATAACAATTATCAATATATCAATTAATCACGCATATATTAATTACAATAAAATTAATGATTACTTATTTGACGAACGCTGTTTGACGAGATGAGTCGAGACAAATAGTTACGAGACCGAGAGCGAAACGAGACAAACGATTCCTAGAGCGAGAGCGAGACTAAGACGAGAGTAATTTTGTTCACAACTTACGAGAGCCAGACGAGATTTTTTAAACTCTCGCCCTATCTCGGCTCGTGTGAAACCCTATCCATGTCTCTACACAATATAAGAGGTAAGATTATAGGGGAGATCCTTGTACTTTGGGACACTTTTCTTTATACCTACATATTTTAAGTTCAAATTGATCTTTGGCCATGAATGTTGAAATTTCTGTTAACTAGCCAATAATATCACCAATACCTCAATATCACAATATTATGATGCAACACACGACCTATTATGTTTCGTCAATGAGAAAATGGTAAATAATTACTTTAGGATATTTGTCCCATGGTACAATCATGGCTTGTACCTTGGGACACCAATATTTTTACCTTGGGACACATTTTTGTAAAACTAAACTGCCGGCAGATGAAAATTATATCTATCAGTTGAGATAAATATTTCATTTGCCGGAAATTTAGGTGTGAATGGGCAGCTTAAATGCTCAGTTAAAGCATTGAAAGCGAAAGATAATCTTGATTAATATATTAATAAAAATTTTGTTTTGATCTTAATTTTGTAATAATAAAAACAACAGTCATTACAAAGCTTATTTATAATCACTTTACATATTCAGAAAAACAAAAATAATAACAAAACTTGTCAACAAACATTACTATTGGTTATCTTTAGATTGAATACCGCATTTCTGACAGTAATCGCGCAAAAGGTGCATTCTTCGTGTACCCAGAATCGACAGGTGACACACTGAATCCAGTCTTCTTTGCTCGAAGTAGTGAAATAATTTTCACCGCACCCCACGCAATTATTTTCATTTTAAACGTCATCACAAGAATCAGATAACATCAGTTTCATCCTCAAAACTACTGACTTCAAATTTTTACTTAAAAAACCCGCTTTTTGACAAGTTTTATTCTATATATCTTTATCCACTTCTTTCTTTCTTTTTTTTTGCGGCTAAAAGCTCCAATTCCCGTTTTTCAGGAGTATCGGTTAATATTCTTGCTTTACCTTTTCTATTTCTAGTAGTTTTATTTTTACGTGGCGGGGCCTTTAGGAAAGGGCGGACGTCTTCAGGTGACATTAGGATATGTTTGTCTGTTTCTATAGTCCCAGTGGATGTAGATGGTGCTGGAGATTCTATACCTACATGGTTATTGTCAGTTTCTTGTTCAATATTGGCAAGTTGTGATGATCCAGGTAGAGCAATATTTAGTTGTGTATCAGCCATTTCTAATTTGGTGTGCGCAACGGAGTCAGCATCTACATAAGGCCTATCAGTAACATATAAGCTCAGGAACTCATCTTCGCCAAAAATATTATCATTGAATGGCCATATTCCTGCAACTTTAAATCCATTTTGATTGTTGGATGGCGTAAAAGCTAATGGAAAAGCAGTTCCACAGTATTGAGTGACATTATATATAGTGGGGGGGAGTTCCCTCGTTGCAAGCTTTGTAGTAATATTTCTTGAGTGGACCAAATACCGTTCTGTCTAAAGGCTGTAACTTATGGCTTGTGTGAGGAGGGAATGTAAATATTACTATACCATTCTTCTTGGCTAACTCTGTCCTTTTTATTGTCATGTGACTTTCGTGATTGTCCATTATCGGAAGCACTTTATTATTATTATTGGGTCTAACATTTTTAATGAAATGGTTTCAAAAATCTTCAAATTTGTCACTATTGGACCATCCATTCGAAGTTGCAAGCCCCAAAGTCTCAGGAGGAGCACCATTAATCATGTGGTTCTTAAAGTGCACTCTAGGAAAAATCATGCAAGGAAGAACAGAATTCCCAAGTGCATTCACGCATGCAATAACCGTTACATTATTACCTCTCTCTGCTGATGTAATATTCCCAACATGTTTCGCTCCTTTTGGCGCTAAAACTTTAATTGGCGTGCGTACTGTAGATATGCCAGATTCATCTACATTATAGATCCTTTCGCTTATAAAATTGTATTTCAACAGCAGTTCCTTGTATTTAACAAAAAAAAATTACATTCGCCTTATTAAACGCACTAGCACGTGCTAAACTCGTTGCATCTGGTTTCCGCAAGCTTATATTTTGATGCCGTTTAATAAAATATTCATAAAATGTTTTACCACCTTTTTTATTTGTGTCCCAAGCACTTGGATCTGTTTTTTACAAAATTGCTGCATATTCAAATGCCAATTTTAAAAAGTCATCTTTACATATTCCATATTGAAACTTGGATGCCTTTAAACAATATGCAACTAATAGCTCTTCTACTTCATCACTAAATACTCTATTGACAGCATTCTGAGGGTGATAGACGACCTCAACATTTTCTTGTCTTTGTTCAACTTCACGTAACGGCCTATTAAAGATTTTGAAACATGAAATTCTTCGGCAGCTTTCCGAATAGATAAACGTTTTTGAATGACCATTTCAATTGCATTTTCTACATTTCCCGCACATGGTTTTGGTCGGGTGACTTTATTTTTACTTCGCGGCATCTAGTAAATAAAAACAGAATAAAACAGAATATATTACATTAAAATAAGTAGTTTAAAAAAAGCAATGCCTGTCCCTGCCTGAAAAATTCATTGTCCCGATGTACAAATTTCAACTGTATAAAACAAAGGGTTATATTTACATCGCAGTGTAAAAGTCTGATCTCTCTAGGTTGTGTCTCCTGCCAAAAAATAATTTCCTTAACACATTTCTGGCTTTGCCGATACAAATTTTGACTTCTTGCGAGTTATCCCAATTTTCGTTTATTATTGTTCCAAGGTACGGATATTTTTTTGCTCTTTCTATATTTCTTTGGTTTATGGGTAAGTTTACTTCTGTAATATTTCCCTTACTTATGACCATGGGTTTTGTCTTTGTGGAGTTTATTTCAAGCCCATACTGACTGCTCATTCTTACAATTCTATCCATTAATATTTGTAGCGTTTGAATAGTATCTACAAATACCTAGTATCATCAGCATATCGAATGTTCTTTAATCTCATCCCATTTATCAGAATTCCTTCTTCTGCTTCTTCCAGGCCCTTTCTAAAAAGGAATTCTGAATAAATGTTAAATAGTATCATCATCATCAGCTTTAGCACCACAACCCATTATGGCCTCTTGGCCTCCTCTAGAATTGTTTTCAAGTCAAATCTATTCCGTGCCTTAGCTTTCCATCCGGTCACCTTCATAACTAATACATTCTCCTGCACTTGGTCCAGATATCTTGTTTTTGGCCTGCCCCGTGCCCTATTCCCTAATGGTCTTTGTCGTGTTATAAGTTTTGCTGGCTCAGAATCCTTTATTCGCTCGATATGTCCTATCCATCTTAATTTAGCAATTTTTATAGTACGAACTACATTCGTGTGTTCGTAAAGGTGGTACAGCTCATGGTTGTATCGCCATCTCCATTCTCCGTTTTCATGTACGCCGTTATATATGTGTCTTAGAATCTTTCTTTCGAAACAGCCCAAGATTCTTTCTTCCTCCTTGGTGTTAAATAGTATAGGTGACAAGATACATCATTGCTTCTCTGAAAATTTTTACTGCTTCGGTGTGTTTTCTCCATTGCAATATTTCTCAAAATTTCCATCAATTTGTTGTGTTTTACGCTGGCAAACGCCTTCTGATAGTCTATTAGGCGAGCAAATACATTTTTTATTTATCTCACATCTCTGAAACAGTACTTGCACACTGAACAAGGCTTCTCTCGTAACCACTGCATCAACAAACCCAAACTGATTAGGGGCTATCTGTTCTTCACATAGTCTATATATTCTTCTATGTATTAGCCTCAAAATATTTTAAAGAAATGGATCAAGTTTATTGTACGATAATCTGCACATTGTTTTGCATTTGGCTTTTTGGGCGGAGTAATGAAATCTGACCCAAAAGCCAAATGCAATACAATGTGGAGCTTAACAGCATATATACGTGGTCTGTTAGAAAAGTATCCTACCTTATTTTTTATTTTGAAAACCTGATGGATTTGAATCAAGCGCGCTTGCATGAGCCGACCTTGAACCCTCGTGCGCATGCGTGAATTTCTTCCCGCCTGTAGATAGCGTAAGTTGCTGTCGAGCAGTGTTCGAGTGACGTAGTGTGTAGTGCTCTGGTCAGTTTTTTAATGCATGTAAAATGACGACAAGTGAAATGAGGGATGTCCTACGTCGCCTAGGTTATGCTGCGCGGCGCCAGCGGTTGGAGTTGTGGTCATCAGGAAATTGGCGACTACATCACGACAATGCTCCAGCACATTCTTCACACTTGGTTTACAATTTTTTGGCAAAAAGCCAGACTCCTCTGGTTCGACAGGCTCCTTGCTCTCCTTATATGCCCCCCTGCGACTTCTGGCTATTCCCCAAAGTCGAGAGGCCATTGAAAGGAACGCGATTTTAGAAAAGTGAGGACATTATGGCTGCAACGACAGCCGAGCCAAAGTCGATTCCGAAAGAGGCTTTTTCGGAATGCTTCCAACAATGGCAGCACCTCTGGGAGAAGTGTGTGGAGTCCCAAGGACCACTTGGAGGGTGACTAGTTTTGAAACGCTCCAGGTATGAACATTTTTTTACCGGCTAAAGGTCAAATCATTTTCTAACAGACCACGTATAAATTTATAAGCCTCGATATTTCTTGTCTCTAGAATTAAAACAAGTCAATAATAAACTTTATTGTTACCAAATGTAACAAATCGCTATTCTAAATAGATCTTTATGCTAGGAGATACAAACTGTTTATGTAATACATAATTTGAAACAAGAATATATGGAGTATGGGATTGTTAGCCGTCATATGCGTCATATAGTGTTTCGTATACAGTCTTTGAAATATGGCTGCGCGTGTGCTATCTGAAGCCGTGTTTAAAACAAAGAAAGTCAATGATTGTCCGATGAATGTCGCATGTCGGTGGTGTATGAGATTATTAGCCCTCATATGTATCATATAGTATTTCGTATACAGTATTTGAAGGATGTCTGCAAACGCGGTATCTTAGCCGCTTTTTATTCAAAGTAAATCAATGATTGTCCGATGAATGACTATGTCTTTAAATCTGGGTAATAGTTGTTTATGTCTGTCTGAGATATTTGGAATTTTGGTCAGGGTATACGTGGTCTGTTAGAAAAGTATCCGACCTTTAGCCGGTAAAAACAAACAGGCATACCTGGAGCGTTGGAAACCTAATCACCCTCAAAGTAGTATTCTTGGGACTCCACACACTTCTCCCAGCGGTGCCGCCATTGTTGGAAGCATTCCGAAAAAGCCTCTTTTGGAATTTACTTTAGCTCGGCTATCGTTGCAGCCATAATGTTATCTCTTGTCTGAAATCGCGTTCTTTTCAATGGCCTCTTGACTTTGGGGAATAGCCAGAAATCGCAGGGGGGCATATCAGGAGAGTAAGGAGCCTGTAGAACGAGAGGAGTCTGGTTT
Source organism: Phosphuga atrata (assembly GCA_944588485.1). Classification (NCBI taxonomy): domain Eukaryota; kingdom Metazoa; phylum Arthropoda; class Insecta; order Coleoptera; family Silphidae; genus Phosphuga; species Phosphuga atrata. Next base: position 86,437,229 of record OX155894.1, read on the forward strand.
TTCGCCAAAAAATTGTGAACCAAGTGCGAAGAATGTGCTGGAGCATTGTTGTGATGGAGTCAGTCGCCAATTTCCTGATGACCCACGATAGTCAAACGACGGTCCCGCATCACCACAGCGTTCACTTTGGCAATGACATGATCATTTCAGTATATTGATGGCCTACCAGAGCGTCTTTAAATCAGTTGTACCACTTCTTAATCTGTGTGATGCCCATAGCAACGTCATCGAAAGCCGTCTGAATCTTCCGAATGGTTTCCACCTGGTTGTCGCCCAGTTTCTGGCAAAATTTTATGCATTAGCGCTGCTCTAGTCGTTCCGTCATTTTAGTTGCATTGAAAAACCGACGAGAGCACTACACACTACGTCACTCGAACTCTGCTTGACAGCAACTGACGCTATCTACAGGCGGTAAATTATTCACGCATGCGCAGGATGGTTCAAGGTCGGCTCATTCAAGCGCGCTTGATTCAAATCTATTAGGTTTTCAAAATAAAATATAATGTCGGATACTTTTCTAACAGACCACGTATAAGAGATCCAGGGGTGAGGTAATAGGCTGCCTTCATTTCGTAATTACATTTAACGGTGTAGTTTCAGCTATTTTCAGGGCCTCGATTGTCATTTTACATGCGTTAGTCATAAGTATATGTCCATAGTCTAACATAGCTCTGCATATAGCTACATTTATTGTTTTTACAGTTTGGAATAACTCATAGTTTTAAACATACTAATAAGCCAATATAAGAAGAATACTTTCCTAAATATTTTGATGAAAGACTCGTGACACTTATTGTCTCAGAAACCAATATATATTTTGAATGGTTATAAACAGTCTTATTCTAAGAGAAAAAATGGAACAATATTACCGTTGCAAAAATTTATACGTTTCTGGCTTTTATCTCGATGACTTAATTTTCTTGCGTATGGAGCGCTTGGTTGTACTAAAAATACCCGCTATTAAGGGTCAAATTTGTGAATTGAAATGATTTACAGTGCTTTTTAATACTATCATCTCTGCGGCTCTTATGTAAGATTTGTTACATTTGTTTAAAGAAAATGTCTAAGTGCTTAAAACCAGTTACCGACGTGTCTAGTGTCAGTCCCACGCATTTTATATGCGGTGTCGGTGTTATGTCCATGGTGCCTAGGTGGAGTTGATGAGAGTTTATTCAGATATTCTATGGCAGTGGATAAGGATTTGGAGGGGTTAGCAGAAAGTCTCCGTCGATTAAATCATGAGAGGGTTTTGTCAGTGAGGATTTGTAGTTGGTCTATGAACTTCTTGAGGTTACTGTGGTTGGATATTAATGCGGTGTCGTCGGCATATTGTAGGATATATGAGGAAAGGTTAATATAGGTTATGTCGTCAATGTTGAAATTATAGATCTCATAACAAAATATATATTATATAAAGATATGTATTATTATTTAATAGGAGAAATGTCACGTCTAGTTGTATTTCCACATAACCTAACGCACGAAAATATTCAGTATCGCTTGGTTACATTAAAATAAAAACAAAGAAAATCAGATCTCGAAATTAAAAAACTCACGTGAAGTGTCAGAATTTTTTTCATTACCAAATAATAATAAGAATTGAAGAAAACGTTTTAAAATCAGTATAAATTCTATGCTGATACCGGAGACTGAGGACGGAGGACTGAGGAGTTCTTATGGCGAATCCACATCAGCGGAGGCAATTGTAAAAGCAAATTCTTCATTTTTGATTCCATTTTTTATGGATGGCCCCGAATCTCAAACTTGTAAGATACATCCGCTCGCATGAGTAATAAAAAATATTGTTAGTAACACGGGCGGTATTGTTAATTACCCTCTCGAGCGAATGTACGCACTCACTTCGTTTATACGCCCAATTTCGCTCTCGCGTGATATTGACAACTTACCGCCCTAGTTACAAAATATACTATTATAGTAAAGGAGAGAATATAACCTTGTGGGAGATCTCGAGGAGGAGTCAGGGGAAAAGGATTAGTTATTTTTGATTATGTATCAATTATCAATGTTTAATTATAGGTATATCAAGACAATTTTTTTTCAAATTTGTATATTATTTAAATTAATAAAACAATTAAAACTACTAACGAGATTTCTAACAGTTACTCTTTCACGTCTTAGTTTGCAAATTAAATAAAGCTACAATTTATTCAATCAATTTATCAAAAATCTCTTTAACTTTGTTTACAATTAGGTTCGATTTTATATCTAACTCTGCTTTGTGATGCATAATTGCAAACAAATTATTAAATATCATTCCTTTTTATAATCTTGAGATTTTACTAGGAACGTTAATGCAAATTATTACTTAAAATATCGTCGGTCCAGATGAACAGGGTATTGACTCAAGAAAGCCTGAAGAGCGATTAGTTTTCAAATCAATATATTTCCATTCTGTAAATAATTGGTTAACCTCTCTTATAATATCTTTTAAACTTTTGATTAACGTTTACTGATAACGTTTTTGTTCACTTCCTGACTTTGTCAATTTTGCGATTACTGAGAAAAAGAAAGAAATTCTGCAGGCAAGAACATTATGAGTAATACCTTGTTCATCCAAACGAACGATATATATATATATATATATATATATATATATATATATATATATATATATATATATATTACACTATTTTACACAAGTTTTGAAAGTGGCTCGAGTCTGTCCTAGAAAACAAACGAAATGTATTTTCTGATTGTGTACCTCAGGGAACTGTACCGGGTCCGTTCCTTTTTATTTTATATATTAATGATATAGTCAACTGTGTTCCATATGATATTCGTCTGTTTGCACCATGACATCATGATTTGAATATCAGGCACCAATTACCCTGAAATGATAGAAACTATAAATTGTGATTTTTGTGATTCATACTTATGCCTTAATACTATTTGTACCAATGTAAAGAAATGTAAATATATAATTTTAAGAAATATATATTGCGTCAAATTTTGGTAGTAGAGACAAAAGAGTCTCTGTACATAATGTAGTCTTGGAATGAAACCAAGTATCTGGATGTTATCTTAGAGAATAACATAAGATGTCTAAGAAAATATACTTTTTAAATAAAACAGAAAAGAATCTGACCATGTATATGTTAAAGTTGAAATATAAAAGCTAGTTAATGCATACATCCACTAGTCCATCTATACTTGTCGTTAATTTTTCTACGTATTTTAATACGTATATTAATCTACGTATATTTTTTGGCAAATAATCAATTGAAAACCCAGGTGCATACGATATCTATTTAAAGTATATAATACCGCGATAATGCCTACTTTGAGGGCGAGGCATTAGATAAAAATATAATCCATTCTTGTGCCTTGAATTTGAAGCTCTTCTTTCGCTTTTTGTCTTCTTACGTGAATATTTTTTTGTTGTGAGCATAAATAACACCTTCCCATGATTCGAGATTTATTTCACACTTTTGCTATTTATCCAATGATATCTGTTTATTATTATTTATAGTTGGTAATTCTTCTCGAACTAAATTTGTATCTTCTTAATTTTTATTTGTTATCCTTTACACAGTATATTTTTTTTACTATTTAATTCTGTAATTATTAGCTCATTTCCAATTTCATACTCATTCAACCATATTTAAGTTCTTCCTGAGTTCCTCTTAAAAAATAAACATCTTATAGTAAAATTGTTGGGAAGGTGGTAATAATTCTTAAACACCGGTGTACACTATGTACAACTTATTTATTATAGATCAGTAAATATATATATAACTCTATTGGTCTCCCTTCTTGACCTCTTCTCTTGAACTTCTCTCTCTTCTTGAACTTCTCTTGATGTTCTCTTACGTACTATCTCTTACATACTTACTTCTTACTAACTATTTACAAGTACCCCTACTTAGGGTTGAAAGTGGGAGGACGCCACCCCCTTCCCGGCGCAAGACTCAACAAAAATGCTCTTGATGAATATTTTAGCTAATTTTAAATGATTGTATAGATTATCTAGTGAAACTGTTCATAAATAAATTTCTGTATACTTTGAATGATACAGTTAATGTATGCTTTTACCAGTGATCGTATACACCGACTGAGTTAACGCTTTAACTGTAACATATACAAAATTGCTGTTATATAAATCGTTTATTTATATCTTCCACAAGTTGTGTTTTACAGTACTATACGAGGTCTGTTAGAAAAGTAAACGCCCTTTAGCCGGTAATAAAAACTGGCATACCTGGCGCGTTGGAAACCTAATCACCCTCAAAGTAGTCTCCTTGGGACTCCAAACACTTCTCCCAGCAGTGCCGCCATTGTTGGAAGCATTCCGAAAAAGCCTCTTTCGGAAACGACCTTAGCTCGGCTGCCGTTGCAGCCATAATGTCCTCTCTTGTCTAAAATCGCGTTCCTTTCAATGGCCTCTTGACTTTGGGGAATAGTCAGAATTCGCAGGGGGGGCATTTCAGGAGAGTAAGGAGCCTGTCGAACCAGAGGAGTCTGCTTTTTCGCCAATAAATTGTAAACCAAGTGCGTACAATGTGCTGTAGCATTGTCGTGATGGAGTTGCCAATTTCCTGATGACCACAACTCCAGTCGCAATTTCTCGGATAGTCTTACTATGGCAATACACTTTGGCAATGACATGGTCATTTCGGCATGTTGGTGGCCGACCAGAGCGTGGCTCGCTTTCCATCGATGTGCGACCGTCTTTAAACCAGTTACCTCTCCTTAATCTGTGTGATGCCTATAGCATCGTCACCGAAAGCCGTCTAAATCTTCCGAATGGTTTCCACCTGGTTGTCGCCCAGTTTCTGGCAAAATTTGATGCAGTAGCGCTGCTCCAGTCGTTCCGTCATTTTACTTGCATTGAAAAACCGACGAGAGCACTACACACTATGTCACTCGAACACTGCTCGACAGCAACTGACGCTATCTACAGGCGGGAAAAAATTCACGAAGGTTCAAGGTCGGCTCATGCAAGCGCGCTTGATTAAAATTCATCATGTTTTTAAAATAAAATATTAGGTCGGATACTTTTCTAACAGACCACGTATTATATAATTTACTTGCGTATGGATTGGAAGAAATTCAAGTGGTACAAAATAGATGTTTCAAAGATATTCTTAAATGCAAAAAGTATACAGCTATTAATTCACCTATCTTACGCGTAATAGTAGTAATATATATTAGTACTATTAGTAGTATGATTAGTACAGCTGATTGGTTTCAAGACCGTAGTTCTAAAACAAGAAATAAAATATAATTTGATTCCAAAATATATTAATTACCGATATATATATATATATATATATATATATATATATATATATATATATATATATATATATATATATATATATATATATATATATATATATATATATATATATATATATATATATATATGAGAGACAAGACTGTACACTAACGAACACAGCAGAGTTTGACATAGAATATTGTAGAACTAATGGAAAATATGAATTGTTATTTTATGAGGTCAGATTATAATACGTTTCACATTACATAAAACAATGCAATAATGTTAGTACTAAGAGGTATCGAAAAGTCTATATGCTGAAAAAGGAAATCTAATATAAAATTAAATCTTAGTAATAAATAGTTTTGTCGACTTCGTTATGAATTACAACTTTGAAATGTAATAGCAATTTACTAATAAAAAGAGTATTTATATGTTTATAATTCTATTAGGATTTTTTTCTAATCACTAGTTTAGTGTCTAGTTTTAATATTAAATATTTTATGTTAAATCATTGAATCATTTTAATAACTAGTAATTGATCATTCATGACGTTATTATTTTAATGAATTTTCAAACTTGTAGAAACTAGTGCTGAAAGAAACGAAACGATTGGAAATTTATAAGTAATTCTGCCAATTAAAACTTAAATTACAAACTTTTAATTGCATAGTGGAAATGTAGTTTTTTTACGTAGCTGAAAGGAAGTGTAATAACTGTAGCAAAATCTAATTTTACATTACCTGTTCCAGCACTCATTACTAGTTTTAATTAGTTCCAACCAGGTTAAATACACATAAGTTTCTATATTATTTGAATTTTTTTCCAGAATTTAATCAACCAGTTGATTCTAACCTACGTTGTAATTGGATATGTGGTTATCATTTACACAAGTTAAAGTGCGGTGGTGCTTTTATCAGTGTATTTCTTGAATTTATTCCGCTTGAATTATAATATTGTGCATACAGAATGTTTAAAAAATTGCTCGTTCCGGATTAAGTTCAGAAATAATCCTGTTTACTTTGTAAACCTGCTATTATGTGTATATTTATGCATGGAGCTGCAGTTTCAACGGAACTGTTTATCTTACACCACTAACAAATCACATACGTGTATAGGGTTATTATGAAATATTATATATTAAAATATTTTTGAATTAATTCAGATATAAGTACAAAAAAGCTGTACTTTGTGTTTTAAAACAGCTCCTCAATTTTATTATCCATTTGGAAAATAAACCAATATTGCGTTGTTCTGAAATAAATTTAGTTTTTTCCCAACAGTATAATTACATGTACTTTGCACCAACCAATCTTATTTTAAATGAAAAAAAGAGAGTATTTTCAGTTACAGTGCAAAAATTAGTTTACAGATTTGCTTTTGACAAATTCAATATTAAAGATGCAAGCAACACCTTCTGGAAAGAAGTTAAAGCTGATGATGATAATAAGCTGTTCAGTGCTGGTTATATTTCCTTTTTTAGAAAGCAAAAATTATATTTCTAAATATTTTAAATTATTTAAAGCTTAAATAATTTTTGCTTTAAACTATAACCCTTACATCAATACCCGGATACCCTATTGCATATTCTTACTTTATCTTTTTTATTTAACGAAAAATTATCAAATCCTTCAAATTAGATCCGCGTTATTTGAGTATATTGACATATATCGCATATAGGTTAAGATATTTATATGCAAACAAAATAAACTTTAAAGTCAAATACCCAATCGATCAATACCCAGACAGCTATATCGCGTACCCATATATAAGGGTTTATAAGTAAAAATTAAACTTATTTCTAGGAATAAAAAATATTACTTAATATATAAATAAACTAATTTACTTAACTCTTAATTAATTGATTTTAACATAAAACTTATTATAAATTACACACTCGTTCACACTCAGTCCGTTGGCTTCTTCGGGACGGCGACGATCCATCCTATCCAGCACCGCATCGTCACATACAGTGACGCACATCTGTATGCAGTGAGAGGTCGCCTCATCTTGCCATCTACTCCTCGGTCTTCAAGGGGTCATGAGCCTTCCATCTTCTTCTCATCCATCTGGCGAACTTTTCTGGGAGCATCCATTCAGATCACATATCCTGCCCATTGCAGCCATCTGTGTTTACTATCTGGATTGATTGTCTAAGTTTACAGCTCATGGTTTGATCTGAGAACCCATCTTTGAGTTTCCTTGTTTTCTAAAACTGTAAGCTGGTGTTTCTCCCAATGGTCGCACTCCATGTTTCGGCTCCGTATAGCAGTACTGGTCTGATGATCGTGTTGTATAGCTTTAGTTTGGTTTTTCTGGTCAGCAGCTTGGAGGAAAGTAATTTCTGCAAGGAAAAGTAACCTTTGTTTGCTTTCTGTGATCTAATTTGGTGTTCAACTTGTCTTCTGTTGCAGTTATTTATATTGACACCGAGGTATTTGAAGTTGGATTGTTATTAAACGTGAAATTGTCTATATTAATGTTATTGCGTTGATCTGTAGTCATGTTTTTTCTCTGTATGATCATGTGTTCTGTCCTGTCTTCATTAATTTTTAGACCGACTTTAACAGCGCGGCGGTTTCATTTAATTTCCTGAATCGAATTTCAATTTCTCCTCTGCTACTTTCTATTAATACTATGTCATCTGCATATGCTAGGATTTTGTGATTGCTATCTGCAAGTTCTTTGGTTGTGGCTTTTTTGGTAGAGTTTCTTTTCTTTTCGTAAGGTTCTGCTTGTTTTTTTTTGTGTCTCCCTGAAGTGCTGTTCTAATTCTTCATTTTTCCTGTCCTGTAGCCATGCTTTCCTTGCTGTGATGCTAGCTTCTAATGCTGTTCTGCATATGTCGTTTAACCATTTCTTCTTGTTTCGTTCCACTTTTTGTAGTGTGGTTTTAGCTGATTTTTGAATCACCTCCTTGATATCCTTCCACAGTCTATCAATATCTGTAGTTTCACTTTCATCCACTTCTCCTGCTTCACCAAGTACGTCAAATCATTTGCTCACTACCACTTGATATTGACAAGTTTCAGGATTTTCGTTTAATACTTGCATATCATACTCCATTGAATGCAATCCATATGATGCATAGATGCAACCACCAAATTGTGGTCACAGCCTATGTCAGCTACCCGTTAGGTACGAATATTAATGATGGCGCTTCTGCGTCGGTTTTAGTTTAGTGGTCAATTTGGTTTGCTGTGTTTCAATCTGCTGAATACAATTTTCCTGTGTTTACATCTTTGTGTGGGAAATTCATTCTCCGACATTCATGCTTTCTGATTCTGCGAATGAGATCATTCTAAGCCCATTTTCAGAGGTTTCTTCATCAAAGGCTTTTATTGCCAATCCTCGGTTGCAGGTGTTTTTTCCCTACTTTGGCATTAAAGTCGTTTAGTACAATCTTTATATCATGTTGTGTCTGGCCTTCATACACATTCTCCATTAGTTCGTAGAAGCTATCTTTCACAAAGTCCTCTTTTTAATTTGCAGGTTCATGTACATTGATAATGACTATATTAAACCATCGACATTTCATTCGTATGTAGCTTATCTCTTCATTGATTGCTTCAAATCTCATTACTGTTTCAACATATTCCTTTGATATGAGGGATGCTGTTCCGAATTCATGCTTTTCATATTTAATTCCACTGTTGAACATTTTCGAGGTTGGAGTAATTTTCGAGGTTGTCTTTTATATGTCTTCTCCTGGAAATCTTGTTTCTTGAATAGCAATTTGTATTTTATACTTCTCGAGCTCAGCTTGCAATATTTGTATGTGTCCAGGCATCCGTGCATTAGATGTACCAATGGAATGGGTATAATAGGTATTTATTATAAATTAAACATATAAATTGTTCTATTGAATTTATTCTTAAAAAACTGCGTCACATTTTATATTTGCTTTTGAATGTTCATCGCCAACTGGTCTATTACATTCTTTACATGATTTTCGTTTCAAAAACTCAGCTGGTGATAAATTTTCCACTGTTTATAAAAATGTTGTCACTATGACAAACGAATTTTAAGCAACAAAATACACTGAAACTGACCATTATAAGTGACGCAAACTAAGCAGCAACAAATACATTTTGGCTATTCTTCTAACTCACAGTCCCACCCCACCAACGGTTATTATTTCTATAGAAATTCTCAGTTAGTGAGAAAATCCCGAGTAAGATGAGATGTAATATGAAAATCTCCTGGTACTAAATTTCCCAATACCCAGGTACCCCGGCAATTTAAAAATGTTGTAAAGTCTGGGAATAAACATTTGTGTTACAGTATTACGTAAAATATATATGTTATCTCAATTTTTGAATTGTTTTTTGGAATATAATTAACATTATATACCTACACAATTAACTTTGTTACAATTTAAAAATAGTGAACTGAGAAATAAACTTAATTGAGAAATGCACTGAATGCAACATACCTCTTCATCTTCCATTCATTGACTCTCGATTGAAAAAATGAGCATACCTGCTCATAAAATACATATACCAATATCCATTAATAATTGACGAGGATTTAAGCATCATCAATGGTCTTCAATCCTAAGATTGGTTTGCATCAATTCTCCACTCTGCTCTGTCCTTCTGCTTCATTTATTGATATGTTGCGTATCCAGTATCTCGAATTAGTTGGGTTTATGTAAAAATGTATTGCTGTAATCAATGTATTGCTGTCGTGGTCTCTCTATGCAGTTCTTGCTATCAAGTTGTCCTTCGATAGTTGTGTTCAGCAAGCAATCATATCGCAGTGTATGACCAATACGTTGCATTCGTCTCTTTGCAATGCTGTTCCACAGACATCTTTTTTCCTCGGCTCTCCTTAACACTTCCTCATTTGTCACTCGCTTAACCTAGACAATTTTTAGCATCCTACTATAACACCACATTTCTAGGGCTTACAGATGTCTTCTCTGGGTTCCTATGGTCCAGGTGCATATAGTGCAACACTCCACAAAAAAGTTTTTATTTGTCTTTTCCTTAGCGTAAGGCTAATGTTTTGGAGGTGAACAGGTTTTTCCGGTTAAGAAATGCATTTTTTAGCCTTACCATCTATTAGTCTTTTAATTGCAGCATCAAATTCATCTCTCAGTATAGTATCGCCAAGTTCATCATTTTTCACTTGGTCTTCTGCTTCCATGATGTTGCCGCTTAATGTCTGTTCAGCATATAATTCTTCCAGATATTCGTTCCATGTTTTTGCTAGTTCTTCTGCTTCATAAAACATATCGGTTCCTTTCTGTAGTGCAGTTTGCTTAATTCTAGGAGTACCAAAAAATATTTTACAAGTTTGTAGGCAAATTCTTCCATTTTTCATGTGTATTTCATTTTCTCGCATCTGACCTCGCGGTAATTATTTCTTGCTGCTTTAGCTTCCGTGGTGATGCAGTTCCTCAATGTTCTATATTTATGTTGTCATTCCGGAGTGGATGAGCTTTTAAATTTTCTTCTTCCATCTATCATACTGATGATATTATCAGTAATCTACTCCTTTCTGCTGGATCATTTCTCTGCACCGAGCACTTGTTCAGCAGATCTATGTAGTGTTTTTTTATTGTGTTCCTTCTGTCTGTTGTTCTACGTTCTTTATTGAAGATCATTTCGTCTGTCTTTTCCTTATATACATTCATCAAATGTGGTTCTTTCAGTTTTTGTACAGCCCTTTTACTGCATTTTTGGGTGTATATTCTTGAAAATAAGATGAAATTTCATTATAACAAGATTGTAATCGCTCCCCACATCAGTAGCCGAATAGGTTCTACTGTGTTGACTTGGTTTTGAATCTCTTCTTCACCAGTATATAATCAATTTGATAACGTGCCATATGTCCAGGCGTCTTCCTTGTGTATTGCCTGCTTGCATGTTGTTGAAAGCAAGTGTTCGTAATGACTAGATTATTGCTTGCATATGATTCGATTGAATTATTACCCCTATTATTTCTTTTGCCAAGCCAAAATTTGCCAGCAACTTCTGTATCTTGCTCTTTCCCAACAACAGCCTTCATCACCCATTATGATTAGGTTTTCATCTACCTTCATTTTACTGATTTTCTCGTAGATTTTATCAATTTCGTCTTCATCATGTCTTGATGTTGGCATATATACTTGAACAATCACTGTGTCTTTCGGTCTTGTCTTTATTTTGACGAGTACAATTCTTTCACTGTGTTGGGTTTACCCAGTTATTCTACATCCTAATTCTTTGTGCTAGGATTACTCCCACGCCATCAATCCCTAGTTTTGTACTTCCTATTCCTGTGTGGATAATTCTATATTCACCACTCCAAAAATCGCCATGCTGTGGCCATCTCGTTTGAGAAATTCCGGGTATGTCAATCTTCGATCTTTCCATTTCCTGTTTAATAACCTCCCGTTTGCCGCATTGCAAAACGGTTTGCACATTCCACGTTGCGATGTTCCTCGTCTGTCTGGATACATAACTTTTTTACATGTAGTCTCTTGAGCAGCCCGTACCCGGAGATCCGATCGGAGGGTCATTTTACCTTCGGTTAATATCACTGAAGAGCACTACATTAAAGAATAAATTGCAGATGCCTGAGATGTCCTAATGAATCTTTAATGGTGTGGTTTCTCGTTGCCTTCTCCATTCTACGTCGTTGGCCATCAAGTGGCTCTTCTGCCTATAGGAAGCAGTTTCCCACCCGAAGGGCAAGAGGGTGCCCTTTACCTCTACCCGCTCATCCGCCTTACGAAGAGGCTGTGGGCACTTGGTATAGAGGGACCACTTATACCGGAGGATTTATTAACAAATAATAGCATCCCAATCAACGCAGGCGTTCCTAAGGGAGATACTATCTTTTGAAAGTTATTCACTTTGGCAATGGAAAAGATATTTAAACATCTGCCCTGGGAAAGCAAAGATATAAACATAGACGGAGTTATAAACATAGATATATACATGGACACATTGCCGATGACATCGCCCTGATAAGTAGCGATCCCAACGAACTACAATATATGATGACCCAACTTCTAAAAGCAGATGTAAAAAGTAACTTCTATAAGACCAGAACTATAAGTAAAGACAACCTACATATAACTATCAATAACAATGTCTTTGACACGGTAAAGTAATATACCTCGGCCATTCCATCAAGTTGGGCAAGGAAAACCAGACTTCCGAAATTACTAGAAGGGTGCGTCTGAGCTGGGCAGCATACGGGAAGTTGAGACTTATCCTTGGAAGATGTTGAGTACCTATCAACCTTAAGAGAAAGGTATACGACGCCCGTGTCTTTCCTGTATTCCTATGGTCTGAAAACCTCAGCTTGAACCAAACGAAGCGCAGAACGCCTAAGCAAACCACAAGGACAGGCAAAGGAAAATCCATGTTCGGAACGAGTTTACGAGACAAAGAACGAAAGTAAAAGATATTCTAATGCGTGTAGCGGAACTGAACTTGCAATGGGTTGGACACATTGCAAGACAATACCCTGACAAGCAGACAAGCCTAACAAAGAGTGTTGTAAATTCTCAGATCATTTTGTTATAATAATCAAACGAGTAGAAATATTCTTGTTTTATCTCACACGATTTCTCTCATAGTCCTTTGTCTTCTCAAGCAAGATGAGTTTGTTATTTTATCAGAAGAGATCAAATAAGAGAGATCATGTCTTAATAGTCAAAATCAACTATTTCATCGTTTGAAGTTTGATTTTCAAATGTTGGACTAGATCATGGGTCGACAGACTTTCTAGGAAAGGGATTAACAGAAATATCAGACAGCCAATATTTTCGGATCATTTTTCTGAGACACAAAAATTTATTTTGTTTAGTTTCTCTCTCTACAGTCCATAACACTTCTGCAGGATGTGGTGACATAAATTTGCTACGCTCGCATTGACTCCTCGCCAGCGCTCTCTATCTTGGGCAGATTTCATTACTTCCTGCATCCCTTGTCCCTTCAGGGTTTTTGTCCGGTCTATCCATCGTGTCGGCGATCTTCTTCTTGTGCGGCGACCTTAGACTTTGCCTTCTACTATGAGTCGTTCAATATTGTTGAACCTCCTTTCCACATGACCCAGGTATCTCAAATTGTCTGGTATAGTCTGGTCTTTATACCGCGTTGTTGAATAATAGAGTCGTTTGTGCGGTGGGCTGTCCATGGTATTTGCAGCATTTTTCTATAGCACCATATTCAAACGCTTCTATTCTGCGTTGGTCTGAGGTCCGAATAGTCTACGTTTCTCAGGCGTAAATTGCAATAGAGAAGACGAAGCTATGTATCAGCCGAAGTTTTGTGTTTTTGGTAATAGCTCGATCTTTCCAAATTTTCGCCTGTTTTGTAATAGACGTTCTGGCAATCGCAATTCGTTTGCGGATTTCTTACCTTTGTTGGTAACTACTGATCCTAGATAATCAAATCTTTCCACCACTGCAAATCCAGCCACGGTGTCGCCTTGTGGCAGGTTTTCATTTTGTCTGTCTATTATCATGATCTTTGTTTTGGCTCTATTAATCTCCAGTCCATTTGAGCTACACTCTTCTGTAAGTCTGGCAATTATAGCCTTCATTTCGGCTTTCTCCGAAGGCAGAATCACATTATCATCTGCATATCTCAAATTCGTTTGAATCCGACAAGGATCCCTCCGTTCCAATCTTCTAGTACCTTTCGCATAATGTATTATGTGTAAATGTTAAACAGTATTGGCGACAATATGCATCTTGCCGCACTACCGCTAGTATTTTGAATGTTTCGGAGCATGTGTCACTTACGCTGACGCATGCAGTACTGGGGTAGAGATATCTGATTAATTTTATTAGATGCAGTGGTGTTCCCATTTTCTCTAGTATTCATCATAGTTTGCGCCACTTCACTTTATCAAACGCTTTAGTATAATCCACGAAGCACAGGTATGCTTTCACTTGGAATTCTCTGGCCTTTTTTATTATTTGCCTTACGTTTAAGATCTGCTTCCGTGTACCATTTCCCGGGACAAATCCTGATTATTCGTCTGCAATCTTTGGCAGCAGGATGTATTTTAGTCTGGCATTAAGTATGTGTAGCATAGTCTTTCTGGCATGATACCAGCGCTATGATTCTATGGTTAACACAGTCTGCAGGGGAACCTTTTTGTATATGGGTATTAAAAGAGATTTCGCCCACTCTTCTGGCCATTTCCCGGATGTCCATATGCATTGGCACATAGTATGCACACTGTCTATTCCTGCTTCAGCCATTGCTTTAATTGTTTCGGCATTTATGTTGTCTGGTCCCTTTGCCTTTCTATCTACAAGTTTCCTTATAGCTTTTCTCTACCTCTACCCCGGCTCCATTTCATACTGTCTGTTCTCCGATTCCCCAAATGTTGTGGGGTTATCATGGTACAATTTGGTGTAGTCATTTTTCCATACTTCCGCTATTCCCTTTAGGTCGGTTATAATGTTTCTCTGGTCATCCTGGATTATTTGCGTTTTTGGCTTGAAATCACGAGATAGATATTTCACTCTGTTGTATAGGTCATGCGCATTGTTCTGGTTCGCATGGTTTTCTATTTCCATGCATATATTGTGTATCTATGGGTTTTTGTCCTGCGTGACTACGTTTTTGTTTGTCTGTTGAGTTGTCGAGTTTTTATAGCTTTCTTTATTGGGTCCGTGTTAGAGAGTTTAGTATTTCTTCGCAGTTGTACCTGTTCCAGTGTTTCATCCGTCATTCAATGTTTCCTTCTTGTTTTCGCTCTTGTTTTAGACATTTCGCTGTAGCCAGTTCAATCTATCTTTTTGTTTCTTCCCATAGTTGGTTTGGGTCATTGTGATTGCCCGAATGTGGTAGTTCAGATAGGGCTTGCTGGAAGGTCGTTGGTTGCTGCGCATTTACTTTACGAAATAGTAACATCAAACAAATTACGAGCAAGAACTGGTACCAAGTCGCCCAAAATTGGTCTATACTCAGATGTGGGTAAAGACAGGCTCAAGAAGAAGTAGAAGAAATTGAAAAATAAAATATTTTATTAACTATGTTGTATCAGAAAAGTTTCAATCATTCATTTAGAAATATGAAACTGGCAAACGTTTTATAATTATCCAATACTTTTATTTAACCCTTTCGAGTGTATTGGGACATTTATAACCCATCCATCTACAATGACTAATATGTTGTTAATATCTCATTATTGATGTCTGATTGTGAATGGGACAAATATATCCCAGTATCAGCAAACGACCTAGTGTAGAAGCGCTGTATGTGTAAAACTAAACGTTAAAGTAATCATTTAAAGTAAACAAGAGCAAAGCATTTATTACTGATTTTGGAAAAAAAACCTACGTGAAAGGGTTAAAACAACTTGGACTCTACCTATCATTTCTGCGTTGAGTTAGAATATATTAATTTTCTTGCAAATTTTGTTTAAATGTATAAAATATACTCTTTGACGCGCAACAGTTTTAAAAGTGTTCAACCTTTGATGCGTACATTTACTCAGTGGAATATTAAAGTGGAATATTAAATAAAGTGGAATCAGTGGAATATTAAAAGTTATCTAAAACTCCGTGCCTCAAAGGTTTAAAACACAGCAACGAACATATTTAAGATATTTTTGAAATGAAAAATTAGTGTTCAGTTAACTAGAACTGATAAATAGATCAACGCTGTTTAAGTTTGTTATATTTTGTTTCAATTACCTATCTCATATATACAATTACCTATCTCATATTTTTACCTTTACACATTATGGTAGGAAAGGTTTTTATTGATTAAAAAAAAAACCTATCTCATACACCTTTTCTAAATCACCCATTACAATACAGGTATTAAAGGCACATTATATAAGATAATTCCATTGATTGTTTAATCATATATTGAAATATGTTGGATATATTTTAAGAAGAATAAATTTCAATGCAATAGAAAAAATAAATTGATTGATGAGTCGTACATTTGTTGTGGTGCGCCGGGAGCGGGTGGGGGTTTCGAAGTTCGCCAAGGTTCGCCGCAACGCATGGCGATAATTTAACAGCCTCAAGATACATCGCCGCTCTGGTTTACACATTCATCATGGACCCATCTCTATTCCCAAGCCGACTGCAATCTAACCCACTCCGGCTTATAAAATAAATACAATTTTTGTAAACACCTGCCATATTAAAACCGCCTCCGCTGTGTCCAGAAAGGATCCCGAACAAATTGAAACTTGCCCATAATAAAGTCAAAATTGGATGGGATTTACTAGAACTTTTTTGCAAAGGGACTTTTGGTATAAATCAAATAAATTTGTACGGAAATGTTTAATTTAATATCAAAAAGGGATTATCTGCGGTTAAAAATAAATTACAGATAGAAATAAGGCTAATCAGACAACTTAAAGGATAGATGTGTTGGTAAGTATTAAGTATTATTGGTATTGGTATTACAATAATAAGGCTATTGAAATAAAATTTGACAGAATAGACAGGACTAAGAATATAGAAGAGATAAAGACTAAATAGAAAAGATTACATATCTGGACCCAGATAGACTAAATGAGTAATTGGATTTTGTCTTTTTTACAATATACAAGGATATAATTATAACTACAGCTATTTTTTTTAAATTACAAACATGTCATACAGATATACATGTACATATCTGTCCCATAGAAATTAATCCATCTGTACAAAGGTGTGGATACAAAAAAAAAATCAAATATATAAAGGTATAAACAAATATACCTACTTTAATAATATTATACCATATGTACCATATATACCATATAAATTGAATTATTTAATTTGTCGATGTTGTAATTATGTAACTTCTGTTTAAGTATTTTCTTTGATATGAAATTAAAATAATTTCGATCCTCCCGAATTACTATTTACATAAACCGTTATCTCGGAAACTTTACGACGTCCTATTAAGCTTTGATCGAATAAAGGGAGACGATCGGTTACCGTCGAGGCTGCACATAAAATTGCCCCGAGGCCTTTACACCGATAAAGTGCGGATTTAATTGTCTTTGTTTCGTTGGTTATGTAATACAATAAATTCAGTAATTATTTAACAATCTAATTAACTAATATGATTGTACTTAAAAATATATAACAAATCATTAAATGTGGTTCTGGCATTGTGAAACTATTGTTCAAACATGAATCGATTTCATTCGTATCAGCGAAATTAGCTTTCAAGTAAAGAAACGCTGTTTGGTTAGCAGTGGGAAATGGGAAAATGGGAACTGTCAGAATACATAATAGTTTCTAGGAACACAAAACCTAATTCGGTGTTTCACGCTTATGTAAATTAATTATTAATTTCTAAATAATATTTTGTTTGGGAAGTAAAATAGCTTTGAATCGTGAACTAGTGAATTATTAATTTTCCTCGTTGAAACAAATAAAGTTGAAAACAGTGTGTATAGGAAGTAGCTGCTGAAAGAAATATTACTGCATATGGAGCTAATGAACTTTACATGATTAAAGTTCATAGAAAAATGGTAAAAAAATGCATTTTTGTGGTATTCTTCTTCTTTTAGTACCGTGCAGATTCTGCGTAGACTTTCATCTTTTTCTTATCATAGGTTTATATTAATTGCAGCATACTGTAGTGTTTGGAGGTCCTTTATCCCCGTCAATTGACGAATATTTCTCAGCCATGATAATTTTTTTCTGCCTATTCCTCTTTTCCCTCCTTCAATTTTACCTTGAAGAATGAGGCGTTGGAAGTGGTAGCGTTCTCCGCGCAGTATGTATCCGAGATAACCTATTTGTCTTTTCTTGATATTTTCGAAAAGCTCTCGTTCTGCTAGACCGGTTCTTCGGAGAACGTCCTCATTTCTCACGTGATCGACCCAAGACACTTTCAACATTCGCCCCAGGATCCACATTTCGAAAGCTTCAATGTTGTTGATGATTGCTACTTTCAACGTCCATGCCTCAACACCGTACAGGAGAACATAGCATTTTACCATGCTATCTGAGGTTGAAATTCAAATTCTTGTCTGTAAGAAATTTCTTAGGAAAGTTGCTCTAGCCTGTTCGATCCTGCATCTTATCTCTTGATTCGGCTCCCACCTTTTGTTATTCATGCATCCCAAGTAATTATAGTGTGTAACCTGTTCGATGTTCTCTTCATTAATATGTATTCGAGTGTGGGAAATATCGTTCCTACTGTCAATCATAAACTTGGTTTTGCCGATGTTTTTCTTTAAACCTAATCTCTGGCTTTCTTCATTGACCAGATTTATTAGGCCTTGGAGATCAATTGTACCATCTGCTAATATCACGGTATCATTTGCATATCGGATATTGTTAATGGGGATTCCGTTTACTTTAATTCCAAAGGGACTATCTGAGATTGACTTGTAGAATGCTTTTTCTACGTATAGGTTGAATAACATTGGGGATAGGAGACACCCTTGGCGAACGCCTTTTTAATTTCAAAAACTTGAGTTGTTCCAGCGTTGCTTATTCGAACTTCTGCTTTTTGGTACCAATATAGATTACCGATTAACCTTATATCTTTTCCATCCAGTTCCACATCTCTAAGATATATTATCTAAAGATGTCAAATGCCTTCTCATAGTCAATGAAACACATAAAAACATCTTTTCTTTAATCTTGGCTGTTTTGGAGACTGAATATGGCTTCTCTAGTTCCGAATCCGCTCTTAAATCCGAATTGACTGACTCCACTTACTTCCTCACATTTTTGATAAAGCCTTGTGTGTAGAACTCGTTGGAAGAGTTTTAGAAAGTGGCTCAATAAACTGATGAGACGATAATCTTTTCACGAGGTTGCGCTGTTCGATTTTGGTAGTGTGAGTAGTTCGGTAGTGTGATTGGTTTGGTAGTGCCAATCTTCAGGGAAATGTCCATTGTCATAGATGTTATTGAAGAGTATTACGATGATTTCAAGATTTTTTTCGTTAATTAAGTGAAACGTTTCTGAGTACATTTAATCAGGACCCAAAGCTTTGTTATTTCTCATTGAATTGATGCCGTAAATGATTTCGCTCTTTAATATGCTTGGTCCTGATAGAGTGGACATTTCTGTTGTGGAGTTTTCTGGTCTGTCATCGTTGAAAAGACTAATTGCATATTTTCTCCAGATTTGCAACAATTCTTCGGCTTCAAAAGAGAATTGGCTACATGAAAGGTGTTAAGAGGCTCAAAATCTGAACAGACTTGGAGATAGTTTTTATCTTTATAAAAAAGTCAAAGAAATAGCTGGGTTAAACAATAATAGAGTGCTTAAATTTTTGCCTTTGCCTCCTTTGACACCTTTCACGTAGCCAATTCTCTTTTGAAACTCTAATTTCATTTCGTATTCTTCTTTGAAGAGCTCTATACCGGTTGTGATCGTTCTGAATTTTATATTGCCTTCGCTCTTCCATTAATTCTAGAATATCTTCAGTCGTCCACTCGTTCTCAGTTGTTGTTTTCTTCTTTGGATAAACTTTTCGTTCGGGGTTCTAAAAGTTTGATTAAGAGGAAGCCAATGCTTGTCAACGTCGTTTGTCCTGGTAACACTTTCTAGTTCTTTATTAAGATGGTCTGTCTTCGTGCAGTAATCTTGTTTTTCATCTTTAAGTAGTTAGGTAGGTCCAATGTCTTCCTTTTTCTTTTGGGTTTGGGGAGGCGTAAAATGTTGGCACACACTCTACATAATAACGTTCATATAATATTTAAGTCAAAAAATGTATTTTACATGAAATCGATATTCTAAAATATCTTCTCTTTTATACAATTGTAATTATGCAGGGTGAGGCACGGCATCCAAGTGGCTTTGGAATAATTAACAAATCTTTATTCTGGAGGTCTGTGCGTTCAACTTGCTGAAACCACAAATACTGACGATCAATATCCTGTTTTTGTAACTCTCACTTGTTACCGTGACGGTAACCCCATTTTGATGGAAAAAAAGCACCGATGTATCGCAATTTTTTTTTACATTTGGAAAATGAAATCTGGCAAGTTTTGACCATTTTCGTTGATACAAGGTGTTGAATAAAATTAGTCTCCACGCTTACCAGCAGGTCTCTATTGATTTAGGTCACTTGCTGACGGATCTTCTCATTAAACTAAATCAATGTACATGGCGTGTCCTTCTAAACAAGTTCAGTTACCCCCGTAGAAAAAAGTCACATGTGAACAAATCATGGCCCCGACAGAGCCATAAGACGTCACCAAATCTTGAAATGAGTTGATTCGGAATCAGACGTAGAAGAACAGCCATTGTTATTCTGGCGGTCTGTGCGTTCATCTTGCTGAAACCACAAATACTGACGATCAATATCCTGTTTTTGTAACTCTCACTTGTTACCGTAACTTTAACCTTATTTTGTTCGATGAAAAAGGACCGATTATACCGATTTTCTCATCGCGCACCAGATTGTAATCTTAGGGCTATGCAGCGTTTTCTCGTCGAGGTTTCGGGAATTCTCAGAGGCCCAATACAGACTAACTTGTTTACTGACGGCCCTAATAAGGTGGAAATGGACCCCATCACTCATTGTGTTTTCATTCTGCTAGTAAAGTACATTTTCCTATAAAAAATTCACTCGTTGAAGGTAATCGGTTGCATTTAACTTCTGCACAATCACTAACTTGTAAGGGTGAAATTGTATGCAATTTGCAAAATGTGTATGCAAAATCAGTGCGATTACTGATTTGATTTGTAGCAGAGTATAAGCAAGTAGAGCGCCTTGAACTTCTTTCTCAATATCGAGAATGATATTGTGAAATCTCGTTCACAAGATTGTGAACGCGCTTGTTGTCGCGCTTGTGTCGCGCTTTTAACTTTCTCTAGAGTACGCGCAATATTTTGAGAACCGGTTGTTATTTTCTTTCATTATAGAACTTGTTAAAGATTATTTAAAAAATAGAAAACGAGCTGTGCCTAAAGCAAAAACTGAGGCAGTGAAGCATATGAAGAGCTGGAGAGAAATCTGATGACAAACGACTCATAAGAATTTCAAATGCCAGAGATAATGCGTCCAATGATATAGCATCAATGAACCACATGAAGAGTGAGTCAGGCGTAGTGCTACACGATCAAGAGAAAATACTGAAAAGATGACTGGAGTACTTTAAAGACTAAATGAAGACAATGACTTGAATGAAGAAAATCTGAGAGAAAATTACGAGGATGAAGGGGTAAACGAAAGAGTGAAACAAGCATTAAGTAGGGAAGAAGTAGAATATGCGCTAAAGAAAATGAAAAATGGGAAAGCAGTATGTCCAGACCAAATCTCAACAAAAGACAGGAGAAGCCGGACAGACCTGGGTATTGATATCCTCTGGGATTTGATGAAGAAGATTTCGAACGGAGAAAGAATGCCACATGCGTGGAGAAGTAGTATTCTTGTCCCCATATACAAAGGGAAAGGTGATATCCAAAATTGTGGCAATTATAGATGTATAAAGCTGATCTCTCACACAATGAAGACATGGGAAAGGATCATTGAGTCAAGATTGCGTCGAAAAACTGAAGTAGGGGAAGAACAGTTTGGATTTATGACAGGAAAAGGTACAACTGACGCAATATTTGCACTAAGGCAACTGATTGAGAGACACAGGGAGGTGCAAGTTGATTTATATATGGCTTTCATTGATCTGGAGAAGGCGCATGACAGAGTGCCCAGGCAAGAGATATGAAAATGTTTGAGGAGTAAAGGTGTACCAGAAAAGTATGTGAGACAGGCGAAAGAAATGTAGGAAGGTGTGATGACACAAGTTAAGAGCACTGTGGATACAACCAGAGCCGGCACGTCAAAATATGCCGCCTAGGGCGAATACAACTTTCGGCGCAACTTTTACAAAAAATTAAACGATAAATAAATAAAATTTACTCTTCTGGCTTTCTACTTTGCAAAATTATTAATGATGTCGTAGTTTATTTTCTCTGTTATCTCATGTTCTATGGCTAATATAGATAAATTTATTAATCTTTGTTCGGCCATAGAAGATCGCCAATAATTTTTAATTATTTGTAATTTAGAGATAGAGATTATTTTTCATTTATTCTTAAGCAGATAATAATATTAGGAACATTTTCAGATAAATTATTTCTTTTTATACTAAGTGGGCCATTGAAAACGAAATAGAGGGATTTTCGAATAGTTAAAGATAAATTTTCAAAAAATGCTCAACTTTGGACACCTAAACTTTGTTTGTGAGGGGGACACCTTTTGCAAGAAAATCTGTGGCCAAATCACTTAACCCCTTCGCGCTGGAACCACAACCCCTATATTTTTAAATGACACGGTGTGGTAAGTGATACCTGATTTAAAAATCTTCTTGCCCTGAATACTAAACATTTTCGAAATTCATCGATTTGTTGTCGAAATTATTTAATTTCAAGTTACGAAGGCGCTCTTCTTTTATGTCGTCAAATTGTTCAATCTGTCCCTACAAAAACTGCAAGAGTGAAGGAAAAAAATCACAATTCAACGCCGGAAAATATTTTTATTAGTTTAACAAATGCTCAAATTGTGCGCCAAAAAATTCCATACAAAAATTCAAATTTCGCTCGAAACGTTCTTTTACATTTTGAAGGATCTGTGGCGTAATTTAACGGCCTTCTTCAATATTGTGTCGACGTAACTCTTCCAGGGACTCTGCATTTGCTCTGTTCTTTTGCATAAATTCTACTCTTTAGATAACCCCACAAGAAAAACTCCAGAGGACTTATGTCAGGTGAGTTTCATTCCATAGCACCTCTTCATCCATTCGATTGTCCCGGGAAAACTCTGCCCAGAAACTCCCGCGTATAATGTGATGGCGCTCCATCTTGTTGAAAAGTCAAATGGTCTTTTAATTAACGATCACCATTTTCTTTCAACGACATAAACTAAAAACGCGTTCATAACTTGAAATTAAATAATCTCGAAAACAAATCGATAGTTTTAGAAAATGTTAGCCGTTTAGTATTCAGGGCTAAACAGGCTTTAAAATGAGGTATAACTTACCCCAACGTGCCATTTAAAATTTTTGGGGTTGTTGTTTTCAGCGCGTTGTGATTTGACTACAAATTTTCTTGTAAAAGGTATCCCTCCCCTTCACAAAAAAAATTGACGTGTCTGAGCGTTTTTTGAGAAACCTTATTTAACTATTCGAAAATCCCTTTCGTTTTGAATTGCCCACCTTGTACAATTGACTGCAGCCAGTTGTGTCATACCTCTTGTTAATATATTCGCACAATTTATAATTCGTTAGACAAATTTATAGGTTATATATCGTCTGTTACGTACATGTGCAAATCCTGACAATTTTTAAGAATTTCGTCCGAATTTTTTTGCGCTAATGATGGAATATCATATAAAAATTCAATTCAATTTTATTATGATATTCCAATTGTGAAAATCTTTCTAAAGCAGAATTAGAACAAATATTTAAGAGATTAAGAGAATTTAAGAGAAAAACTTCAACTTAAAATTTTGTAGACAGAATTTCTATTAGTTTATCTGTTCCTTCGGAATTAAATAATTTGCTTTTACGTTTAATTCTTATTGAAAGACTGCTTTCAAAATCTGCATTTATTTCCATTTCATTAGCTATATACGAAATTCCGAAAAAAAAACGAAAATCAGGAAAAAATTTACGCTATTATATATTGTAACATTCTGATAAAATCACATTTGGGCTAACAATATGCCGCCCTAAAAATATGGCGCCGTAAGGCGATCGCCTGTCCGACCAGGCGCACGTGCCGGCACTGGATACACCAACAGAAATCCCAGTGAGAGTAGGGACTATATCAGGGATCTGCTCTCAGCCCATATCTCTTTGCCCTGGAAATGGATGTGCTAGTTAAGTATGTGAGGAAAGCAGCGCCATGGAGCATGATGTTCGCCGACGACGTTGTACTCTGTGAACTAACCCGAGAGAAACTTCAAGAGAGGCTCGAAAAGTGAAGTAAAGCTCTAGAAGAAGGTGGAATTAGGATAAGCAGGGTGAAAAGTAAATATATGTGTATGGAGGAAGCTCAAGGTCTATGTATTAGCCTGCAGGAAGAAGAACTGCCACTGACCAAGAAATTTAAATATCTGGGGTCATATATTCAAAGTGATGGAGGGCTGGAGTCTGAAATAAAACACAGAGTAAATACTGGATGGATTAATTGGGAGAAATTGAGTGGAGTACTGTGTGACAAAAAGATTAGCTGCAGGTGGAAAGAAAGCTCTACAAATCTCTGGTGAGGCCTGCTATGCTCTATAGTACGGAAACTTGGCCGATTACAAAAGCACATGAGAGAATGTTAAAGTGGATGAGCGGGGTAACAAGAAAGGATAGAATAAGGAATGGTCACATCAGAGGAACAGTGAAACCCATAGGAAAGAATGTCAAAGAAAGCAGGCCAAGGTGGTTTGGACATGTGCAGAAAAGAGAGGAGGACTACGTGGGAAAAAGAGTTGAAAAGCTGGAAATAGGAGGGTCAAGGAATAGAGGACCAAAAATTAAATGGAAAGTCTAGGTAGCAGGGTATTTGAGAGAAAAAGGTTGAAAGGGTGAGGACGCATTGGATAGACATCTATGGAGGAGAAGAATCCAACAACTCAACGCGATATAGGAAAAGCCAGAGAAAACGAAGAAGAAGAATCGGAAGATTATATCCCAACGCAAAATTGTGTCACGCGTGGGAACAGCGTCATTTCGATGAGCAATAAATCTACGACAAAACGCACGTTGAACTACGATCACCGACTCGTTATTTTTAACAAAATAATTGTACACAAAACACTCGATGTCTTAGCGTCCACAGCTCTGTGATGGTAACTGCCCGAGAAGTGCTATGAGCAAAGGAATGCGACGCCACCTAGCGCACGTTCCTCCGTTCTATATCGAGAGAGTAATACCCTTCCCAAAACCACTTGTTTCCTGTGCCCCACACTATACAATACAAAATGTCTCTAATGCAGTGTTTCTTAACCTATGGGTCGCGTTCCAAAATTGAAGCATATTTCTTGGGTCTTGCAGAAGTGAACCAAAAGAGTATTTTTTCCAAATTATATTCAAAAAATAGGTTCGCGAACAATGTAAGTATATATTATTTATTAGATTACTCATTAATTATTTCTTTGATCGAAAAGTACCTTTGCTTGTTTTTGTTAAGTCACGGTGTTTCTTTTTCATTCGATAAACTTTCTCCTGAATGAATCTAAGGCCGTTAACAATCCTTTGCAAATAACAGTTGCCAATAGATTCGATCGGCACTGGAATCGGCTTCGGAATATTTTTGGGAAAAAAAATGTATACTTCGATGAAAACGTTCCACATAATCGGTATGCTTGAATCTTGGGTAGAGATAAAGGAATGGGACGACATTAAAAACAATCTGCCTGGTGAATATAGATGGAAATTTCAGAGCGCGCACAGATTAACAGAGATGGGGCGAGCAAAAGGAGGTATTGTTACCGGTGTTCATAAGCATATGATCGAAGTAGAGATTGGAGAAGGAAAAGAGATGGATGGCATACAGGAACGAGTTATAAATATCAACAACCAGATTTGAAAAATATTCTTCATATACAATAAAGATCGTCTGCGCACTTTGATAAAAGAGCTAAATGAGAAAATAAATGTAGATAGTGTCGAGAGGATAATTATAGCCGGGGACTGGAAGGTGCGGATAGGGGAACTACAAATTGACAGTCTCGATGAGGAGGGGAAAGAGATAAACAGAAAATCAAGAGATAAGTTAATAAACTCTGAAGGTAGAATGTGGTTAAAATGGATAAAGGAGAGAGGCTGGAGTGTGCTAAATGGGTGTACTAGGAATGATCGGGAGGGAGAACTGACATATATTGGAGGAAGAGGTGCCTCGGTAATAGACTATGCAGTTGTAAGTGAAGCAGCCCGAGGAAGTATTGGGAGCTTCAGGATAGGAGAAAGGACAGAGTCGGATTATCTGCCTCTGGAAATTGGCTGGAAGGAGCGAATGGAAGTAGCGGATAGGATTAAAGGGATAAAAAGAATGTGTGTATGGAACGAAGACACAAAGAGGCTATACCAAGAGATGCTGGACAGTCTGCAAGAGGTAGCAGTTGAGGATCTACGTCATCTGACGGAACTTGTGAAAGGGGCACTTACATATAAACAAGTAGTAGTAAGAGAGTGTTATTACAAGAGCTGGTACGACCAGGAGTTCAGCCTCGTGAAGAAGAAAGTCAGAGAGGCGTTTAAAAGGTGGAAAGAAGGGAATTATACATATGTGCAGTTTAAGGAACTTATAAAGGAAGCAAAAGATCTAGGAAAGGAAAAGGAGAAGCTATGGTAAGAACAGCAAATGGCGAGGGTTCAGCAACTGAGCAGTGAGGCAGAGATATGGAAATACCTAGCATCGAGGAGGCAGAAATATAACCAATTCATCAGAGATATTCCCATAGTCCGATGGAAAGATTATTTTGAATGTATTCTAGGCAACGAGATGGGAAAGGAGCTCGATGAAAAAGTTGAAAGGACGGTACAGGGACCAGGGCAAGATGAAATATCTTATGAAGAACTAGAGTTTGTCCTCCGTGCAGTAAAAAACAAAAGGGCGCCGGGATAGGATGCGGTTCCTAGTGAGGCATGGAGTGTAGCTCCGACCGGATTTCGACAAATTCTACTGAAAGAATTGAACGGGATTTATAAAGGTCAAAAAGAAATGCCGGACGGTTGGAAAGAGGGATTAATAATACCAGTGTTTAAGAATGGGGATAGGGAGAACACAAATAACTACAAGGGTATAACACTGATGGACTCGTCGTACAAAGTATACGCCAAGGTTTTAGAGCAAAAACTGTAAGGCGAAGTTGAAGAAAAAAGTATTCTGCCGGAAGTTCAAGCTGGGTTCCGTCATGATCGAGGAACTACTGAGCATTTAGTTACTCTATATTACTTTGTCCAGAACGAACTGACAAAGCCGAAAGGGAAGGTGTACGCCCTCTTCGTGGACCTGAAGGCAGCTTACGACTCGATCATTAGGGTGAAAATGTGGGTGTGTCTGAAGGAGAAAAAGATATCGAGTTCAGTTCGGGAAAGTATTAAGAGCTTGTATAGGAGCACGTATTGTAGAGTGAAAGTGCAGGAGAATGTGTCGGAATGTTTTAAGGTATCGAAAGGGCTAAGACAGGGGTGTCCTCTAAGTCCTCTGCTGTTCAACATCTACATAGCAGACTTAGAGGAGGTATTACGCAAGGGTCAAGCAGGTGGTATAGTAATCGGGGAAAAAAAAGTGTGGAGTCTGGCCTACGCCGACGACACAGTTGTCTTGGCAAGCACGTACGCAGAAATGAGAGAGGTGATTGGACGGGTGAAAGGGTTCTTTATGAAACGAAAGCTGGTCGTGAATGTGAAGAAGACAAAAATGGTGGTGTTCCAAAAGAGAGGAAGAAGGAGGAGTGAAAAGTTTGAATGGGGAGTAAATGTAATAGAACAGGTTAGCAGCTTCAAATACCTTGGATTTATGTTTAGTCAGGACGGTTCTTTTAAGGAGCATATAAATTACATTGTAAAGAAATCTTGGGTGGCTGCTAACAGGTTCTGGAGTGTATGGAAGAGTGAATGCAAGGAAAGCTTCAGAGCAAAAATGATGATTTGAAAGGTGTGTGTGCGTAGTATTTTAATGTATGGTTCTGAAGTATGGGGTGTGAAAGAGGTAGAAAAGATAGAGAGAATGCAGTTACAAGTGTTAAAAAGGATGCTGCAGCTGGAAAAATCAACTCCGTGGTATATAGTGATGCAAGAAACAGGTGCAGTCAAAATTGCGAGTCTGGCTGCAGCGCGGTTTGCGAGGTATGAATGTGAGGTAGAAAGAATGGGAGATGATAGGGTCGTAAAGGAAGTTTTCAAAGCTGCTAGGAAAGAAGGGACAGGTAATGCTAGGATAACTATATGGGGGAGTGAGAGAAGGAAGATGTATGAAAGGGGTGGCTGGTCGGGTGTGGAAGTGGAGAGAATGATTAAGAGAGGTGGCAATGTAGAAAGTATGGTAGGAGAAAGAATGTTTGAGATAGAGATGCAGGAAAGGTTAAAGGGCATTGAAGAGGGATCGTACAACCACGAGTGCCAAAATATACTCGTTTTGTGAAAGTTACCAGATTACCTCCGAAAATCTGACGTTCCCCAAATAATGATCGCCAGATTTAGATGCGGTAGTGAAGAAAGGGGCAGGAGGTACTGGATGACGCCAAACGAGAGAACCTGCCGTATATGTGGGACGGGCATAGAAAGTTGGGAGCATTGGGGTACAAGCTGTAGTGGTTGTGTGTGGAGTGCTATTGAGAAGATAGAGCTTAGAAAAGGTTGGAAGTCGTTGATGGATGAAAGCGGTCAGGGATGGCCGCTAATTGCTAAAATTGTTAAGTGGAAAGACAGCAAAGGCGGATCAGGGTAGTCTAAGTGTTGTTTGAGAAATGTAATGTGAAAAAAAATAATTTGTTTATTATGTTGATTGTCTAGCTTGTAAGGTCTAATGTTTGTTAAGTGTTTGTTTTAAAATGCCAATAAAGGTTTTATATATATATATATATATATATATATATATATATATATATATATATATATATATATATATATATATATATATACTTCGATGATAATTAATTCATTTCAAAAACTAAATGCACTTATAAAGACATCTATGGAGAAGAAGAATCCTACAAAGAAACGCGATATAGGAAGAGGTAAAGCAAAACGCGTGGGAACAGCGTCATTTCGATGAACAATAAATCTACGACGAAATGCCACTGCCAGCGTTTTTGGAATCTTTCTAGTATCGTCGTGCATAGAAAGTTACATCTGTGCTGGTTTTAATTGTATATTTTCCAAACTGGACAACTCAATCCCTCCTCCCAATTACCTGCACTATTGATACTTAAAATTCTAGCCCGAAATGCACCTTTTAATATATTAAAAACTTTGTAATCTGAAAATGGTTTTAAAACCACAACAAAATACATTTGTAGGGTCTGAGCAAACTTTATTATTAATTTATTTATGCGAGTTAAAATGGTCGTTATTATAAAATTGAAGAAAATTGTTTAAATATGATTTAACAAAGTCACCTTCTGCAAAAAATTTGTTTTTATGGGTCGCAACATTTTTCTGAAAATTGGGTCGAGGCATAAAAGGGTTAAGAACCACTACTCTAACCGACTAAGTTAAAGTTAAATCTAAATATCTAAATAATTTAAATAATCTAAATAATTTAAGCTGACCGGTATATTACAACATAGAACAATTTAATGCTGTATAAAAAAGCATTCCCTTATAATTTAATTTTAATTAAATTATGAAGAATTTTTTAATACAATCTATATTAGAAAGTCATTGGAATTTAGTTTTAGAATGTTTCCTTTACAATTTAATTTTGATTAAGTTACGAGGCATTTTTTAATACTATCTATATTACAAATTCTTTGGATTTCAGTTTGTAAATGTAAGATTTTAAATTGGCACCATTATCCGTAACCATAAATATCTAATGTCTAATGGCTGCAAGAATTAAAAACAAATAAGGCTTGATAATAGAAACTTATGTATCGATTTCTTTAAATATTCAAAACATACAATGTATTCTTTTAGTATATATTTATATATTCAGGCTAGATTTCGCATTTAATAAGATCATAGAATATTTTTCTTAATTAGCAATATTCTATAAACTTACTAAATGCGAAATCTAGCCTGAATATATAAATATATTCAACCTGTTCCTTGTTACCATATAATAATAAGTCTTATTAAGACTGCTATGATAAATCTCCTTTTCAAACAACTACTTCCTTGCTGTCCTTCCCTTGCAAGGGAAGTAGTTGTTTCCACATTAGATTTTTGACATGATAATTAGTATGGTTTCACCAATTGTACAATATTCTATATATACTACAACTTCTCCCTTATTTTTTTTTAAATTCTTTGAATTGTTTCTGCTGAGTGAGTCCTAGAAACACCGGAGCTGCTTCAACCATTGATTTTAATGCATCATTAACGAATTATGAACTAGAGCCCTATCACACATACCAAAATCGACAAATTTGTGCACTTAAAACCGTCAAAAGCTGACTAACTTCGGTTTGTTTACAGCTGTAATTTCGTTTATTACCATTTGAAATGTGATTTTCTGTACGTCAGTAGTCCCATGTATTTTGGTTTAATAAAAAGCTTGTATGAACAAAACAATAAATCCAAAGTAATAAATGTGAATGTAAATAAGAGTAAGTGGGTGTTTTTTAGTAAGAATTGGAAAAGTTTTAAAACTTGGCCTGTTAACTGGGTAAAAGTAATATATTGAAGAGGGGTCAGGCACAGTATTAATATCTTCAAAATCATCTCCTGACTACGCATGGGCACTAGCTTTGTGGCCAGTATTTTCTGTAAATATTTGTTATTGTGTATTTGTATATTTAAAAGAAATACATTTATTTTGATTGACATTTATTTTGATTGATTCATGTTGGGACTCGCATTTGCCTCATCTTAAAATTATCGATTGTCATGAAAGCACACAATTCATCTAAGGAGGAGGATAAGAGCAGCAGACAGTAGAATACTAGCACGGAGGAAACTAGCCATCACATGCTATTAATATCAATTAGCTACGTATATTCTAAACAAGACCTAACAAGTTCAGACAAGACTAGACAAGCTCAAACCAGAGCAAAAAACTCTTTAGAATACCAGAGAACACTAGACAATACTACACAATAATTAACAACACTAGACAAGACTAGACAAATGCATTTGGGTACGCAAACAAGGTCAGAAAGATCAAACATAATCAGACATGAACAGACAAGATATTAATAGAAAAAAAGCAGGCAAGGCTAGAAAAACCAGACAAGATCAGATGAGACCAAGCCAGACCAAGACCATACAAGTGACTGAAGTTCTTCATGGGATCGAGATTAGAGGAGTTCTAAAGCGATTAGAGATAGTAGGTTTCAGGTTAGGTCTATATTGTACCAAACCAGCCTACAGTATAATTAGCACCAAAAATACATGTCTATAAAATTACAGATAACAAAATACCTATATAAGGGTGTAACTAGGACATCCAAACCGGTTAAAACCGAACCCAGTTAAGCGGGTTTTCTGTTAAAATTTACGTAACCGTAAAGTCGGTTTTTATTTTTTTAAATTTTTTTCTTCAATTGGAAAATAATTTTATTTTTCTAGTGTTATTCCTGAAGTATTATATTGTATATTTATTTGTACTGCATATAAAACTTTTTTAAATAAAGTAAATAACTTTCCAACTCCAAAAGAAATTAACGCAACCTTACAATTTTAACAAATTTTGCCAAAATACAACCAGTTACGGATTTCCAGCAATATTTTACACAAGAAAGCCTCCTATAAATGAATTTTTCATAGAGCAAAACACGAAATTAACGCCCAAAAATGATGAAAGCATTGAAATAACCAAAGCCGCAAGACAGATACGGATTCTTGTCTAGTTGAATCCTTGATCTTGACATATATGTGCAACTGCTTGTCTTGTTACCCCAGATCAACGAACAATTTCGAACAATATAACAAAAACCTTTAAATAAAGCCAAACTTTAATATTTCTTTTCCTGTGATGATTTGAAGATCAAATTTGACCTATCTAGCGTTTTTAATTTGTCCTAATAAAATTTGAATTGGTCCTTCAAAGCTAAATTGTGTCCTTTTAAGTTCAAAATCGTCTGTACAAGTAAATGCTCCTCCGGCGAGGTGGGGCGGGGCGTGTGGGCGGCCTTAAGCCGATTCGCGGCCACAGTCATGCGGGCTAAGGAGTTGCCTGTGTGGGAACAAGGACGGTAGGGTTTTTTTCTTGTTTTTTTTTGTTTGTCTCTGTTTTTTTTTTTTTTTTTTTATTGTGTTGTAATTTTTGCAAATTGTAAATGCTATTGTATAGCATATTTTACTTTCGTGTAAATATTGTTGTATTTTTATTCGAAGGGTGGGCAGAGGCAGTAATGCCATCGCTGGCGGTCCCTCTGTCCTTCCGTTTCAGTGGAGTCACTTTGGAAAATAAAAAAAAAGTAAATGCTCCTAGATTGCAGGCTAATTTGTGCGAACCATATGAGAAAGCAACGGGATGTACAGCTGAAAAAATGTACTGGCTTATAGGAAAGAAATCCAATCTATCCCTGCATAATAAGTCTTCATATACAAGACCATACTAATGCCAATCTGGACCTACGGTATTCAGCTCTGGGGAACAGCCAGCAACTCCAACATAGAAATCCTACAAAGATTGCAATCCAAAACACCGAGTACCCTAGCGAATGCTCCGTGGTGTATAACCAAGGCTACATAAATGCCTGGGAACCTACACAGTCAAGAACATAGCCCAAAAGCTATGCACTCACTACGAAAAGCGAAAACCATCCAAACGGGCTGGCACTCAGCTTGTTGGACCGAGAAAATATCACAAGCAGACTGAAGAAATTCAAACCGCTGGACCTGCAAGCACGATTTCGCATAACCTAACCTTCCAAGACTAAAAACCCCAAAGGAGAAAAATAGAGCAACGTGTGTCATCTCTACATCTATACTGCCTACAGTAATCAAAGCTAATAAATGTTGCATACTACAAGAGAGCTTGTAATGCAATGTAGTTAAAATTTAAAGAAATCATCTTTTTAGGTACGAAATTGACGTTGATTTGAAAGTACCTTAAACTTCCTCTCTCTTATTTTAATTTAAAATGTTCTTTCAAATAATATAATTAATCAGAATTGAATACATATATTAAACTCCTATAAAATTTTATTTTAGCCCAAATATAAACAACGACAAAAAGTCAGGAGTATAACAAACATTCAAAAAAGTAACCGAAAATACGGCAAAATACACTGTGCAATTAAGTTTTAAAAGGTGATACTCCATTTAGTTATTTTTATACTTAAAACCGGATTTTAACCGGTTAACCGGTTTTTTACTAAAAACCGTAAACCGTTTTTAGTAAAAACGGTTTACGGTTTTTTTAAATTTTATCGGTGTTTTGGATGTCCTAGGTGTAAGGATAATCGAGAAGTAAAAATTGGGAAATATTAGAACTTTCGTTTGGTGAAAGGTAAATAGAGCAAGTATAGCAGCAAATGCCATATTGACGGTCCAGTACCTAAACAGCCACCTCGCCGCCAACCCATCTAACCGTTGACCTCTTGCCGCCGCGCCGCGGAGTTAATTTAAATTAAATAATGTCTTATATTAAAATAAAATCATATTATAGAAGGTAGAGACTTGTGGGATGTGGTCATTTGAAAAACTTACATTTAACTCATTTTGGAACGTAACAATTTTCGGCCAAAGATGACCAAATTTCTACAAAAAATTTCCGCAATATTTCATCAATTCTGGCGGCAAATCCTCCGGCACTCATCTCAACCGCCCGTGCCTTGCCAGGTGATCCTCTTACACCAGGGTGAAAGTTGCTGGGAGAATGATTTTCGAAGGATGGCACGAATCAGGCCTGTCAGAATTCGGTAGGCTGCAGTCGTTTTGCGGAGAAACAACGTGGATTTTGTCTTCGTGTCAGCTCTTGGTCGAGCTCAGGAGAGTGTGTTGGATGAAATGAAACAAAATCCGAAGATTATAGCAGATTTGAGGTTGAACGAGAGACATTACAGCTAGCTGACTGGATTCGAGGAGGAGTAAATGAAGAAAATAGCGGGGAAGAGACCGGTTTGTTTGTTTGACAAACTTTAATTATAATAAAGCTTTAAGAAGTTCAGGCGAATAAATAGAAGACGGACTACAATAGCTCACCTCCTGCCATCTCGGAGGAACCATCGCGGAAAATTTTGAGGACGTCGAAGTTATTCCCGACGTCGAGTCGATCAGAACCAGCAATAAGCAAGTTCTCCGCTACTGGAACGACGAAGTTGTATTGAAGCTCAGGCAGAGAAAGCGGGTCCTGATTGTGGCTCACGATGTCTCCCTGAGGGAGATTCTTCAGCACCTGAAGCGCGTTGATAACGAGAGGGTCGGGGATTTCAAGGTGCTGGTCTGTGTGCCCATCGAGTATCGGCTGGATTACCTCTCCAATATCTCGGCCAAATTTTGTGGGGAATTGAAAGACGTCGAGAACTTCGTAGAAAACTGGGGGAAAACATGTGAATGTTAGAATATATTTCAATTTTTTTTCTCTTTTTCTCTCAATTATGGGATAAATCTTTTAAATATTCATATTTATTCCCATTTGGGTAATCTTGAACAATTTTTAACTTTTAGAGGCTTATCCTCTAGCCTGTCCTCTAGCTTGTCCTTTTTCAATTTACCTAGAGGAAGTCTACCAGCTACCAATTGTTCATAATGTATATCTCTACTTTTATGAGCCTTCTTCGGACTATCTTTAAACTTCAACATTTTAAGATGATCCATACTGGGTTCTTTTTGTAGTGAACGATGAGCTATCTCTGCAAAAGTATGGGTTTTATACATGCCAATTGTTCCTTTATAAAGATTCCACATTTTTGTAGCAAACGGTAAATCATTTCTTCCTGGAGCGCGTTTATGTATACATCCTATATAACATAGTCGTCAAACCAGTCTCACAATGGATATGCTGTTCAACAAGTATATCATTTAACACTCCGTGACGTCTGTGGGGCGCCAGCGATTATATTTATAATCATAACTTTTAATAACGAAAAAGTTGGATACTGCCTTTGGATATATATATTTCTAATTCTTCTTCAAAAGATGCGATAAAAAATTGAACATTCAAATTTGAGGCGTTTATTAGTAAATAGTAGTAAATCCTCTTTGGCACAACACGGATGCATAGGTTATAATTTTATTGATAGTCAATTTGCATTAAATTTTAATTTTTGGGGATTAAAATATTTTTGGGATTTAAAAGTTAAATTAATTTCAAAATCGGTTTATCCTACAGGAAAAATATTTTTCTACTGATATATTATGTGAAACTGACAATTTTTCCACGACTTACCTTACATGAAAGTGACTTTTTTCATTCTAGAGATGAAAATATTTTCACATCTAGGGATGTAAATGAGCATTTTAAATTTATGATTTTCTTGATTAAAACACTAATCTTACCAAATTACGAACAACCGAATTTGCATGGACTTTCTTATTAATTACATAAATTTCAATGGAATACTTTGTGTACAAACGTAAAACGAGCCTAAAACTATTTAAAAAAACTAATTAGAATTAGGACATTTGTCTTGAAAAGTATATCACCTATGAGAATCCAACAATATTACCATGGAAACGAACAAACCAACGATTAAATTTGTATTCACAGTTCCGATAGTTCGCTTCGAATTGGTTTTATTAGTCGAATTATGGATTCTGCAACCGTATATCAGTAGAAAAAATTGCATTTACTGCTCGAGATGAAAGCGTTTTTTTTTTTCGTTCGGTGAAAAAAACGCTTTCATCTCTCTTTGTAAAATAGACTATTTTCATTCGGACGATGATACAAATTTAATTTTGTCGTTTATTCTACGTTCCCTTTAATTTTTGTAAAATTAATATGTTGCGTATTAATATGTAGTTAATATATCGAAGTTATGATCCGATCGGAATAAAAATAGTTTTTAATTATTCATGTACTAGCGATATATTTTTCACGCTACTAACAGTGCTATGACAGTCGCTCCATTAACCGAGTGTTAAAATAAATAATTCCTCATCAAAATATTAGATTGGTACGAAGATTAACGAACTTACCATAGACAATCAATTGTAATATCTTTATTTCGTAACCATCGTTACAGAAAAAAGTTAAATTTATTCTAATGTTACAAAATTTTTACATGTATAATCGTCAGATAGTTGTAGTGCTTCGTCTAAACTGTGCTATTGACTGGTTTCCCTTTCTTGGGCAGGTCAGCGTGTGATATCTCTTTGCTACTTCGCCACATAGACGGCAGATGCAGTCTTCGTCTGGGGGGTGGAAATGGTTTTTCTTACATATTATGTGATGGTATCCATGTAGCGTCAAACAGGTTAAAAGGTGTCTTTCTTGTTGGTTTGATGTTTTCCATGAGTTGCATGCAAAGGCTGGGCCGTCGGTGTACCTTTCGACCACGAAATTCATATTCTTCTTGTCAATCGCCCTTGTGTATTCTTGCCTCGTTTCTTATGTGATACCTCTAAAGTTGTTTAGTATCTCCTCTCCCTTAGTTTTGACGTCAGCCAGGTGAAACGTAAACGTATTGGATGCATTTATCGGTAGGCCCAAGACCTTTTTAAAGAAGCCGGCCTTGATTTTATCCAGTAGCAACATATGGTTCGCAGTCAGGACGGTGCTCATCGATTTAAAACCATAGGTCGCGGCTGACCATATCTTAATATTATAGATTGCCTTTGCAGTATTTATATCCAGTTTCTGGAGATGCTTTTGCATTCGGATTGCACGTGCCATTTTTATCCATTTTAAGTTGATGTGTTTTGTGAGCGTGAGCGTGGGTTGTAGAGCCAAACCTACGTATTCATATTCGTTGACGAATTCCAATTGGTGCCCCCCTAGGTATGCTTTATCTGTTCTTCCGGGTCGTTCCCCTCTTCTAAATTTCACTATCTGGCTCTTGCTGTGGTTGATGTGGAGTTTGTTCGTAGTGCACCAGATCTGGAGGAGGTCCAGGCTTTCCTGAAGTTGTTCTAGGTTTTGGGAGTATATCGCTAAGTCGTCGGCGTACATTATAAACTGTACCCCTGGTGTTCTTATTGCCTCTGGTAGATCTTTGACAAACGTCAGGAAGAGGGTTGGGCTTAATGAATCGCCCTGTGGAACCCCCCATACCTGGGAGATCACCTTGGATAGCTATTTGCCGTTGTCGACTCTAATGTAATTTGTGTCCAGGAGGTCACGGATTACGTTGAAGATTTTGCCTTTAATGCCGATTTGCGCCATTTTTTCACACATTATTTTCCGATCTACTGAGTCGAAAGCCTTGTGGAAGTCTATAAAAGCTACATATAGTTTTCCTTTTGGTCTATTGCTGTTTTTATCTTTTTCTCTAGTAGGTCTATGGCGTCTTCGCACCCCCTGTTCTTTCAGAAGCCGTATTGCTCGGTGGGTAGCAGGTCCTCGATGTTGGCGGTGATCCTGTTGTTGAGTATTTTTGTTAGGACTTTTAGTTGTGTTGCTAGCACAGCAATTCCTCTATAGCAATTTGGATCGTTGAGGAGCGTGATATGTTTGCTACACCACCGGACGTGCTCCCTACAAAATTATCTGATACTAAGAGCAAACACTGGTGTAACGAGAAGATCTCAGAGCAGGAAGTCGCGGAAGCAATCAACAGCCTGAAAAAGAAGAAGGCGGCAGGCACAGACAGCATAACGAACGAACACATCAGGTCTTTATACCCTCTGCTAGCGGACTGGTGGCTCAACATATTCAACATCATACTGGAAGCTGGAAGCATTGCAAACACATGGAGGATTTCAAAAATTAAAACACTATACAAAGGCAAAGGGCGCTAACCTAACCCTTTGCCTTTGTATAGTGTTTTAATTTTTGAAGTCCTCCATGCGGACAAATTTTGCCAACAAAAGTAAATCGATAGTAAAGACTCGAACCTGTTTCGATCCTTTAATCTTCAGATAATTTCAACATTTTACAAACACAAATAAACAGAAGACTAGGCGATCACCAGGTAATGAATATGGAGAGAAACAGATTGATCATGAAGCGATATCTAGGAGAGCTATTAAGGAAAAAATGAATTTTAAAGTACAGAGAGGTACCAAGTTCGATTCGGATCATTACTTCTCCAAAATCAAAATTAATTTCATCCCTCAATAAGGCCGTGAAAACTAGAAATAAAATTCATAAATTCGATGTTGCAAATCTTAAAATCAATCAAAACATATTAGAATAATACCACCAGCAACTGACATTTGAATCTCATAATTGGACGAACTCGCCTCCAAGTTCCAACAAGCAGCTAATACTGCAATCCTGACAGCTAATAGGAGAAAGCATAGATTGTGGAATGAGCTTTGTGATAAGGGTGGCGCAAAGAACAAATGCCTGGACGAAGTGGATCTCGACCAGGAGACTTGAAAACTTTGATATATTTCGAGAAGTTCGAAAATATGCAGCCAGAACTTTACCAAGGACTAAGCAAATGTATGGGAAGCAGCAATTAGAATAAATCGATCAGGATTTTCGGAAGAACAATGACATAAACTTCTACCAGACGTTCAAGTCTAATTGGAAGGATACCAAGCTCCGAGTCTTTGTTTTAGAGACGAAAATGGAAAACTGGGATTGATCAACAAAGAAAACGGCACGATCATGTCTCGTTATTTTGAAAATCTACTTGATATGAAGCGAAAGAAAGATTTTCTGCATGCGCCCCGATCTACAAACTACCAAACTCATCTCTACCTAACAAAGAGGAGATCAAAGACATCATAAACAACCTTAAGAATAGTAAGGCAGGTGGAGAGGATTCAATAGTGGCGGAACTACTGAAGCTGGAAAATATTGAAACTCTAGATGTACTAGTCCAGCTTTTTGAGGAGATCTGGAGAACTAGGATGATACCAACTGAATGGGAATCAGCTTTAATCCATCCTCTGCACAAACAAAGCGATAAAAAGAATGTCAAACTATATGGGTATCTCATTAGTATCCGTTCCATATGAGACTCTCTCCATAGCAATACAGAATAGAAGATTATCTTGACCAACTGATTGGGGAATATCAAGCTGGTTTCCGGAAGGGCCGTTCTTGCCCAGAGCACATCTTTAACGAAAAGAACATCATCAGGTATAAAAGAAATGGAGGAAATAACTACGTGGTCGTGTTTGTTGATTTTCACAAGGCATATGACTCCATCGATCTAGAGTCTTTAATGAATATTTTGGAAGAGTTTAGGATTGATGATATATCAAAACAACTAATCAAAGAAACTCTTCTAACACTAGTGTGGGATACATCACCGTAACTTGAAAGCGTCTTAAAAACCCAAAATAGGATAATTCGGTTAGTCTTAAACATCCCAACATATACCTCATGCATGTAGTACTTCGTGCAACTGAAAATATTAACGGTCTTATATATTATCCTATATATTATATATATATATACATATATATATATATATATATATATATATATATATATATATGTTATCCTATGTATTAGTCCTATAAATTATGGAAAGAAGCTGTCACATCCATAAAATCAAACATATCTTTCCCAAAAATATGGAGAAGCATAACTATCTCACCATGACACACCATAAACTGTGCACTCCTAGATGTAGACTGACGATATGCAGCAAGGGCCCAAATTTTATAGGAGTATATAGGATAGAGGATAGAGGAATCCTCCTCTACAATAAACTCCCAAGCAGTCTCACCGAAGAAAAGTCCTACAAACGATTTAGAAGAAAACTTGCCAATTTAAGAGAAATATTAGTCTCTACATGTACATATAACTATCAAGATTTTGAAGATTTACTTCAATCAATTTAACGAACCTATATTTATTCTCTATATATACATCTTTCTGAGAATATATTTGTACTTAGTGTCAAAAATAAAATTTATGGGTGAGAATCCTTTACAATCAGAATGGGCGTAAGGCAAGGAGATGTATTATCCCCAATCCTTTTCAACTGTGTTTTGGAAAACGTCATTTGAGAGTGGAGAAATCTGAAGAGGCCTAAGAAGAAACAAATGAAGAGCGATTCAGACTTGGTCATTGGTACATTGACGGTCTAGCCTTTGCAGGTAACCTGGCAATTTTTGCTAAAAACATAGAGTCAGCAGTCAACAAGTTCAATAGGCTGTCAGAAATGGCTGAAAAGGAGTCCAGACTAAAAAGACCAAATATATGACGAAAATCTACGATGGACCTGAATGGATGATCACCAATCAAAAAAAAAATTGGACTGGCAAGAATTTCAGGTATCTCGATGAAGTCATCCAAGAGAATCGATTAGAAGAAGAAGCAATTAATTTCAGGATAAAGAAGTCAGACCAGGCAAACCAACTGACATCGAATATCTATGACCAAAAGTCTATGAGTATAATACTGTTTTAAAGCCTGAGGGTTTATATGCGTCCGAAACTTTGACCATGAATAGGTAAGGGCAAGCTGAGCGGCTGGTAAAAGGAGAACGTAGGATATTTAAGAAAATCCTAGGTAACAGATGAGTTGATGGTCAATGGCGAATGAGAGCAAATGAAGACTTGTACAAGACAGAACCTATTACAGCATCCATTAAGAAGAGACGATTGTTATTTTACGGTCGTCTCATGAGGATGGACGGTCACCGACTAAGCAAAAGAATATGGAGTTTCATCCAATCTATGAAAACAAGGCCGAGATGGTTCAAAGAATGTGAAAATGATTTTACGCAGATTGGTATCTCAGAGGGC
Source organism: Phosphuga atrata (assembly GCA_944588485.1). Taxonomy (NCBI): domain Eukaryota; kingdom Metazoa; phylum Arthropoda; class Insecta; order Coleoptera; family Silphidae; genus Phosphuga; species Phosphuga atrata. Next base: position 86,477,769 of record OX155894.1, read on the forward strand.
ATTGTTCATGATAGGAATACATTTAAAAGATTGGTGAACAACTACCAAGGTTTTAAAATTTCATCAACCTCCAAAAAGCGGAGAGGACCTTTATTCGAAGAGCATAAACAGGCACTTCTTGGTGGGTTCAAAAGGTACTGGCAGGAAGTAAAAGCTGGAACAAGATTTAGACACTAAAATGAAATCGCTTGTTACCACGCAGTATATAGAGGCTCAATTCAATGTAAATGAAATTTCAAGGGAGTTTTCAGTCAACGGAGTCAAGAAGTCGATAGCTCAATTAGAATTATATTAAAAAAACAAGTGAAATCGCGAAAGGTCTGGCTGGACCCATGCGCCAAACGGAGGGTTAATACCCCTCCCATTATTCAGATTCTAGATACGCCGTTGGTTGTGGGTGCCACAATTTTTATTTTTCAGTCAGGGTTGCCACTCAATGAAAAATGTTGCAAAACTCTGATTTAGACCATCTCATTATGGATTACTCCATGATGAGATAACTATTTTTTCATGTTTTTATGTCAAACGAAAAGAACATCTAAGCAGTTCACTATCAATAAACTTTGTGGTTTTTGTCGAAAATACTGTCGTTATATTGTCGATATTGTCGAAAATACTGTCGTTATTGTCGAAAATACTGTCGTTATATTGTCGTTATTGTCGAAAATACTGTCGTTATATTGTCGTTATTGTCGTATAATCTCGCGGTGGCAAAATGGCGCGGCGCACAGTGGGCTGGATTGCCGAAAAAGTGGACAAAAATAGAATACCTCCTTCTAGATATTTGAAATTTTGGTTACATGGGTTTTCTACGCCGTTGAACACGAATCTGTTATCGCTGTGTTCAAAAACAAAATGGCGCGTCCAATATGGCGGACATTTTTGCGAAAGCTTTTTACAAAAGTTTGTACCTATGGGTGTTTTAAGGTCGTTGATTACGACCTTAAATCTTAGTTATCAGATTATTAGTTATCAGAATTTTTAAATACATAATGGCGGATCAAATTTACAATACAATTGACCAATATTTCGGACAATTATGCATTATCAGTTCCTTAAACCTCTGATTATGAATTTCGTATCAAAATTTTAGTAAACGGAATGGTTTATCGAATATAGAAAATTCACGATTGTATATTTGATATTGTATATGAAAAATAACTGGACAGTTTTGAGTGCAGATTAAAATAATTGTGAATATCTGATTCTTTAATCAGAATCTTCGATACGATTAGACGATTCGATCACATTATTTGAATTACTAGTCTTTGAATCATAAACAGACAACAATTTAAAAGCTTCTGCAGACAAACTTTTACTACATTTTGGGGTATTTCCGGCCCATGCTCGACATATAAGAGTCGGATGTAACAAGAAGTCTTTTAAATACCTCCAATGAAGCCTCTAAACGTATATATATATATATATATATATATATATATATATATATATATATATATATATATATATATATATATATATATATATATATTCACTGTGCCCAAAACTGACGTCGCAACCCCATTTAAACATGCACTTTAAATTTTGTATAATAGCAGAATGTAAGGAGTTTATGGCGTAATTTTGAGCGAGCAGTATTCTGCTACAACAGTGATTTAAAAGGCACTATAATTCAACTTCAGCAGATGTATCAGTAATCGTTATATCTGTACGATAACAACGGGATTTTGTCTCTGCAACTCTTTCGTAGGACGGATAAGCTCTAAAATTTTTGCCTTTTAAAAAACTTCTCATGTCTTTATATTGTTGTTTGGACAATTTGGCTTTTATTACATCAAGTAACGCTTCAATGCCTGACATTTCAGTTGGGCGTAGGATTTTAGCAATTCAGTAAGCTGACTTATATTTAGCTGCACTAGTATGAGAGTTGGTAGTGATGTCCATCAATATAGAAGCAGCTTCTCCAGCTCCTGATGAGCGAAGACTTCTTTGCGTAGCGAAGGCCAACTCTTCCATTCTGAAATTTTAGCGCAGGTTATCCGTCTTTTGGTCTTCCGTCTTTTGGAACGATCGCTGATCTTATTGAAGTCTGTCGATGGTCGACCTCTCGATTTCTTCGATTCTTTATCAGTGTCCTCAACGTACTAAAGGATACGTCGTACAACGTCATGAAATTTATACAAATATGATATAATATAACAAATAAAACTATATTTGGCTGCATTTGTAGAAAATACGTTTTTGCGGTACTCACTTTAAATGTAATTGTAGTATTTAACCACCCTATATGTTTCTTTTTAAATGCATCTATTGTCCTTTTGGAATCCATCCACGTTGGTTTCAATTTTGACCACATTTTTATTACGTTATCTCAGTCGCCTTGCTGTATTGTAAAAATAGAGTTATACTCTTCAATCTTTTTATCTTCTAGAATGTGCAACATATCTGCCGGCTCAGTATGGAGAAGTTTTTTTTTTAATTTAAGTAAAATTTCCAACTTTGTTAATGTCCACTTGACCCTGCCGGCCGTATTCGGTTCTGTATATTCTGTATACAATCTAAAAAATCACAGCGAATATATTACGGCTACGTAGCCTTTTCTCACACGGTACCCAATATGCATAGGCTCGTTTCGGCATGCAACTCATAGGAATTCTGATTTAATAGAATATTACCTACGCGATAATTGTGGAACTAGCCCGGAATGTATTGGGCAATTAACTATTTTTATAGTTTTGTGTCAGTAAATTATTTCAAAATAGGTTTTCTACTCGCACTTTCAGTTAGCCAGTGAATGAGCATAAACTATTATTTAATAATGTAAAAGATATACAAATATTCTACATACTTTTAAGATTACCCTGCATTGAGCAGATTTGATTTTGCAGACACAAACAAAAAATTAGCAGCACTTTGAGCGTATTCGCGCGTCATATAAATGTCAAAAATACGTAACTTCGAGATGCTCTGTAGCCGCCGGTTTTGAAACCAGCTGAACTATCTTTCGTTAAGACATGCACAGAGGCTTCATCTAGAAGATAATACAAGAAAAAAGATTTTTTTTTCCAATTTTGATTTTTTCATTTTTTTGTCCACTTTTTCGGCAATCCAGTCCACTGTGTGGCGGCGAATTGGCCTGCGGAAGGTAACCCAGGCGAGTTAATAAGGCGAGCGAGGAAAGTAAATAGTTGATCCGTCGCAATTATTACATTGCAGAATAGTATATCGAGGAGAGCCCTTCGATATTCTATTCTGCAAGGTAATAATAGCGATGGATCAACTATCTATTTTCCTAAATGCTACCACAAAACACTTCTCCAGCTATTGATTTAAAACGAACGTTGTGTTAATTTTATTAAGAAAAAAGTTTTCCGGGCAGTTAGTAACCAATTATTAAATAAATTCTATAGAAATCGTTTTCATATCAGATTTACAATGTTTTAATAATTAAAAATAGTTGTCTATATTTTCCAGTAGATAAATAGAAGACACTCCACTAACGCGAATTACAAAGTAAGCTGCAGTTATATGCTGCATTACCTACAAAACGTCTAGTAATTCTAGTAGATCAACTCGACGACGCGGAGCTTCAAATGGCAAGATCGGATTTACGAGTATTACTAAAACTAGACACCAAGTTGTCTTAATCCGCGATTATTATAAAAACAATTGTTGACTTTGAATAAATGCAATTAGACTATTTTTCCTAAATGAAAATGCTTTTATAAAAACAATCTCAGCAGTATTATCGTCTCGATTACACAACATAAATTCTTTATATTATATTTTCTGCTAGAAATACACGATGTACGGCCTATTGGTTCCGAAATTCATTTTAGAGGAGACTTCGAAATATGATTTAATAAAAATTGTCCTGCCTTCTTTCACCAAATATTCCTCGGTCTAATAAAAAAAGACCATATATTTAATCAATATTTTACGGTATATTGAAACCTTTAGAATTTTCTCAATTTATATTTTGCATATAACACCACCCATATTACATCAATTTATTAAAAAAAATATATAAAAGAATGCAATTTTAAAAATTGTAAAACACATTTTAACAGTTATATCAGTATATTTCATTGTAACGTGTAGGTTGTATATTTTTTTGGTTAAGCAAAATTGGTTAGGCATTTGTATAAATCGAAATAGGAAACTGAAACAAGTATCGTTGAGCGTTACAATGATGAATGAGTACGGTAAGGGTTTCCTGCATGTTAGCAATATTATTAAGATCTTCACTGTATAGAATATGGAAATGCACTAGATATCTAAAGCATCTTGAGCAAATAGTAGCAAGCAATGAATCTTATTTACATGGTAAGTTGAAAATGTGAAGGATTAAAAGTAAAAAAATATGTATCTGGGATGGGGTTTAAATTATTAATATTTGTTATTAATGCCTTCATTCTGTATTATTTCTTTTTAGGAATAAGTACTTTTTACAACATTAAATATTTTTCAAAATTCTTTTATAATCATACATTCCGCAATTTTTGTTTTAATTGATATTTTTTCCGTTACATCTCCTTCCTTTGGTAATTTATAATTAGTCCCTCCTTGATTAAGGTTAGAAACTACTCCTCTTCTCAAGCCTTTGTAATAATTAGGTGCAGTATGTTGGCAATTTCAGCACGAAATTGTTGAAATAATTCTATTGGAATATTATCTATACCCGCCGCTTTTCCTTCCTGGTGTCCGATCGTCGATATTCAATTCGAAGAATCGTTTTAATACCTTACCCCTGGAAAGCCATCTTATATGAGAAAGCAAAAACAATGTCTGATGTTCTGATCCCATTTCTTCGCATATTATTTTAAAAATTCTTGTCTTCAGTGCACTTTTACGGATGTAATTTACAATTCTTACACACTCATTTAAAACTTCATGAAGATTTGAGCTCATGTCTTTTGCAGCTAATTGCTCCCGATGCAGAAAACAGTGAGTTACTTTCAAATCAGGATGAGCAACCCTCTTTAATCTTGTCACTAAACCCTTATGTTGGCCTGTCATAGCTGCTGCTCCGTCAGTGCAAATACCAACACATTTATTTATAGAAATATTTTTCATTTCAAAGTAAGAAGTAACATGCCCAACAATTTCTTCTGATGTTGCTGTTTCTAGTTTTAAGCAACAGAGCAATTTCTCTTGCTAGGGATCTTGCAGTCTTTTTTTTTAAGTTTGGTTCGATGAGAATATCGGGTTTGCCGACCCTTTGAACACTGCGGCCTATTGGTAGCCTATTGTATTCTATCACATTCACTTAGGCCCAGAAACCTGTTGTTATTGTAAATTAACTTTAACATAATTAACATTTTTCACATTTGTCTTCTGGAACAAATGCGGCCGGCGCTGGGAATAGAACTCGGACTCTGTACTTGTCAGTTAGCGCTCTAACATGAGGCCGGATCTTGCAGTCAATAATCACATTGTTTGGCATATTTTCTTCGTTTTTACCTGCTACTGGTATTACATCTTGTTGTTAGGGCTTCTAGTTTTTAAGCAAAATAATCATACCATCGATTTAGTTCTGCTTCGACAGTTGTAAGGTTTTCTCCTTCTACAAAAGTATAGTGTCATTTTAGGTTTATTACAGCAATTGTAATGAATGATAATTTATCCATAATTTAAGGAATTCGATTAAGACATAATTGAATTGAATAAAATCTTTTAAAACCAAAATTGTTTAGTTTTTTTTCATTTTGTATGGTTTTCAGTCGTCGTCTGAAATCAATTTAAACTTTTTGATGGCTTGGTTATCGATATAAAAAATAATTTTCATTTAAAAATCTGATTTCCGAGGCTCAGTCCAAACAAATTGCAAAACTTTTTTCCAAATTGTCGATTTTGTTTACTTTATTTTCCCCTAACACATAAAAAACGCATTTGTTCCATTTGAAACAATAATCGCGAAAACTTTTGCTTAATTTAATTCCAAAACAAAAATCCTGTTAAGACAATGCATACCTGATATAATTTCCACAGATAATAGAATTTTAATGCGAACAATCGATTTTGATTATCTTTTCTAATACCATATTTATAGGGTAATTTGTTATTCTATTATCTTCACCAATATATTGCTTTAGCTTTTATACAACAAAGGCAAATCGATAGACAACTAATAATTAAAGAACCCTTTAATGGAAAAAAACGTGATATAAATGAACGAGATCCATCCAAACGAGTTCAAACATCAACATTAAGTTAATCTTCGACCGCGACCGGCGGATATAAAGCCACAAAATTGCATTTGTGGGCCGCTGGCGTGCATATAAAAAACGTTATGTATATTTTATGCCTCCATGGGTACATACATCATCCAAATATGTTGACGAATACATGTAGTACCATATAAAAATAACAACAAGAATTCATCTATATTTATAACTTCTGCATTATAAAAAATATAGGTTATATTCGTATGGAAATAATTTTATTACCAATAGAATTTTATATGTGTACAAGCCGAATAAAAACTGAATTTGCATTGAAATGGCATTACATGCAGGAATTATGCGTTAAATACTTGATTTAGATGGATAGCTGGAGTTTACTTAGTACACGCCTGATCCTAAGCTTGCTCTCCCAATTGCAAATGTTTAGGAAAGTTTCTCCAGAATTCGGCTAATAACTTTGTTTGACTAGTTTAACTATGTATTTCTAGGTAGGAAAGGGTTTGAAGCCCCAGTTTCTAATCCGCGAAGAAAGGTGATAGAACTATAGCAAATAACCACTTACCAACACTAACTTAAAATAAAAAATTATTTAGTAGATAAAGAAGTATCTTAAAAAGCAAAAAGTACTTTTGAACGAGAATTTAATTAGTAGCAAGAGTTAGTAATTGTTGTTTTAAGAGTCTATATGTCGTAGTCATATAGTGTAATCCGTCAGATTATGTAAGACAGAGACATTTCATAATTTGACCACAGTTTATGTATTATACGATATGACTAGGCAGTTCATGAAATAGCCACACATATATTTGTTTATTTACATCTTTTTTAATATGTCTGATAATTAAGACAAGTAGTTTTTTATTACTCATTCAGGAAAATTACTTATAGACCGTTTGTTTAGGTATTGGGAATGGGAAACATATTCCTATTCCCAATAACTAAACAAACCATGAATAATAGGGGTGATAATAACCAACATTTAGTACTTCTTGACGTAGATTATCTAATACTAAAAATGTCACATCTCGTTGTATTTCAACATTTCCTGGATAACGCACGCAAATATTCAATATCGCTAGGTTACATTAAAATAAACAAATAAATAAAAATAACATGAACACAATCAAGATCGCGATATTAAAAAAGTGACGTGAAATGTCAGATTTTGTTTTCATTACAAAATAATATTAAAAATTAAAGAAAACGTTTTAAAATGAGTGTAAATTCTATAGTGATACCGGATACTGAGGAGAGTTCTTATGACGAATCCACACCACCGGAGACAAATGAAAAAGGAAAATCTTCGTTTTTGATTCCATTTTTTTTGGATGGCCCCTGGATCCCAAATTTGTAAGATACATCCCCTCGCATGAGTAATAAAAAATATTGTTTGTAACACGAGCGAAATTGTCAATTTCCCGCTCGTGCGAATGTAGTGGCACACACTTTGTTCGTGCACGTTCGTGCGCACAATTTCGCTCTGGCGAAAAATTTACAACTTTTCGCCCTAGTTACAAAATATACTATTATTCTATCAAATGACTGCACTTTTTGATTCCGTAAAACGTCAAAACGGTAAGTAATTCAAATTGTTTTATCGTATTTAAATATAATGCCGCCTAAAATCGGTGGTTTCATGAACTACATGATCATCCGTCAGATCATGAAATGACATTGTTTTACACAATCTGTGGGATTTACACAATTCCACAACAACTTGTTTTATACACAAAACAAAAATTTGTTTTACCCAATCTGTGACTACAACGTATATAATTCAAAATCTCTGATTTCACTTTATCTGCTATCAGATTATCAGGTACACTTTATCTGCTTAGTAGGAAATAAATAACCTCATGATTTGAACAAAATATACATATTTTAAATATATATATATATGGGCATAAGTAACATCAGTGTGTATAAATTTCATATGTTGTGTGCATTGAATTTTCTTCATCGGTGTCATCATCAATGGTTTCTACTCCTATATACTCTTTCGCAGTTCTATTAAATCATTGGTTGCAAGATCTTCTGCATGTGACTTTAACAAATTATTAACATCTCCACTGTTCATATGTGCCCATAATTATGAGTGGTCTAAGTCAAAATTAAATATAAAATAAGTTTAAAATGAGTAATTTCACACAGGATAATTTTAAACTAAATTTATTCGTTGTAATTTTTACGATATCGTCAAAAATGAACCATTAGATAGTGTATGTAAATATATCGAATTCATTTAGTGTTAATAATGTGGTGTGAAATAACTGATACACATTTTTTTTAATTTTGACTTAAACCACTTTCATAATTATGGGCACATATTCAGTTCAAGTTGTCGTCCCATTTCTATAATTTCTTCCACAATTTCATTTTGCGTCTCACCTATAATTTCATTATCATAAACATATTGAGGGCATAACTTGATCCAAGTCGTATTCATAGTCGTTTCTTTAGTTTCTGCCTAACCGCGCTAATTTTTTGCACTGCGAACAAAATATTATGGTCTTTCCAAAAGGTTTACATTTTGATTTTCATCAATTCTTGCCATAGTGATACTAATATAATATTCTTTAAAAGTCTCTGTGTTTGGTGGTAAATAAACAAATTTTATGTTCTGGCTTTGACTTTTCTGGCTTTTATTGGTCAAAATTTACAGTATGGCCCAGAGCATTGTTTGGAACTTACAGAGCTTTAAAATCTAGGTTTTTCTCAACGCAATAATTTTACACTGCAAGGAGAAAATGGTTCTTAAACGAATCTTCAAACAAAGCTAATGTAACCCAAGCTCTACGGTTGAACTTCCAAATAACTGGTAATGAAGAGTTTGTAATGCCCCTAAAAGCTATTGGAGTTTCGGAATGGTACACTGCCCTTGGCGTAATTTTAAAATCTCCGGATGCATTTGCACCCAATAGTAGCGCAAGTCTATCTATGGCAACTTTATATCCAGGCATATATTTTTCTTCTAATTAATCTAAATTCAGTATAATCTCGGTAAGTCGGTAAAAGTTCAGCAATCCGGCGGTCTGAAACCGCTCGCGCTCTTCTCTCCCAACACTCTTTCTTATAAACCGGCAGTTGTCTGGTCCTCCCATAAGTGTCGGATTATCGAGAAAATACTGTACATATTTGCGGATATTTTCTTCCAGAAAAGGCCCGTCTCGTCGACGTTAAATATTTGGTGGGCACAGTGACCTCCTCCTTCTATAACACTTTTAAGCTTCATGGGAAATTTGCAGCATTAATATTTGCACTAGTTAATATTATTATAGCTAATATAGCTGCTATAGCTGCAGATTTTAGCCAACTTACCTCACAGAAGTAGGCTAAAATCTTAGAAACCATCCCAAGCTTGCTTTGAATGTCCCAGTCTAAGTTTTCCTGCATATTATTCTGTAAACCAGCGTGGATCAGTTTAGCCTTTTCTGGATAATAGAAAGATTCAAAGGAACATTATTTTGGTTTTGAGCATCCAACCAACTCAAGTTCAAAAGTTTCGATAGCTTCAAAAGTCATTTCTTATATTACAGCAGAGCGCGAGCGACTTGCAGAAATAAGTTGAATATATACGCCACTTTTAACGTGTTATTTCTGTATTCTCTTTAATAATACAATTTATTGTTGAACGAATCAGTCCTAGGCTCCTTCCTATTGCTGCCAACTTTTCTCCCCGCTTCGATTTTCTAATAATTAAATATTTCTAATAATAAGTAGATGAAGTCTAAATAGTTCAAAATCTCTGATATCTAGTAAATTTCCTAGAAACCTATTTCATGTTTATTGTATACATTTGAATAAAAGTCGATTCCTATATGCGCGACACTCAGCTACGCGACGTCGCGCGACATCGCCTGTCAAATAATGATTACATTGTTTTTAATGGACACGCCGCGTATCTGTCGCGTAGCCATAGTGATAATGTGCCCATTTGAAACAATGTAATCATTATTTGACAGGCGATGTCGTGTGACGTCGCATAGCTGAGTGTCGCGTATATGAGAATCGGCCTTAAGGGGGGAAACCACATTAGGATGTTCAAAAAATCCTGTTTTTTTTTGCATAAATCGTTAGCTTAACTATCCAAGAATACGCTGACAAAATTTCAAATCGAAATTTGCATTCGTTTAGATTTTATGAGCATAGAACCGAGTGCACATCGGGTACAGGCTACAGGCTCGAGCGGAGCATTGTTTATCTCGAAATGACTTTTTTCACATTTGCGTGCAATCTAACTCAAAAAGTGTGGAACCGATCATTATGAAAATTGATAGTATGATTCTTTATAAAATCTCAAATTATATGAACCAACTTGTGACATGATCAAACAATCAAACATCCTCCTAATGTGGTTTCCCCACTTAAGGTATCTGCGGGTTATAAGGCCTAGAGAAGGGGTATTTGTAATAAAATGGAAAATATAAAATTTAATCAACAGACTAAAATGATAATTATTATTTAAGTACATTTCCTAACAATTATAAATGAAAGATGGTAACTTTTACCATAATTAAAAACAAAATAAAACATTTTTTTAAAGCCTAATTATACTATGGTTATGCTACCATAAGGCTTTAACTTATTAAAATAAATAAACTATACGCAATATATTCGGTGTCTGAGATCAATAACACGTAAGTGCAGCAATAATACTTTTTTGAGAATTCCAGATTCTAAAGTCTAAATTCCTCGCCTAATAGCATTCCAAATTATGAATATCATCTACTGACAAACCGACACACTTCTCATGATACCATTTGCTCTATTTAATGTGTTGCCTCATATCAGCTATATCTTCGCAGCCATCACAGTATCAGCCTTTTTTCTTTTGTGAATATTCTATGGATATAGTCTTTTTGACTACATTGATACAGTTTTCATTTTTATTTAACCTTCACTATGTTTCTCAAACAGATCTTTCGTGCCTGAAGTTCCTCTGTAATTAATGGCTTTTTTTTTCTAATTATTTTTTAATTTAAGCAATTTCTGGTTGAGCAAGCGGCACCATGTATTCACCAATTTCAAGAAGCGCTGGAGTGTTAAGAAGTTGCATATTTTCTTTATTAACCATATCAAGCGCAAGACAGGCTGGAGTTTCCGTCATTAAGGATGGAGTGAAAGCTGTTTCTGAAATAGCCTGGAGATTGAAGAGATATAATCCAGTTGCTCTAAAGCCGCTTATAATATAACTAGTTATGCTTTTGAACCAGATCTGCGAAGGAAGAATATTAAATCGTATTTTAGTGAGTTTTTTGTCGGGATTTTGTTCCAAGAATATGTTCCAAGAAAGATTAAAGTTCAGCATCCCAGTAATGTTCAAATGGCCGATAGACTGCTTTATCGAGAGGCTGAAGTTCGTAGGTCGTATTCGACGGTAGATTGTAGATTTCGGTGATCACTTGTACTACGATTGTACCCCACCGTACCCTACCTTTGGGGATTGTACCCCACCCTCTTCCTCGAATCGTTGGTATGCTTACACATATAGAGCGCCTCCTCTAGTCCTGATTCTTTTAGCAATTTTAAGTTCTTGGTGGGATTCAAGGATTACAACTTCTCTTCATTCAAGCAGTGGACCCCTAGGTACATTTGTCAGTAATGCTCCGCAGTCGGACAGTAATCAGCATAGGGGAGCGTTTTCAAAATCGTACCGGTCAGTTAAAACGTACCAACCGCAAATTTCGCTTAAGAACAATTTTTCGTGTCGCTCAGCAAGTTCGCTTTTAAGTTAATTGATAATTGAAACAATCTAAGCCGAAAAAGTGATATAAAGTTGTATATAACAGCGGTGGTAGAGAGTTAAAAACATAGAGAACAAAATTGTAAAATTTAAGTGTTGTTTATTGTTCTCATTTTATAAAACTACTAAGCTAAACTCTCAGATAGGCTTACCAAAAATGTGCAATATAGGTTAAAATTTAAGTGGTACGATTTTACCAACTCCCCCCTAAATATATGTCGAATAAATCGTCGAGTTCGACGATGGACAAATCTAAATTTCTGGCCGCTCTGTCAAATATCAAAAGACAATTTCCAGCACATTTGAATTTGGCTAGATGTTTTCAAAATTCAATGAAACGTTGATTGGTCATATAACCCTTTGCTGATTTTTTAGCAATGATTTCGGTGGTAAATTATTGTATAATTCCGCCCTAAACCTTTTGCCTTTGAATATGATCATTCGTAGTATCGGAGTAACAAATTCATATACACATCCCGCAATAGTGACGCTTTCTACATATTCCATGTACTCTTTTAGGCCCCTTAGAGTATCTTGGACCCCCAACTTTTTGCTGATGATGAGTTATTAGATGGAAACCTTTTTCATCCATGTTATAATTTTTTTTAAGATGAGGTTTGAGAAGTAGTTCATGATAGACTTTATTTAATCTTGCAAAGTGATCATTAACAATAAAATTGAAAGTAGATTATCAGTAGTAATATCCCTAGGACATTGATAATAGACGAGATAATTTTGTGACAATCGAAAGCTCGTTGCTGTTACCACGCAACGAGCTTGAGAAATTTGTCATAAAATTATGAGGCATTTGTTAATGTTCGAGGGATATTCGGCGGGATATTATTTATAACTCAACACAACAAAACATAATCCGTCTTTCTATTTCACATTGACCGCCCAATCTTTTAGTATCAACGCCCAATTCTTCTAAGCTTCTATGTTCATTTAATTCATATTCTCGTTCGCAGCAAAATTCCATAAATAATCCCAAAATATATTTGTAACTGTAAGTTGTGTTTCTGGGAATTTTTTTTTTATTAGCGCATTTATACTTTGAACATTCGCATTGCCAAAACGTGATTGGTTGTTAGAGTAGTCAAAAAAATTTCATTACAATATCTTCAAATCTGTCAGTAGCTGAAATTACACGGATATCTTCTGCTACTCTTTGGGCTCTGAGGTAGTAATTACACAAATTCTAACTTTGTTTTCTTTACTCTTTCATAATATCTTTTGGCCTTCAGCCCCTGACAAAAATTAGTCTTGACCGTTCCCGTTACGTAGCTTTGTCCTTTCGCTACGTCGTAGCGAACGGCTCACACAACGCATGTTGAGCCGGGTGTGCCAAAGAGTAACAGAAAATATCCTTGTAATTCCAGCTACTTACAGATTTGAAGATATTTTACTTTCAATTCTATTATTAATTTGGTTCAAACCAAGACATCTCATTGTTAACAATAAATTTGTTTAGGTATTATGCTCTGGCTGGGTTCATAAATTAATCTTTTCTTCGTGATATTTCAGGATGTTTTTTCATGAACACCTTGAACCAGTCTACACCAGCAAGTTTGGTGTTTTCATTCAAATCGTTCTTGATGTTATTAAATTTACAAAAAATTGTAGGCTAAGCGACGGAGCATCTTACATATTTGTCAAATACGTTTTCAATATAAATCCCAATATATTTTGCGACTGTTTCTTTTTGTTTTCTGCTCAATTCTATCTACTTCTTAAATGCATTCTTCCGACACTGTCCACCCCGGAGATCCGAGTAATATTCGAATAATCCATATTTATTTTAACCTTTTCCATGCATTTTGTCGTGGGATAACGTAAGGTTAATGGAGTGGTTTCCCCTTGCCTTCATCATGATACCGTTGATTCTAGTCAAAATGACATATGGTTATGCAACTGTCAAACCTGCAGAAATTTCAACGACAAGCAATTAACACAAAATTTGTTCTTTCCGCACAATATTTTCTTTTCAATACACTAATCACTAAAAACGGTCACTATTGGCACAATTTTTGACTTTAATTTCGCTTTGTATCTCTCACAAATTAGATATTTTCCGGAGCAAAGATAAACAACTCCTTAACTACTGGTTGCTAAGGAGCTGTTTATTTAGTCACCACTGTGATTATATGTTAAAGAAGATAGGGAAGGAAATAAGTTACCTAAATAGAAATTTAGGAATAGGAAATTATATATAAGCGTATACCAAGTGCATTATTTATAAAACCATCATAGCTCCACACTTTGAGTATTGTGCGACGCTGCTAATCGACATGAGAGAAACACAGCTGAGTTGGTTGCAAACGGCACAAAATCGTGCGATGAGAGTAATATTATAATGTGATAGGTTTTACAATAGATGCAAAGGTGGAACGCATACTCCAAGCGGTGCAGTTTTTCTTTAGTTTTCTTTCTTTAGTTTTATTTTGTGACCATAAGACAGCGACTATGTTATAGTATGTGCATATTTATTTTTAAGTTACTGAATAGCAGGATGCCAGCATTAAGCAATAGACATAGAATAATAGGGGATGGTTGTTAAAGGCAAACTAGGCAAGCGGAAAATATTGCAGTGGAATTTTGCAAAACAAGAAATGCGCATAAAAGCTTATTCTACGAAGGAGAATTAATGTACATACAACGTATACAACATGTACAATATTGCCAAATGAAGTAAATCAGTGTGAGACTCGTAACGTTTCAGCGAATGTCAAAAGTATTTTTCAAAAGCGGCATGATGTAGTATGTATATATAATAATATGTAATATGTAAAGTAATAGGTAATATGTAAAGTAATATGTAAGGTATTATGCAAAGTTTCTGTGAAATAGCTGTGAAAGCTAATAAAGGATCAATTAATAATAATAATAATAATTAATAACAGAATCTTCATCCAACTGGAATCTGAAGTATGTACTTAACACAAAGTATTTTCAACCAAAAATAATAAACTGGGTAATTGTTTTGCTTATATATTTTATATTTATTGATTGTATTGCTTATATTATTTATAATTATTGATTATATCGCTTATATTATTTATAATTATTGATTATATCCCTTATATTATTTATAATAACTGATTATATCGCTTACATTATGTATAAGCACTTACATTTAAATTATAGAAATTAAAAGACTGAATCGACATTTGTAAAAATATACGATCAGAAAAATTGATTTCGATATTAAAAGAACCAATTCGAACCGGAAAATGTTTACTTCCATTTATATTTTATCTTTTCATATAAAAATGTGTTTTGCTTACATTAAAGATGAAATATTTTTCGAACAAATGCTGAGGGTATTGATGGAAAATTAAATTTTCTTTTTTTAAAGAATACATCTGTTCATTACATTGCCTGATTCAATTATCATGGGTCTATTATTAACTCAAGATTATTGTTCTTTATAACGACAGCTACAATCTCAGCTGTGTATTAAGAATGTCTTCGACAAAAAAATCTATTTTCCTTCAATTCTTCTTATACACATTTCTGTGCCAATATTCTCTTGTTTCTCCTCCTTTTTTAATAATCTTCCTGCGACGATCTCTTTTATGTTTTATGGCTCCATTCCACAAAATACATTATAATATTGCGAGGAGGAAAAAACAGAAGTAGGGAAATGATTAAAAGAGAAAATAGAAAACTTAAAAATGCTTGTTATAAAAATGCAGGAATAATAGATTTAATTTAAATTTGCATAAAATATTTCCCCAAACGATCTATTTCATATCTAGGTATTGCATGGATTATTATTAAAGTTTCTTTAAAACACAAATATATTTTGCCCGTTTTTTTAGGGTTCCGTACCGAAAACGGAACCCTTATAGGATCACTTTGTTGTCCGTCTGTCTGTCTGTCTGTCTGTCTGTCTGTCTGTCTGTCTGTCTGTCTGTCTGTCTGTCCGTCTGTCTGTCTGTCAAGATCTTTTTCTCAGGAACGCGTAGAGGTAACAAGTTGAAATGTATCAAATACTCGAGTCTGCGGTCTCTTTCAGCTGTGAAAAAATCAAACTTGTAAGTCAACGCGATCAAAAGATATGACCGTTTATGTCGCATATTTTGCGATTTCACGAGGGAATCAAAACCTATAGGGTACTTCCCGTTGACCTAGAATCATGAAATTTGGCAAGAAGCAGTGTCTTACAGCACATGTCAAGGGAAAAATCTGAAAACCGTAAATATGTAGTTTAATTACAAGAAAAATGCGAATTTACTATTTGAAACTTATGAAAATTCACTAATGTTGTCGTAGTGGTATTGTCAGGCTCCAGAAGCATATGGGTTGCATACAGTTAGGTCCTATTCTATGTTTATTCTGAATTTTCTTTGTTTATATTCGTTATGCATTTCATCACGTACGCTTCATATACATAATATATACAGGGTATATATTATGTCTAAATTTTGCTTTTTTATAACCGACATGCGACATACTCAAGTCCCGTAACATCCTGTATATATTATATTTCGTCTAATTTTTCTTTATAATCTACATAATATGTTGATAATCTACATAATAATACTATACTATACAAGTTTGTACGGAACCCTCGGTGCGCGAGTCACAACTCGCACTTGGCCGGTTTTTTTTTTATTTATTAAAGCTTAAATTAGTTAACTAGAAGAGGTAATTGAAAAAAAAAAATTAATAACTTCTAAATGTTTAATACAAACAACTTTATATACAGATTGGAAATTAGTATAATAGCTCTATTATGCATATCCGTACTAGTTTTATATTGTATTTAAATAGCTTAACGAGGTAAAAGCTTTATAAACGTACTTGAATTGTAATACATTTTCACTTTAACTCTATAACTTCGTAAAATAAACGAAACTAACACGAGTTTGTATTTCTATCCTTTGAATGAAATAGTATGGATTACACATATAACACACATAATTTAAAATTAATTAAGGACTAATTTATTTAGTTTAATTTAAATATAATTTCGAATGTGTTTTTTCCAGACGAATTTTTTTTTTTGTCAGAAAATGGTGAATTTTATAGTTTTTGTCTTTAATGCGTAAATATAAGTATATTTAAGAAGGTTTTTGTATATCGATAATTTTTCATTATAAAGAAATCAAACTTTTTAATATGGATTATATAGTCGCTATAGTCTCATACGATGGGATTATATATCTCAATGGACATGAGAGTTGAAAGAAAACAGTCTATCTTGGTAAGAACTAAATTTACTATAATAATATACCACTAAATAAAGGGTGTCCAAAAATTTACGCAAGATTTGAATTAAATAGAAGACAGAGTTTTTCTTAAATAACTTTTAATTTCTTTATTGGAACATAATGTACATAGTGTAGGGTTACGTATGAAATAACACAACGGACATATGGCCTCCACGACTTTGCCGACAAATACGAACTCTTTTCAAAATTTTCCATCACCATTCGGCATAAATGTGGCTGAATTTATTTGATACAGCGTTGAATCTCTTCCTTCAATACACGGGTGGTTAGTGGCATTGACCTGTGACTGCAAAAAGCCCCATAGAAAAAAATCCAGTGGGGTTAAATCACATGATGATAAATCACAGAACAGCGGAGACACAAGTGGGAAAAGACACCATTAAGATCTCCACAACTCGAGGGTGCCCACAGGGAGGTGTACTATCACCGCTAATGTGGAGCCTGGTAGTTGATGAACTACTGGTTAGGCTAAACGACCTAGACATCAAATTTCAAGGTTACGCCGATGACATAGTCATAATGGCCAGAGGAAAATTTGAGGGAACGCTCTGTGAAATTGTTCAGAGAGGCCTCAAAGTAACTGGTAGATGGTGTCAAACAGTGGGATTGAGACTCAACTCGAGCAAAACCACGGTGATACCATTTACTAGAAGGAGAAAACTAAACTGCCTACATCCCATACTCATAGATGGGAAGGCAGTAGAATACCAACAGGAGATAAGGTATCTGGGTATCACACTAGATAGCAAACTCGTATGGAATAGACACGCTGAGGCAGTGGTAGGTAAAGCCAAACGCGCCCTAATGGTGTGCAGAAATCTGGCAGGAAAAACGTGGGGTTGTAACCCCACTATCCTGCGATGGATGTACACCATGATAGTGAGACCTGCAATCACTTATGGGGCGGTTGCGTGGGGAAGTAGAATCAAGCTGGCCTCTATGAGGAAACAGCTTGAGAAGATTCAAAGACTGGCGTGTGTCTGCATCACGGGAGCGATGGGGTCGTGTCCGACAGCAGCATTGGAGCTGCTGCTGGATCTGACTCCGCTGCACCTTGTGGTGGAGAGCGCCGCCAGATCGGCGATCGTAAGGTTCAGCAAGGAAGGAATGGGCAGAGGCAAAATAATCGGGAGCAGAGACCGAAACAGCCTCGCTGCCAAGATCCTCTGGCTGGAAGTACCAAAAGACGAAATGGTATGCAAATACCACTTCGAGAAAAACTACACAGCAATGTGTAGTAGTAAAGCCGATTGGAGCGACGAATCCTCAGCATACCACATAGAGCAAAATGCCATCAACTGGTATACAGATGGTTCGAAGACAAAAGAAGGCAATGGTGCAGGAGTGTTTGGACCTCCTGCCAGATACTCCGAATCCATGGGAACATCCCCAAGTATCTTCCAAGCAGAGGTACACGCAATCGAAAGATGTGCACAGTTTAACCTCGACAGGAAGTACCGCAAAAAACGAATTGCTATCCTGTCAGATAGCCAAGCAGCCATCAAGGCCATTAGCTCATACACCATCAGATCCAAACTAGTATGGGACTGTGTGGGGAAGCTGAACAAGCTTGGCAGGGATAACAAAGTAACGCTATACTGGGTACCAGGACACACTGGTATAGACGGAAACGAAGAAGCCGATCACCTAGCAAACAAGGGATCCAGTAGCCCCTTTATTGGTCCGGAACCCTTTTGCGGTATGAGCGTGAACACCATCCGCAAAAGTTTAGATGAAGAAATAAGAGGAAAATGGATGAAAACCTGGAAAGAACTTCCAGGGCTAAGGCAATCCAAAGTGATGCTGGGATCTTTCAACCAGAAGAGAACAAAAGCTTGCCTGAAACTAAGCAGGAACAAGCTCAGAATTCTGACAGGAGCCCTGACGGGACACTGCAGACTTAGGAAACATCTCTAGGCCCTAGGCCTAGAGGAGGATGATGGATGCAGATTCTGTGGCTCAGCAGAGGAAACCACCATACATCTGTTCAAAGACTGCGGAGGATTACTCCGCAAGAGACAGATGTACCTTGGGGCTCACTGCTTGAACACAGAGGAGCTGCAGGCCTTGAATCCCACCCAGATCCTGAGATTCCTAAAGGAATCGGGATTAGAGGAGGCGCTCTAAATGGGTAAGTACACCAACACTTGGAGGAGGAGGGTGGGGTACAATAGATCTATAAAGGTCGTAGTACAAGTCGTCACCACCATATTCTACAATCTACAATCTAAATCACATGATCTAGGAGGCCAATTCTGATCACCGAAACGAGAATGAACACGAACAGGAAATGTCTCTTGAAGTAATTCAATTGTTTCACGGGATGTATGGCGTGTGGCACCATCTTGTTGAAACTACATGTCGTCCACATCAATATTTTCTAATTTAGCAAGAAACAATTCTCTTATCATGTTGCGATATCGAACACCAGTAACAGGTACTGCTTGACCAGCCTCATTTTCAAGAAGTATCAAGAAGTATGGTCCAATGATGCCTCCAGCCGAAAATCCGCACCGAACAGTGACACGTTGTAGATGCATCTTTTTTTCTACAACATGTGGATTGTCTGAACCCCAAATCCGGCAATTTTGACGATTAACGAAGCCGTCAAGGTGAAAATGAGCTTCAGTCTCCCTAAATTTTTTAATGATATTCTTCACAGTTGAAGAATTTAAAACAATATTACGACCATATTTTGTGCGAAACTTGCGAATTGTAGAAGCAAATGATTCACCATTTTTTAAATATTGTTCAACAATGAAAACGCGTTGTTCTTTCGTGTAGTGCTCCATTTTCAGTAACCCTAAACTATTAGCTGTCAAACTGTCTTTTTTTGGTTAGAAATACTATACCTCACAAATGGCGGCTAATTTTTGGACACCCTATATATAGTAACACAAGTTATTTCGCATGGTAAGGCGTTAAGCAGTTATTGCTAAGTCCAACTTGACATCTAGAACAAATAATTGTTGTCAGTTTCTCAATTTTCAAGCTTGAGCATCTAAACCATTATTTACGTTGTTTCTGTACTATTGGCATATGGTCCCCAATATTTACCAATGATCGCTGTCGTTTTGATGGCCTTCTCGCGGATGAGCGTAGTTTCACTTTCGCGTTTGGTTTACCGTTTTCAATAAGCTGTTCTGCCAAAACTACCAAAAACTTTATCAATGTTCCTTTCTTTCGTCTGGTCCCATTGAAAATAACGTAGGAATTTACTGCTGCTATCATCAAAGTTTGTAAAAAACCTGGTATGTATCTAATAAATTTGAATGAGTAAAAATGTCAAAGTTTGTGAGTACCAACATTAAAAAATTAAATAATTTCCAATATTTTAAATAATCTAAACCTATTTGTTTCTTAAATAATAATTGTCGGCCAAAAAATCTTAAACAAATTTCGTGCGGAAATGATTTTACAATGCCCCAGCAAATGGAGAACTCGCCCTTCGGGCTCGTTCCCCAAACGAGCTATTGCATTGTAAAATCAACGTTTCCGTACTCTAATGGAAATAACTATTTTGAGATATCCGGTGAAATTCGTAGAGACCTGCAAATTTATCGGTGACGTCCACTCCACCCATATATTTGTAATACAATTTGATTATCTCCGGACATTTTACAGCAGCATTTTCCCCATTTTTCGGCTTTTCTGGTTTTAATGAACCTCAGTCGTTTTATTACCATAGCAATTGCTTAGTGCTAATACCGGTTTAGTATCTTGCCATCTAGTGAATTATATTCCGCCATCTGTAAAAAGAAACTCAGCTTGACTGCGGTCTAATTTTGAATTTACGTTAGGAATGTTTTTCTTGTTCCTATTCATGTTCCTACACATGCAAATGGTAAAGATTTCATCAATAAAGTTGAGGTAAAAACGATCAAAACATAGAATATCTTTTTGAGTTTTGGAAGATGCCAGTTTAACTGGCTCTTATTCCTAATAACTATTGTTTGTATTGTATTGTTACTATTTGCTGTAGTATTGTTTGTAAACAAGCAACCTTATGTAACACACATCTCGAGGAGATTGTTTTCTAGGCAGAACCGTGGTTAGCTGATCAAAGACAAAAAATAGCTGTTAAAGAAATGAAAACAATGGTCGGTTAATTAGGAGCGATAAGAAACAAACTTAAAAAATATCAGATCGAGAGTGGCGACAAATTCTCAGTCGAGATCAGACGTAAGTGAACACTCACACGTGACGGATGTGTTTAATATTTATCGTAATTAATTTTTAAATATGTAGGAAACATAGCTAGTTTTAATTACTTTGACTGATAAATTACTTTAAAAATTCTTGAAATTACTGTAAATATTACTGTTACCTACGAAAGGTTTATTGTCGAATTGTGGTATTAATCTAATAAAAATATGCATCAAAACAATTGAAATATTCACTTCTTTTTACCACTTTTTTTAAGAAATAAAAATATAATTACACAAATTTACTGAATGTGATTTTTAAACTCTTTCTCCTAATGTCCCTTCGAGTTTCTGGATTTCTTTTCCGCTGCATATGTTTAGATCATAAACATAGCCTGTCTTCATCTTGAATCGCTTATCACCCACAATTTTAAGCTACGTTTCACAGGGTTTAGGGGCATATATTCTTTTAAGCTTGACCTCTCTTTAAATTTGGCCATTCTTTTTCATCAATTAATTGAAATACTGCCTCTGCCCTAGCTTATTGAAACGTATGCTTGAAACATTCCAAAAGTTCTTCAATGTAATATATTTTTCTGCACTTTTGTGGTTTCTCTGGAAGATTAAAATATAATTAGGACATCAATAGATTGAATCTATCACGTCATATGGCATTTTTGATAGTTGTATTGCCCATTTATGTATGTTGAGATCAATAGCAGCTTTGACTTGGTAATGAATTGTAAGCCATCACAATCATAACACCAGTTACTAACATAATCTCAGAATAGTCAGTTGATTTGAACTTTTTCTTGGTTTTCTTCTCCAAAATTTTCATTCTTTCGTTAATGTAATGGGCAATAAATATATATGCACTCTTTGGAAAGATTAAGAAAATATGTCTAGTTCAGACTACTGAGAATTAACGTTTTGTAGAAGCACTTCAGGATTCCTAATAGTTGCAATATTCATGCATGGAACATAATTTGGTAAAATTGGAGGCAATAAAACTTTTGGATGTAGCATTTGGGAAACAGGATCTTGGTTTGTTGTAATTTCAGCATCACCATCACTTTACTTAGAATTTCCAATTTCTCCATCCCCATTACCAGAATTAGAATTGTCGTCGTCATCGAATTTACCTTCATCTTCTTCATTAGATTCACTTTAAACCCAGTCAGGATCATCGTCGCTAGAACATTGATATGGATCATCATCGTCAATAGATTTATATTTTCGGCCATTTCTTCAATTTATTTTTGAAATAGTATTATTTTTCTGTCCATTCTGAAATTTAAAAAAAATCGACCTTTAAAACTACTGAGACATGTTAACCCACGCACAGTGGTCTGAATCTGAACAAGTTGGGCAAAAATCGAAAAAATCATAGTCACCGAATGGGTTTATTTCTGAAGAATCTTGTAAAGGATATTTTAGGGTATGTTATTCTAAAAGAAAAGTGGGGATATCTTTTTTCCCTGAGACGCTACGCTCGTTCAAAGTTACACTTGTCGGCATAGCGCGAGCGCGTGTAGCGGCTCCGAAATATAATTGCTTATTCAAGTGCGTGTAACTTTTTACTAGAGCGTCCTGTGTATTTTCTGTTTGATGGAGGGTGTTAAGGAAGGTATGTAGATTTTTTACATATATAACCTTTTCAATAATTTATACTCGCGTGTGTTAGAAATCATGTCAAAGATGTGCCTACGTAATAGTTTTTCTTGTAAAAAATATTCCGCAAATTAGCGAAAAAGTTATCACCGCAGCGGGGCTTAAGAAGTTGAGATATAGAGTATATAGATTACGATGTTTTGTAATGGAATCTTCAAGAAAATTATGCCTATATCTGCCCGTGTACGTTTGAGATTGGAAAGACGAAGCGCCGACCGGCATGGCGACGCGCCGAGCAAACTGTTCCTTAGTTTAGGATATACGCAGACAGTGTTGGGGTGCGGGACTACCTGCTATTACAAGATTTGTTTGATAATTTTCATATTTATATAAATTAAATTAATTAAATTAGATCAAATTAAATTAAATCAAATCAAATCAACTAATCAAATCAACTCTAATCAAATCAACTATAATCAAATCAAAACAAATCAAATCAAAAAAACTCTAATCAAAATAAATTAACACATTATCTACCAGAGCAAAAAAAATTGGATTTTAAGAAAATTACCTTTTGTTATAAACTATTTAATCATAAAAGAAGTCCTATTTAAGAAAATTGATTTTTTTTCATTCGTTGGTTCTGAGAAAAATGGTGTTCGATTATTCAAACACTGGTCACTTAGCATTAAATATAAAGTTAGTCAGTTAAGGTGATTCTACAGTTATAAATTTATTGTTTCTTTTTTGAAAATACACTGTTTTATTGAAAAACAGATAACTCCTTACATGAACAATAATTAATATAAGAATATATTTAAAAAAAAACACATTAAAAGTAATATCAATTACTACTTATTTATGATAATCATCAAAGCATTTGAAGTGCATTTGCTCATTACATTTTTGACACATGTAATAAGTAGGCTTTCCACATCCCTTTAACTGGCATCGTTGCACTTTTCTTTCCTCTTGTTTAACAGGCATATGCTTACCTCATAAATGAGTTAAATTGTCAGGACTTATACTTATTATCTTTATTTTTATTTATCTCTACAGATAAATCACTTTCTTCTGAGTCTGATGTAGTAAGTAAATGCTCTGTTATGATAACTCGAAAGTTTTTTGAGTTTCTTAGTTTCTTCTCATGCAACAAAACAATTCAACTTCCGAGCATTCACAGATAACCGCAGTGGCCAATGCCATTTTATTGCCCTAATATTACCACGGCAGTTTTGCACAACATTATTATGCTGGTGAAGTCAACTTCCCCCATACCTCTGTTGTAGTTTTTTAAAAGCAGTGTTTGTTTGACAATTACATATTTACTAGGCTCAACAGTAGCAGCATTTTTATCTTTTTTCTCTTTATTCAATCTTCTTACTGTATGTCATCGGTTCGATTTCATTGTAATTTCTGCACATTGTAACTTTACTGTTATCTTGCCATCGACAGGCTAGAATCTTATTTTTTGAATAATAAGTGTAATCGTTATCACCCTTTTTTAGATCTTTTCCAGTTTTCAATATTGTCCTCAAATTCTATTTTTTCGGACAGTTCCGGTAGCACAGCAATTTTTCTCAGTGAGAAGACACATAAGAAAATACGTCGTGAAGAAATTATTCAAAAAAATTTGATGTCCTAAGGCAGGGGTGGGGAACCTTTTTATCATGGAAGGCCACTTTAAATTTCGGGTATAGTACAGAGGCCGCATAAAATTATGAAAATTCTTGAGCGTGTGGGGTTTCAAAGCTAAAAAAAAAGGCCAGCTCTTTATTAACATTTTGTTAGAAAAAAATAGATACAGAACTAACAGAAAGACTACGATCACTTTTTCAACTGAATAGTCTGCAAGTACGAACCTCTGTCCTCAGAGATGTTTATTTTAATGCTAATGTATAATAATTAAATAATAACAATTCTAATGGAGCGGCCACGATCTATCTGCTATAAAAGGAAGACAAATTGAGGAATTGGGATCAAAATAAACGAGGTCAGTCGTCAGTATGAACAATGTAAGAATTATGCCAAACATTGCAAATAACTTTTGACTCACCCTCGTAATTTAATGGGATTTTTGAGTTTGTTTTTTATTGAAAAGAAATTGAATATTAGGTTCCAACTTTGTAACATGTAACTTCAATTGGTCTTCTAAATGTGCATCAGTTATCTGGGTCCTTAATTCGTTCTTAATTTGTGTTAAATATGAAAAAGTTGATTCACAGCAGTATGTAGTTCCAAAGCAAGAAAGCAATCGACGAGCATGTTGACGTAACTTTGGATATTCAACTGCATTTTTCCATATTTCCACTACGTCTTTTTTGGAATCAAAAAGATTTTTTAAAATAGTATCTTCACATAACTCAAACAATTCCATTTGTAGTTCACTAGGTGCCTTCGAAATGTCAACTAAATGTGGTTCGTACGCTAATTTCATTGTAATAGTATGTTTTTCAAAATCAGAAAACCTTTCAGTATATTCTTCAATTATTAAGTTCAAAAAAGTTATGTAATCTTGGAATGTTTCACATACATATTCTTGTTCATTTATCATTTTAGCTAACTGTGGGAAATGTTCTTCAGAAATTTGTTATTGAGAGAAGAGACTTTTGAAAATTATTAACTTTTTTCTAAACGCCTGGATTTTTTGCCACATATCATATATATATATATATATATATATATATATATATATGTTGTATTTGAGGTTTTCGCGGATAGATACCTGTGTTGTATTGTTTTCTCGGGGATTCCGCGTTGATGCTGAGGGTTGGCTCTGAAAAGAACCGGATTCTCGACGTTTCGGCGAACTAACATTCGCCATTCTCAAGAGATATATGCGTCCGTACGGGTCAACCGTTCGACGCATACTGAGAGCTCGTTCGTGCGATGCGACTACTTATAGCTGTCTGGCTTCGGGTCATGCGCGTTGTGTGCGATGCTTCGGTTCGGTTGTTTGTTTGTTTTGTTGGTCGTACATGAGTCTGGGGTGTCTGGGATTGCATTTTGAGGGTGGATATGATCGGTCGCCATGCTGGGGGCAGTCTCAAGGAATCGTCTCTCGTGTTCATGCAGTAGTCTCGTTTTTCTATCTCTATGGCTTCTCTGTATACTCGTGACATTTCGTGGCTAATCTGTGCAACAGTCCTTGAATTTCTAAAGTCCATCCAGTGACCAGTGTTTGTGTGTTGGACAAGTGCCGATGAAACTTTGTCTCTGTGTCTGATTGAAACTACATGTTCTTGAATCCTAGCAGATATTTTTCTATTGGTACGTCCAATGTAGGTCCGTTCACATGTTCCGCAAGGTATTTCGTAAATTCCATGGGATTCTAACGGGATGGTGTCTTTAACGCTGCGTAGCATGGAGGATATTTTCTGGTTAGGTTTGAAAATGGTGTCGATGTTGTGTCTTTTAAGTATTCTAGCGATTTTGTCAGTTGATCCATGAACATATGGTAGGTATGCTGTGCTAACGGGTTTCTGGCGTTCTTCAGTTCTTTGGCTACTGTTCTCTGTACGACTGAAAGCTCTGGATATTAAGCTGTTTGGATATCCATTTGAAGAAATGGATATCCAAACTTCAAATCTTCAAATGGATATCCAAACAGCTTAATATCCAGAGCTTTCCGTCGTACAGAGAACAGTAGCCAAAGAACTGAAGAACGCCAGAAACCCGTTAGCACAGCATACCTACCATATGTTCATGGATCAACTGACAAAATCGCCAGAATACTTAAAAGACACAACATCGACACCATTTTCAAACCTAACCAGAAAATATCCTCCATGCTACGCAGCGTTAAAGACACCATCCCGTTAGAATCCCATGGAATTTACGAAATACCTTGCGGAACATGTGAACGGACCTACATTGGACGTACCAATAGAAAAATATCTGCTAGGATTCAAGAACATGTAGTTTCAATCAGACACAGAGACAAAGTTTCATCGGCACTTGTCCAACACACAAACACTGGTCACTGGATGGACTTTAGAAATTCAAGGACTGTTGCACAGATTAGCCACGAAATGTCACGAGTATACAGAGAAGCCATAGAGATAGAAAAACGAGACTACTGCATGAACACGAGAGACGATTCCTTGAGACTGCCCCCAGCATGGCGACCGATCATATCCACCCTCAAAATGCAATCCCAGACACCCCAGACTCATGTACGACCAACAAAACAAACAAACAACCGAACCGAAGCATCGCACACAACGCGCATGACCCGAAGCCAGACAGCTATAAGTAGTCGCATCGCACGAACGAGCTCTCAGTATGCGTCGAACGGTTGACCCGTACGGACGCATATATCTCTTGAGAATGGCGAATGTTAGTTCGCCGAAACGTCGAGAATCCGGTTCTGTTCAGAGCCAACCCTCAGCATCAACGCGGAATCCCCGAGAAAACAATACAACACACACATATATATATATATATATATATATATATATATATATATATATATATATGTTTTGTTCTGCCTTGCAAAGAAATATTTAAATCATTTTGTTTTATCATGATATCACACAAAAATGCAGCATTTCTACAAAATTCGTCATCCAACAATTCGCATTGCTGTTGTTGTACCTCATAAAACCTCAAAATGTCTTTTCGCAAACTTTGGCTAAAACTTGTCCTCTTGATAGCCAGCGTACTTTTGAATGATATGGCAAATCTACACTATATGTTTCATCATCAGACATGAGCATATTTCGAAGTTGACGATGTCGAGTCGCATTTGCACGTATAAAGTTAACAATTTTAATAACTTTATCCATAGTATTGCTTAAAGTAGCGGAAATAACTTTTCTAATTTTGAATTGTCTTTTTTCAGCATGAAACGAAGCCTTCTCGTGATCCTTTCATGGAAGGTGCACCATCAGTGCACACACTCACTAAATTATCCATATTTAGTTCCTGCTTCTTGGTATTTTTCTTTAAAACTGTTGTAAATATAAGCTCCACATGAGTTCTTCCTGTAAGAGTACCCAATGCCAGTAGTTCCTCGAAACAAGTAAAATCTTCAGTGACAGCACGAATGAAAAACAAAACCTGAGCTGAGTCCGTTGCATCAGTAGAATCATCTAATGCTAGCGAAAAATATATATCTTCATTTGTATAATTGAGTGAAGCTGTTCTGTTATATTTTGCGCTAACTCGTGCTGTCTATCAGTTATGGTCCTTCTGGAAAGGGTAATTGTTTGTATTTCTCAACTTTCTCTGGATCTAAACATCCTACTGCTTCAACAATGCAATCCTTTATCATTTCCACATCACTAAATGGTTTTCCCCGTTTTCCAAGAATATATGCTATTTTATAGGTAACATCAGTTGCAGTAGTACTTTGCTTAATAAAATTACTGAGAGCTTGTTTTTGATGCTGTTTTTCTTTTTTTAGCTTATGAAGAGCAGCTTTTCGCGCTTCTCCATCCAATTTAGCATATTTATGGTCTTTGTGAGAAACATAATGCTGGTTTGCATTGTATTTTTTTAATGTGGTTATTGTAGAATTGCATATCAAACAAACCATTTTATCTTTCACAGAAATGAGCAAATATTGTAGCTCCCAATCTTCGTTAAAAGTTCTGTTTTCTTCATTAAATTTTCTCTTTCCTGACATTATGGGTAAAACACAAATTAACAAATAACTAATAACTAACTTTAAACGATTTTGATAAATAAAACAAACTAAAAAATAAAACACACTAACCATAACAGACGCCACTAACATCAAACAAAAAATGTAAATTTTGCATCCGGCACGATAGGTCAGTCGAAACAACAACCAATTGTTTTAAATATGTATTATTATTGAAATATAAATCACAACGCAGCACCTATAAAGGAGGGAAATTTGCTGCACGTTCATTGGCTTGTTCTATCAGATCACGTGATTTAATTTCCCCCCAAGTTTTGTGTTAAACAAAGACGGTATATGACAGTTCGGTCTCACTAGTACTTCTCTCTGGGTAGCTCGAAATTATAGGTTAAAATTAAAATATCCAAGGCCGCCAAGGAAAATGAAAAAGGCCGCATGCGGCCTTAAGGCCGCAGGTTCCCCACCCCTGTCCTAAGGACTGGAGATTTTTTAAAAACCGTAAAACAACATCTTCTTCTAAACCTATTTGCTTGTCATATTTATCGGAAGAACCAGAGTATGGTATATAATGATACAAATAACCAGAAGAAGAACAGAGAGAAAGGCAGATTATTGAAAATAAAAATACTGTGAAGTGGACCAATGTTCGAACGTGTACTTTTGCGATCTCCTAGAAAATTGAAAATGTATTGTATATGAAAAGTTATTATTAGCAATAAAATATTACTGTTTTTAGAATAAATTTCAATTATGAAAAAACGTCAAAACAGTTTTTTATTATGATAAATAAATTTTTGTAAATAATTCTATAAAAAGGACTGGATAACAATTGATTTACCAATTAACCTATTATTAACAAATAATTATACAAGTTATTTTCTAAAAATATAAACTTGAAATAATAAGATAATGACAATGATTATCTATAAATTAATAATTATAGTAGCTTAAAAAAATATCAAAGTCAGTCTTCGAAAAATCGAACACTTGGTAGATAATGGGTTAAAATACCCTTATATACATATTTACATGCTATTCCAAGCAATTTTTAAAAAAGTGCTCGGCCATCTTGGATCCGCCATTTGAATTTTAAAATTATGTCGTGAAATTCGTTATCAGTGACCTCGAAAATCCTCATATACCAATTTATATGAAATTCTGATCAAATCAAATCTGATCAAATCTTACTGATCAAATTTTACTGAAGTGGTCGGCCATATTGGATCCGACATTTTGAATTGTAATATTGTATAATGATATTCGTATTCAGTGAACTCCAGAACCCTTACAAACCAATTTATCTGAAATTTCGATAGAATTTTAATGAAATAGTCGGCCATATTGGATCCGCCATTTTTAATTATAATATTATTACACTATGAAATTCGTATTCAGTGACCTCGAAAACCGTTTTATATCAATTTATATGAAATCCCGATTAAATGTTTATGAAGTACTCGTCCATATTGGATTCGCCAATTTGAAATTTTAAAATTATACTATGAAATTCGTAATCAGAGGCCTGGAAAACCCCTATATACCAATTCACGTTTAAATCTGAAACTTCTTTCTATTTTTGGCCAACTATTTTGAAATGCAGACCACTGTGCCACGGCAATGATGCGTGTTATAATATATACGACTTTCCTTTTCGTATGAAACAAATAACTTTAAAAACACACTCGACAAGTAATATAATTCCCTGCAGTTGCAAGGCGACTACATGAAGAACACTCTAGTAATTGATGTTATAACGCTGCAAATTGTGAGATATATGTATGCATACATGTTTACTGGACTGAACTAGTCAGATTACACCTATATTTAGGCGCGTTTTTCCCAACAGTGTACCTCAAATTTGCTCTGGGACGTATTATCCCGTTAGTCTCGAAAAGGTATTAAAGAAATAGTTATCCTGTGAAAAGAATAAAATAATAATTACTTATTTTATAATTCCATCATAGATAAATAACTTGTTATGCTAAACAAATTTCAATTTACATAATGTCTACAAATTTCACTTGTAGACATTAAGTAAATTGAAATTTGTTAACCATAAAAACATTTTATTAATAAGAAGAGATAACGGTAATTCTATTTTGTTTGCATACATAATTGGTACACCTACACGTGTTTGTACACATGTACACATTTCACTTTTGGAATTTATTTGCCTGTATACGGGCACTTACATATTTTGTTAGAATATAAGAGTCGAATAGTTTATGTAATGCTTTCAGTTTATTTGTGACGATTGCGTGTAATACCTGCGAAAAGGTGGTCGGAATTGTTGCGCAAATGTTCCTAAACCCGTACTAGAGATTTATCCAATTTAATGCTAGTATATTTGAATGCAAATCGAGTGTGGAAAGGTAACACAAGGTTTGTTTATTTGTAACATTATTCGTCGATGTTCAATATAAGATTATAGAATCAGTTGGATTCAGCGATTACAATTCAATTTTAAATCTCTAACTCGATATAATAAAAAATCGATTTTAAAAACACAATTTTAAATCTCTAAATCTCAACTTAGAAGCAGATAGAATACGATTACATAAATATGTTTGTAAGAAACTTGCGGATTTGGGTAGACTAAACATAATAAAGGGTCTTCCAATAAGAGGTTACATTTTCAATAGCCCGCCATTTTAATAGTTGCAAATTTGCGAATTGGTGATGAAAAATTTAATGAAAAGAATATGGTCCTGCATGCCTAGCCGTGACGGCCATTAGGCTAACATTGTTTACCATTATTAAGGGCATCCCTCCTCTTTACAATTACATAAAAATCCGATGATTTCGATTAAAACTACTCGGTTATTTGACATATCAAAATAAAACCTCTTATTGGAAGACCCTTTATATGAATGCAGCTGCTGAGACATGGACTATAAAACAAGTCAACAATAATTTTGTGCCTAGGGTTAGGGTATATAATTACGATAAGATCCATCTTCATCCCAAAATATTTAACAAAACGGTTTTTTCTAGGTACGTTTGAAAAAACAAGAAACATTTAAAATCAGACGCTGCTGACGTAGGTTCAAGGGTAATTATTAGTAATATAACTTAAACTTGTCAGACAGTTTTTGGCATAATATTTTAAATCATTTGAAAGAGGATATTTTGTTCTATTGGAATCTATGATTTTTTTTTGTTCTAGTTAATACATTAATTTTCACCTCATTAAAATGAGATGTCAAGTTGAGAAAAATGTGCAATTTCAACACCTCTTTGTTTTGCTTTTAATCAAAGTGCTAAGGCAGCAAAAGCTGCACGTGACATTTCTGCTGTGTATGGAAAGGGTATGCCATAGCTGAAAGAATCGCTCGTGATTGGTATTCCAAATTTAAAATTGGAAATGTTGTCTTGAAAGACGCACCTCGTTCTGGTTGCATAAAAATTAACCAATCTTTCCATGAAAATTCGCATCAATCAGAGAAAATGGAATGGTCTCACATTGCTACAGAGAAGCATCTTCACACGATGGGAAAAGTTCAGAAGTGTGGAGACAACAACGAATATCAAAGAACAACAATATCTGTTGGTTTGCTTGTTCATCACCGCTCAACTCGTGAACACAAGTAAATATTTCTTTACCGAATTGTTACTGGCAACGTAAAATGATTCCTGTAAAGGGTCTTTCATTAAGCGCTTCCTCTCTTTAAATTTAAATAAAAGAAAGTGTGTGTGAGATATCATCGAATTTTCATCATCGAATCAGGCTGAATTTGACCGATGGTATCAGTTATATTGTCTTTGAGGGCCGCTGTGGTTTGTGGCTTCAAATCGCACGATCTCGGTGGCCTGTTCACATCACCTCTACGTGAGATGACTATGCTCTCAAATCACTTGTGTATAATGTCCAATGTGGCTAGAGCTGTGTGGCACGTATCGCTTTCCTGTTAAAACCACATGTCGTTGGTGTCCATATTAAGCAATTCAGGCCAAAATAAGTTGATAATCATCGAACTATAGCGCCAACCTGTGGCAACGTCGTTCTGAAACAAGTATGAACCTATGACGCCGGCAACCCAAAATTCACACCAAATAGTGACTTTTTCGGGATGCATTAGACGCTCTTGGATCTCATGTGGATTGATATCTTGATTGTACTCATTCATCCAGAAATGGACTTCATCGCTGAAGATGATTTTTTTATGAAAATTTGAGTCAGTTTCCAACTGCTCCGTCCATGGTCGTTTACCTTCTACTTTCAGGTATGGTCTGTCAAAGGCCGAGTTCTTGTGAGTGATCGACTGCCTCGGATTTTCTAGCACACTTTCACAGACAGTGGCGACGTTTTCGGCAAATCTTGGGTTTCGTCGTCGTACTGGTGTTGGTTTATTGTTTACTGAACCAACTAGGAAGATTATGGCGACCCTAAAATGGGCACAGCGCGCGGAAAGTTGTCCTAATAGACTAATTGTCCTAATACACTAATTTTGATTAAACAATTTTTTCATTTGCACGTGTTGTTGACCGCTATATCCGTTCATAGTGATTTGGCGAAACAGACTGAATAAATGATAAGTCAATTCGACAGGTGTAGCTTCAATGTTATGGCCGCTAGCTACCAACTGTCAAAGTTCGGAAGTCCCTATTGGAAGACCCTATACATTTATATCAAGCACGGCAAGGAATGACTTAGATCCGGTAAACAAACGACACCGCGCGCAAAATAAGATCTTCATCCACGTAAAACGATGTCATGCGAAGGTGGGACTGTGAAGTGATTGTCCGCTACGGATTGCTTACATGGAAGCAACCAGTTAAAAAAAATAGAAGAACTGCAGGAATTTAGTTGCCAACCCAGTAAATAAAAGGAAAGGAAGAAAATGTCTAGGTGAATTCTAATAACTGGTGAAATTGTGGATTTTTCCAAAAACGTACCGTGTAATGAGAGAAATGAGTGTATGTTATATATTAGTTTTTTCAATAAGTGTTTGGACCGTGTCTCACGAAAATCAAATTTTCTGGTTTGAAACAGGGCTAGTCTAATCACTTACCTGTTAGGGTCGCTCGCGTCTCCGCCACGTGTGGATCCTTCTTCCGACGCCTATTTTAAGGGAGGAAAAGACGATAATGGGTGGATGGATACCTTAAAATGGTTGTCTTCCAGACGTTGAATGCCGCTTCAGCCCTTTGGGTTCGTGATTACACCCCTGGTTAACTTGACTTAAAACGATGCGTGCACGTGTCGGTCGAGCTTGGTTCGCGCTTCGATTCTTGTCTTTTCGCTTGTCAACCTCGAAGCATACCTGCCGAATAATATAAATTCGCGAAGTAAATTGATAAGTAAATCGCGCGATTTCGGCCCAGGTCGATATACCTTTCCACTTTTGTTAATCGGTGCCGAAATCGATTCAAATTTTGAATTAAAAATACAGATTTATTAAAATTGGCGCGAACAATAAGAATTATATGATTTTGAAACGATATAGTAACCATGATAATAAAGTTATACCTGTCACTAGATGTCACTTAAATGTCAAAATAACTAGATAACAGGAGTTCTTATGGAACATTTATTGATTTATCGATCTTAACAAATTCATCAAGTCTTCATCTCACGCACTGAAATAGCTAGAAAAGTGGAATTTACATATTTGTAACCAGCAGCAAAATCGCTTTCGAAAACCCTTTGAAATATTTCAATAACTTGATAAGTAACGATTTTAGCGAAATAAATTTTCTCGCATTTTGCGCCGATTTCTCGATGCCATAACTTTTGAACCGTTATCACGGTCTTACAGATTTCACCAATGTATTAAGCATCCCATAGTTAGCAAGAAAATGTAATCTACGAGTTTTATTTCAAACATTTTTAAAAATTCAGTTCAGTTCTCTAGCTATTTACGAATGTTTGAGAAAAAGGCAAAATCAAAAGCAAAATTTAACTTTGTTTCAAAGTTGATTATTACCAATTGGATAAAAAGAAATCTAAATATCAAGGTTTCTTATAGAAAATTCAATTCTCTAAGTCTTGTTCGAAACATTTTTCAAAATTGCGGCTAGTTTCCGATTTATTTTCGGAAGGGAAGAAATTTGTTACAATATTTGTATTATTACTACCAATACTCCAAAAGCGAACTTATCATAAAAATCAAATAATAAAATCAAATCAAAAACATCTTCACAATAATATATTTTATCTACTCACACACCAAAATGAACACATTAATAAATACATTATTGTATGTGAAGGATGCCATTATATAATCGTGTGCAAAAGTATCGAAATCGTGTGTAAAAGTCCAATGTCCAATGGAGTTTCATTACTTAACGATTTCTGTTTGTTGTTACTATGGCAACAACTTGCGTCACTTAACAAAAAACATAGACATAGTGAAAATAAATTTTCTGACGTATATTAAAATTGAATTAATTTTTCTTAGTTTTAATCAGTAATCTCGGTTTTTCAGTCTGAATTTATCTGGCGCTAATATAAATTAACCTAACCATAACCCAATGTAGATTAAATCTAGGTTAGGTTAGGCTTACCTAGATTATATCGACAACGACCAAATAGTGTTCCCGTCACTGTACGTTTTTATTAATTAGAAATTTTTTCACGGAGACTCATTGCGATTAAAGCATTTCGCAACACATGCACAAAAGCCCTTCTTTACACACTTGTATCATAAACTGCTATTACGTAAAATAAATCATCCCATGAATATCCTGTTTTATAAATTTTTTGAATCACAGTATTCAATCCCTCTATCAATTTGTATTTGTTATTTACTACTTGTGTATTTCAACAATGAATGCATTGTTAACTCATTGTTTAAATTGACCTAATTTTCACAGTTTTTACTATGAAAAGTGCTAACCTCTGATGGGGAAGTTTCCTTCTTTAGTTCCAAACTTTAGTTTCCTCCTCCTCCTTTAGTTTCCAATTTGAATGTAAATTGAGTGACGAAAAAGGTTTGTTTACCTCGCACACGAAAATTATGCAACGATTTCCACAACAACGAATACATGTAAAGTTTGATTGGTCGTAGAAAACTCGGCGCGGCGAGTTTAACTCTCCGGGAAATCTCTGAAAGTACACAGAGGCAGCCGGATGGGCAACAAAAGAGCTGCAAGGCAATTTAACAATAAATAACAGGCCGCGACGCGGACAAAGTTTACCGAAACTTTCTGAGCCCCTGGACAAAAGATTTTTTTTTATTCCAAATAATCGTTAAGCGACATACACGCATATATATATATATATATATATATATATATATATATATATATATATATATATATATATATATATATATATATATATTTATATATTTATATATATATATATATATATATATATATGTAGCATATTTATATAAAAGATTCCATTAAGCGGAAACACAAGGGTAAATAGGACCCAAATGTGGGGATACATCAAGCGTAATGTCCGCCGCATTTAAAAAGGAAGCGAACCACAAGCTAATCCATCATTCACGTATCCAGGCAATATCAGATGGCTGCATATAGATATAAACACAGGCATATATACCGATCAGTAATCCCGGGATGATAATATAAAGATAAACTACATATGTATATTGGAGAATGCCGGAAGGAGGCAGGAGATGGTGCTGTTTAGTAGCTGACCCAATTTCCGGTGTCGGATAGCCGGAACAACTCACTCTGTTTTCCACTCCGGCCATTGGTCATTCGGTTTACCAAATCTATTACCGTTGATCAGAAATGATCGTAAAAAGTGTGTGTAGATACATCTCCGGTTTTTTTTTATCTCGCAAAAAATCGGCTCGAATTTACTGAAACTGCCGTCGTCGCTTTTTACAACCCCAAAGAAATAAAAGGCTTATTAATTACTCAAAAGTAATTACCCCATATTTTTGGGCTATTATAAATCGTAAAAATGTTTTCTTAAAATAAATACAATCACAAAAGATAGAACTGATTATTTTAGTTACAAGAATTACATACTTTAATAATAAATATAAAATTATATAAGTATGTAAAGTTATATTAAAACGCATACATTGCAATACACAGATGTATATTAACATACACGACAAGACATTCAAGACTGAATTGAAATTATTTAATCTAGAAACTTGAAATGCAAGTTGAGACCGGGAAAATAGGACAGGCATAAGAAAAATGAAATTGCAAGATTATTACAAGATTATATTATGTTGTTGACATATACAAATATTCCTTTGTAAACACTAAACTATAGGTTGAGTAATAAGAAAAGAAATGAAAAACGCACGAGAATCTTGAAATATGAAGACCAGTGGATAATGAATGACTACAAAGGAAGCAGGTACCTGTATTAAACAAGACTAAATGTAGTAAGAACTCAATTAGAAGGTATATAATAAGTTATATCTGCTGCTAGAAGAATGTTTGAAATCAATGTTTGAAAATAATAATCTAATATAGTTTTAAATTTGTGTGTGTTATTTGATAAACAAAACGCGGACGTTAGAATGTATATTATAAGTTATACCTGTTGTTAGATGAAGAAATTTGCAATTAAAATATGCAAAAAATATCAATGTTTGAAAATAGTAATATAATATATGTAGTTTTAAATGCGTGTGTTATTTGATAAACAAGACGCGGAGGAATTAGTGAAATATAAATCAGAAATAATAGAATGATATATGGCCGGGCAGTTGATGTAAATTATGGTTGAACTCTTCATTAGCCAATTATCATAGAAGCAGTAATTTAGTTCAACAGCATAGTTATATGTCACATAATATGTGTAATAAATAAATATGGAGCGTAACATAATATTCAATTACTCACGCATAGAGAGTGCGACAAACGCGGAAGCCGTGTGCGAAATATGCAAACTCACCCCATTATAGGCGACAATAATGTGTATCTGATAAAGCCGCTATCGATACACATACGGGCAGCCCCAATATTGACGCCCAGAAAGTTGTTCCAGTACGGATATTGGACATAAATCGACAATTCCACATATGTAGAATTATTCTAATGGCCGTGCGTTTGCCTCGCGCAATATTCAATAACAACTGCGAAGTTTTATCACCGTATTCGATTTACAGCCGAAATTAAACTTTTTTATCTTTGGATGGAACAAAAATGACATAAAAACGTGTTAAAGGCAGATAAAATGTAAATTTAAACCTCATCAAAGGTCCGCATAAAAATCTAACTGGCAAATTCCTGCCCGACAAACAGTGTATTGAATGGAAGTGTTAAGATTGTACATCGTGCATCAGTTTAATGTTCTGAAAAATCTTTGTGAAATATCGTTCTTGTACTGCATACATTTAAATTTTAACGACGACCGCAACCAATGTCGATATCTGCATTGCAACAGTTGGACATTAAATTCCTACTGAAAGCACCTAGCACATTAAAAATCAGTTTATGAATATAACAATTCCCTTGTAAGATTATTTAATTAAAAATATCCTTTAGTTTCAAATTAAAACATAATGTTTAATATGTTCTGATTATATTTAAAATTAATTTTGTGCAAACATATTTTAGATCTCGCAACCAAATATTTATTTCGCTGAGAAAGTTGCTATTTGCAAATGCATTTTGTTCCTATTCTATTATTGTTTATATTAAAATTATGTGTAGTTATGAGTGTATATCTTGCTATTATTTGCATTCATCTTAAACGGTTGTTAATAGTAATGAATAATAAACAGGGTGCTGGTGGCCTAGTAGTTAAGGTGTCGGCTTACTAAACCATAAGTCCCAGATTAAAATCCCAGGTGCACGAGTATGGAAATAAGCCACCGTTCTTCTGTTCCTGGCTTTGGCATGCCATCAATTTAATCTGCCAAGAAAAAAACCTCCAGTTAATAGTGGCTTTAAAAACCGTAAGGGCTACCTATATTTGTGTCTAAGATCTGGACACCAAACACAAGTATAGGTCAAAGCCCACTAAAACCGCAGAAAACCAACAATGATCGATATTTTAGCGGACTGTATTGAAATATAAAAAAAAAGGTTTGCGTCTGGACGTCCACCTATTAACCTTTTCACTGCCATGTCAATTTTAAGGAATAGCACACAGCGCCAATATTTATAAAAATGCCGGTAGTTACGCTACCCCTTTCAGATAGATACGTTACTTATTGATCAAAAGTCAGTGAACAAATAACGGGGCAAAAATATTTTTTTTTTTTTAAATATTTACAAACTGTTTAACGACTCGACATCTAACACAACTGATTTGCAAAAAAATACTCCGATCTGCCGTCTCAGGGGGTGGCTGAGCGATTTTTCCAAGCTTCGTCATTTTTTCACCCACAACTCGTACAGTTTTCGTCGCAAGGACGTGGTTCCGGGGTCGGCGTGTTCCCAACGTCACCACACGTCCGACTGTTACCTCACTTTTCGATATTTTTACTTAAAATTTTTGGAAAGAAAAACTCACTTTTTCTTGCAAAAAAATCTTGCGTCATTCTTGGTCGCCTAAATTACGCGATCCCTCCTCGGTGGTGTAGTTGAAAACATACCCGCCTTTCAATGCGGGAGACCTGGGTTCGAATCCTGGTCGGGGAGACAACAACTAGGGCGGTTTTCACTAACCGTCCCACGCTGCCCACCCTGAATGAATGTAAAATATGCGATACCGGGGTGGCGCATACTAAAAGCCAAGGTGGAATAGGGGTTTTAGTGAGAGCTTCACACAAACCACTTTTAAAAATTAAAAACAAACTACGGGATCCAGAAGTCTTATCGAAAATCGCCGTACGTGGGTTCGTTTGTCTATTCTTTGGCTACAAGAATTTGATGCACCGAGTTTTTTATACTGCGGGGGCCTTCAGAGGACCCGGATTTACAGAAAAATGTGAATAACGGCGCCAAAAAAAGCCGACGAGAGTGGAGTCAGAGGACGCGCCTCGAAATTTTCTACAGGAATCCTTGCGTGAATTTCATTTTCGTGGCCATCTTCGCCGTGATCTCTGTAAAAGTGATAATTTTTGTAAAGCAAACTTTTGAAGTCCGCGTGGGGACGTGTTTAGCCTGAATCGCCAGGTCACAACGGAATCGCAAATTTCGATAAATTCTGAGATAAATTCTGGGACTGACGTGTGGAGTTTCCAGAATAATACCTGGGGGCCCGCACCACCTGGGTTTTGGAAGAAGTAAAATTCGGCTATTTTATGCCGACGGAGACGACAGATCTTATTATAATTATTTTAACCGCGCGTCTTCGATGCTGTAACTTCGAATGTCCGCGCGCATTTTGTGAATCCCCAGCTTTCGTCCTCCGTCCTGCCGCACCCCTTCAGAGGTTCAAAACCCCCATGAAAATCGAGGTTTTTGCAGAAACGGGCCGACGGAAGTGGCGGCAGCGCGCAAATGGAATTGTACATTTTGCTTGTGTACAACCGAGAGCCCTGTTGAGCGGTGCCATTTTCACGACTCAACTCACTCGGACGCACAAGACCGAAACCTAATGTCACGATTTTTTTCACCTTCGAAGCGTATTTTGCATCGGATCTCAAAAATTCTTACCGGGCGCTTTAGCTGCCACCGCGCCACGGTTTGAGAGCCTTTGCTCGCCGTCCTGCGACGTCCCGTTGACCTGGAGCAAGAGAAAATGCAACTTTTTTTTTGCCGATTTTGCAATCACTTCCACGGACGCCCTACATTTATTTAAAGGGCTCCCGTTCGCCGATTGGCTTCGTTCTCCTCAGAACACTTGGCCGCAAATAGTCCGGCTTGATTTTTAAACTGCAACGACTTTTTGGCGAAGCTGCGGCAGTTTAATGAGAAAATTACGCAAAAAGTGAAAAATAACCAGAGGCATTTTGTG
This sequence comes from Phosphuga atrata, assembly GCA_944588485.1. Taxonomy (NCBI): domain Eukaryota; kingdom Metazoa; phylum Arthropoda; class Insecta; order Coleoptera; family Silphidae; genus Phosphuga; species Phosphuga atrata. The sequence continues at coordinate 86,518,047 of OX155894.1, forward strand.
GTGGTACCTAGAACGTCGGAACCAATTGACGGATCGGAACGGGACTAGTGCCGTTGTATCGGGCATAGAACCTATTAGTATGTTTGGGACTATAATCTCGATTCCGTTGAAGATGGCGTCGCGACGCCATAAAAATGACTTTTTTGGATATCCAGGAAAATGCGTACGGAATCACCAACTTAAGCTCTGCGGTAACGGTTTTGCGCCACTCCCGTGGACAATTGTACGTTTTATCTTTTAGTGCAAGCGGTATCACGCTGCGTTGTTTGCAGCCGTTGCGACACCCGCCCAAACTCGCCCTGTTGCAAGAAACTAATGACGAAAGTAAAACGTTCATATTTTTGTAGCCCCCGGTGAATGTTCTGGATTTTTCAGTGGATTGTAGAATGGTCTTTTGGCTTTTCGCACCCATAATTGGACGTCGCAGAATCGCGTCGCGACGCCTACTTATAACTGTTAATTTGTACAGAGAAAAATTTGAATGTCGATTTGGGGCACCAGGATGTCGCGTTTTTAACATTCCAAGTTGAGCGGCACGTGAGCCTCGCCGAGACGCGCATGTTTGGTGCCAGCGCCGCGTCGCTGCTACCACGGAGTCGCCCGCCACATTTTCGAAACGTATCGGCTCCCGTTCGCCGGAAGGTGCGGTCAGTCTAACCGCTGCAGATTCGCCGTTTCTGTCTGCAGCAACTCGAAATTGCGCATGTTCGAATCGGAACGGATTCCTGCGCCACTTTTGTATGTAAGGGTTCGCGATCCGAGCCGTCCGTACTTTCGTCGAACTTTTTTACATTCGCCCCCATGGAAAATTAAATGCCGAAATGCCGCAACAAAAAATCCGCAACCGCCTCTTTGCTGGCAATTTGCGAGTTCGACGCTCATAGGCGACATTTTGCGTTTGCTGCGCACAGGATAGATGCGGGAATTTAAAAAAAACTGATCTGCACTTCAGTAAGGCCCCCGGATCCAGCAACATCTTCATAAATGTGCAGGGTGTACTGCAAAAGTGCACCTTCAAATTTTCCGCCGTCTGCGTTCAACATGCTGCGGCGGACTCGCGATTTTTCGACGCAGTTCTTTAGATTGAATCTTTGGCTTTGCGGCAGTATAACCGGCGCCTCCGCTGGGCCTCCTGGCGCCGAGTTAAGACGTGGAGATTTCTCGCCTTTTTTTCTCAACATGCCCGCAAACCACCAAGACGTGGTCTATTTAGAAAACTAACACCTTCACCGTGTAGCCTGGTCTTATTTCTATCCAGACTGCGAGTTTCAACGTTCCACGGCCTGTAGGCTGCGCGAGACGATTTTTTCAAAAAAAAACTCTAAAAAAAATCAAGGGTCGGAACTTAATTTTTTTCGACAATTTTTTTGAAATTTCTTAAACTACAAATAATTTCAGCATTTCCTCACTAGAAGGTGCTGGTAAAAAAAGAAACCCCGGGCTACATCACCCGGGACGGCGCTGTATAAATTCAGGGCCCCGGGTCACATCTCCCGGAATGGCGGTAAAAGGGTTAACTAGGGGGTACCAGGAAGGGAGAGATCGAAGCCAAGTCACGATGTCAGCCCTTGCACCCGATTTTCATCCGTTTTCGGCAAGTCAGGTTGATAAGGTCGATACGGAAGGCCAAGCTCAAGACGACAAAATTCTCGTGGGTAAAATGCACTATGGCGATCAAGAAGCACCGACGATGCACGTGTCTCAGGCAGATCTGCCTTAACAACAAATGCATGGGTCGGTTTGAAGGCACGTTTTACCGTGGTTTTTTACAGTTACATACACCGCTTTTCGGCGGGGAGTAACGTCTTGATTTGTTTTTCCAAAAACGGTACTAACTCCATATACGTGGACATCGATTCTTCCTTGTTAGCCGCCTCATAAGAACGCCGTGTCGCAGGATCCAAAACCTTTAAACAGCGATTTAAAGAAACAACATTTTCTACATTTCCACTCAACTGTCTCAAGACTGCAATCGGTGTACAAAACCCATCCGATACCGCCAACAAATCTTTACGGGACGCGAGGGCGGAAGCTGAAAATTTGTTCTAAATATGATTTTCCCCTTTCCTCTCGTCATTGAAACGAGCAACTAATGCTTCGCACGTCAATTGATAATTCCCTGCTGGTGGTCTAATATTACAAATAATAATATAATAATAAATAAATAATAATAATAAATTTACAAATATTGAGGGCCGGGCCCTTCAAAACCGAAGTTAAACGCTGCATTGTTTCCACTTCAGGGAAACGTGAGTTCTCATGAACCAATGTTTTGAAAACCTCGTAAAACACAGGCCAATTTTCAATCGGCTTCAATTTTACTTCTTCGTATTCCGGCGCGGAAGGAACCAGCAAAGTTTCTTTAGCCTTAATTTGACAAGATATCCGCGTAATGAATTCCAACATATCGGAAATGGCCGCGATTTGGGGGGTAAAATTATCACCCAACTCTAACGAAATTTCGTTTATACGGAATTCTAGCTCATCAAACTCTTTTACGGTTCCATCGAACAATGTAAACGCAGTAGTCGATCTTTTTACTGAAAATTAAGAAAATCTGGTTTCGGCTGATCCAAAGGAAGAAGAATAAGGAGGGCACGAATATGTTATAGTTAAATAGTCAAATACTACAAACTACAGATACCAGAAACTAAAAATAATAGGAGTACTTTAAATGTAAATGAGTATAAGGAAAAGCTACTTGCCCTACACCTGAAACAACTTTTTGCCTGTAACACATTCAAACTTTAATCTAAAGAACCTTTATAAATATTCTTTAATTACACGAAAATTATCTGTCAAAGATTATTGAAACTCCCTTTTATAGAACTTTTAATTTATGGTAAATATTAATATCTACTTTAAGAAAGAATTATTCAACAAGACTATAATTTTACAAAGGCTTACGCAGCGAATGCTATAAGTTGATGCAGATGAGTTAAAGTAAGTTATTTGTTCATTTTATTTGTTTTGCCATGTTCTCCTTTCTTGTATATTTATATAATACAAATATACTCTTAACTAATTTAAACGAACGTGTTTAATTACATGTCTAAATTAAACAAGCGTTGTAATAACCGTTTCTTCTTTAATTGGATTGGGTTGAATATATCTCGTGTTCAATCTTGTTTCTAAATTTTGAATTATCTGCCTAAATTAAATATGCTTTATAATAACTGTTTCTTCTTTAATTTAAATAGAGTAAAATGCTATTATCTCCTGCTCAAGCATGTTTCTATTCTATATTTAATAACGAGTTCAATAAGCGCGGTTTTGCAGCACGCGTCCATGTTTAGAAAACGACGAGCGCAGCTGGGAGTTTTCTAATGGACAAGTGCGAAAAACGCCTTATAAACGAATTTTGTATACCATTTTTTTTCTATTTTGCGCCCTTTTATTACTTTTCTAAATAAAAAAATCGCCGATACATGACAAAATTGTGTCGCACTCGGCGAGCCATAACCGCACGCATATGAGTGCTGTTATGAGTCCATTACAGACGCAAAATAGATTTTTTTTTAATTGTGGGGCTACATTAATCGTTCGTATTTACTGTTCCTTGTTTGCTTGAAATAATGCTGTTATCTCCTGATCAATATATCTCGTGATGAACACATTAATCCCTCGAATTTCATACGGCTTTAAATATTTACTGTTCTGTCGATAATCCAGTAATCGCTCGAATTGCATGCTTTACTCGTCAGCTTGACTTGCAAATTCACATGTTTGCAAATGACTTGCGTTTTGTTCTCAATTTAATCAAACTACAAAAGTAAATGAAAACGATTAATGGAAATTTAATACGATTATAAAACATTCATGCAATTTCATTAAATTAAACTTTTATTCCTTTTTAGTTTATAAGCTGTGGTTATAAATTATACTGTGTTACAAATTTTCTTTGATTGGTCTTAACTAATTCCATCAAGACATAATAGAAATCTTGTCAAAAATGAGTACAAATAGTCCCGCCACGTAACTTACTCGAGCATTTTAAATTTATTCTAAATGTCCTTAATATAGATCACATATTAGTCTTTTAATCTACCCTTGTAAGTGTTAAATAATCTTGTGATCCAACCATTGTGGGTTTTGTTTAACTTGTTCGTCTTAACCAGTTTATTTGCGTGTCCATTTTGTACATCTTGACGTGTCCAATTGCAACTAGTCTTACTTACACCATAGTATTATTTATTTACCCAAACACCTGACCCAAATAGGATTTGTTTTCAACAATGTTGTCATCAGTTTGTTAACTTAACTCTACTAAGATAATTTTCCAGAAGAAAATTCTTTCAAGAAACCAAAAACCAAAATCAGAAAGAAGTGTTTAAAACGTTTTAAAAATATTATTGTTCTCTAGCCTTAGCCAGGCTAATTTTGTTGTCTAATCTTATCTTTAGAATATTGTTGTCCTTATCTTTCTGACCCTGCTATGATGTACGTGGCCTGTTAGAAAAGTATCCGACCTTATATAGACCTTACAGACCTGGAGTGTTGGAAACCTAATCACCCTCAAAGTGGTCTCCTTGTGACTCCACACATTTCTCTCAGCGGTGCCGCCATTGTTGGAAGCATTCCGAAAAAGTCTCTTTCGGTATCGACTTTAGCTCGGCTGTCGTTGCAGCCATAATGTTCTCTCTTGTACGAAATCGCGTTTCTTTCAATGGCTTTGGGGAATAGCCAGAAGTCGCACGGGGCCATATCAGGAGAGTAAGGAGCCTGTCGAACCAAAGGAGTCTTGTTTTTCGCCAAAAAAAATTGTGAACCAAGTGCGAAGAATGTGCTGGAGCATTGTCGTTATGGAGTCGCCAATTTCCTGATGACCACAACTCCAGTCGCTTGCGCCGCACAGCATCACGTAGGCGACGTAGCACATCCCTCATTTCCCTTGTCATCATTTTACTTGCATTGAAAAACAGACGAGAGCACTACACACTACGTTACTCGAACACTACGTCACTCGTTCAACGTCGGCTCATGCAAGCGCGCTCAAATCCATCAGGTTATCAAAATAAAAAATAGTGTCAGATATTTTTCTAACAGACCACGTATATGTCCAGTCTTGTTTGTCAAGTTCTCTTCGCCTATAGATGCCCTGTGATTGGTCTTGCATATCGGTCTTCTAGGTCAAGCATTATCTACCCAGTATAACCGTGTCGGTCCTGACATGATTGTGCGTCTCTCTAATCTTCTTTTATGATATTTACTGTGTAAATGTCAAGTTATCTTCTACCTTTTATCAGCAATTACAAGAATGGGAATATTTTGGAGAGCAACTAAACAATTAACATTGCTTAGATACTTTCTTAGCTTCCAAAATCCCTTCCCGGACTTGTGTGAAAAAGGCCATTATCCTAATAATCATATCCAAATAACATTCAACCACAAAAACAAGATAATGGCAAATCCCGAATTTCTTGTGCAAATACAAGAATTGTCAGAGTAGAATCAAGTCAAGTAGAGGAGAGTCAAGTCAAGAATAGTCAAGTCAAGAATAGTCAAATCAAGTAGAGACTAGTCTGATCAAGTAGAGACAGTGAGAGTCTAGAACCGGTCACATATATAGACAGTCCGGTAGACAGTCTACAGCAGACAAGTAGAGTGTAATTAAAAAGTATAAAACATATATCGGATGCGCCAAATACAAGTTTCTTTTTAAAAATTCAATAAAATGAACAAAATTTAATTTTTTTTCATGTACGTGGTCTGTTAGAGAAGTATATTTAGCCGGTAAGAAAAAACTGGCATACCTGGAGCGTTGGAAACCTAATCACCCTAAAAGTAGTCTCCTTTGGACTCCACATACTTCTCCCAGCGGTGCCGCCATTGTTGGAAGCATTCCGAAAAAGCCTCTTTCGGAATCGACTTTACCTCGGCTGTCGTTGCAGCCATAATGTCCTCTCTTGTCTGAAATCGCGTTCCTTTCAATGGCCTCTTAATTTTGGGGAATAGCCAAAAGTCGCTTGGGGCCATAGCAGGAGAGTAAGGAGCCTGTCGAACCAGGAGTCTGGTGTTTCGCCAAAAAATTGTAAACCAAGTGCGAAGAATGTGCTGGACTTCATGCAACTGACGCTATCCACAGGCGGGAAAAAATTCACGCATGCGCACGATGGTTCAAGGTTGGCTCATACAAGCCATTAGGTTTTCAAAATAAAAAATAAGGTCGTATACTTTTCTAACAGACCACGTATTATGGCATTATTTGTAAGAGTCCCATTAATTATTGAACGCAACTTCGTTCAAGTGGCTGCCTCGGCTGGCTTCACAGTAGGGCATTCTGTCTCTCCAATTTTCCCAGACCTTCTTACAGTTCCGCGCTGTTGCTCACGGATTGCTTGATCATCCAAACAATCCGTGAGCATGATCTGTGGCTTGAAGTACTTGAATCGTTTCTGAATTGTTGGCATAACATCGGTCCTTCACGGTTCCCCACAAAACAAAATCCAAAGGACTCAAATAGCAGCTCAGAGGCGGCCAATTGACATCGCCAAGACTGCTGATAATAGGATTTTGGAATTTGGTGCGCAATAGATCGATTGTGGCATGAGTTGTGTGGCATGGTGCGCCATCCTACATGAAGCAAAGGTCGTCCAAATCCATGTATTCAAATTCAGTAAAAAAAAATCGGATAACATGGCTCTGTAACGATCACCGTTGACCGAAACGTTGTTCCCAGCCTTATTTTCGAAGAAAAATTGTCCAATGATGCCACCACTTCACATTCCGCACCAAACTGTCACTCTCTGTGGATGCATTGGCTTCTTGACAATAACGTGCGGGTTTACCGAGCCCCAGATGCGGCAATTTTGTTTGTTAACGTAGCCGCCGAGATGAAAATGCGCCTCGTCAGAAAAAAATATTTTTCGCCCAAAATCGTTGTCGAATTCAAGCTTCTCTAAGGCCCAAACTGCGAAGCAATAACGAAGCGGATGGTCGTGGGACTTCAATTTCTGAGTCAATTGTATCTTGTAAGCAAGAAATCCAAGATCTTTGTGCAGAAATCTCCTCAGGCTAGTGCGTAAAATGTTGAGCTGTTGAGATCGACGGCGAGTTGAGGTTCGTGGATTTAGTCTCACACTCACCGCTACAGCAGCCACCTTCTCATCTGTGCGCACCGTACGACAACGAGGACCGTGAGTGTTGTCCACTAGCATACCAATCTCAGGAACTTTTTGCACACACTTGCGTACAGCTTGCGCCGTGGGTGCTTCATTTCGGCCAAAACTTCTTTTCAACAAACTAACAATGGCTGTAAAATATTGACAATATACCGAATCGCGTTAACACTTGCTTCTAAAAAAACAACTGGAGACCGACTACCATACGCTATCACCTTCAAACCATAACTCTCTGTGTAAGGGCCGTATGTCTTTTAACAACAAATTGTACAATTCTGCGTTGACCGCGTCGACGTCTCACTCTTCTGCGACCATCATGAGCTCATAAACAGAACCGAGACTCATCGCTGAAGATAATGTTATTCCATTCATGGGTCCATTAATAGGTTTACGGAAGTTAGCTCATCAAGTGGGGATTATGAGGGAATCATAATATTTCATGTGAAGTTGTTTGTCAGAACGAATATAAACTTCATCTAAACTTTATGGGCGACAAGAAGTAGACAAGCTCAAATTTACTAAGGTGGTCAAGGTCAATTTTACTACGATCAAATGTAATAATGAAATTTCCCACAGTCCCCCCAGCCGAGCATTTATGAATGAAATGAGGAGGAGGACGATTTAGAAGGAACCATCTTTCCCTACTGAGGCCTTCTTCAAAAACCCCTAGATTGTGACTACGACGACGAGGACATTTCTCAAGCGCTTCCTTTGAAATTCAAACGATAGTGTTCCTAATGGTAAAACGATTTTGAAACGGGTCAAAAACTTAAGGCCAACATAATCTATAAATTTAAAAACGCAAGCTGGGCGTCTCAAATACCTGCGGGCACCTGAAAACGTTGGTCTTTCCTTGCACCAATCAAGTCTTGCTATGCGTTGGTGCGGAGTAAGAGGTAGACATATTTGTGGATGGTAGGATCTAATACCAAAACTGCGGATTCTTCTGTAAACAGCATAATCTTTGGTCATTTAGAGCCAACCAGTCATTTCCCAATGCCCGCCACGTTGTAAATCTGTCACTTAAAGTTGTAAGACGAAGTGCTCGATCTTCACGTTTAGTGGTGCTTCTTGGACTGTCTAATCCAAGCCTACGTCGATTCTCCACAGGTTCGGACCATCTAAACCAGCAGTGTACAATCATCGATACATTACGGCCTAGTGATGAGCATGGAATGCCATCGACCCATCCCATCATATCGTCCCATGGGATGGGGTGATTGGTATGAACGTCGCGTGGGATGGTGGGATGGGTTGACAATTTTGTATGGGACGGAAAACGACCAGTTTTGATTATTTCATTGTAAAAATGGGATGAATGGGACGGCCGAGATGGGATGGGATGAATGGGATGGGATGGGACGAAAATTTTTGATTTGTGGGATGGGACAGTGGGACGAGAATGTAATGGGATGGGACAATGGCATGAATCCGTCCCAGTGGATGGGATATAGAACTAGAAACTCGAAATTTTTCATTTTTTGTAGCTGATTTCAAGAAAAGATGGCATAAAGCTAACAGAAAACGGGACAGGTTCTTATAAAAACTGGTAGGACACTTCCATAAATTTACATATATCTATATAGTTCAGAAAAAATACATATTAAACTTTGTATTATTTTTAAAATGTTTTGTACTTGTAAATGTACTTGTAAATTTGTATTTGTAAATGTATCATTTTATAGTCAAAATTTAGCTCAAATAATTTTTGCCAAGAAATCATGCATTCGGCCCCACTGTGCGTTGTTCAGGCGTAAAGCGACTCATTTATGCGAGGTATGATACTGGATTTCTGTCAAGATTTTGAGCAGGAGAAAGCTATCAGTGTCAAAATAAGCTATGGTTTAAAAAGAAACTACTAACTGGCCCACCCTTTATATACAACTACTTCGACTCCTTGTCCAAACCCTTAAATCCCTTCTCATCCCTAGCTTGAAGATCTACGATAGCTTAATGCCGCGAACAGGCGCTCAATCTTCTCAAGTCCAAGGATCAAATAATTGGTAACAGCGGTGATTCTCAGCCAATGCAACCATAACATTGGTGCTAGAGTAAAGTGACCACATTTTGATTGAGACAAAGCGGGACAAATGGGATGAAATGAGATTTATAATTTATTTATGAAAGCAGACCAATAATTCAAAAACATATATTTTCTCTGGGTACTCGCTCACCAAAATGAACACATTTATAAATACATTATTGTATATTTGAGGATGCCATTATTATCATCGTGTGTAAAAGTATCCAAATCGTGCGTAAAAGTCCAATGTAAATCAAATGGAGTTTCATTATTAAACGATTTCTGTTTGTGGTTACTATGGCAACAACTTGCGTCACTAAACAAAAATCATCTACGTAGTGACAATAAATTTCACGTAGTGACTTATATTAGAATTGAATTAATTTTTCTTATTTTGAATCAAGGAGTCTTGGCCTCTCAATCTGGATTTATCTGGCTTTAATATAACTTAACCTAACCATAACCTAATCTAGATTAAATCTACCCATTGCGATTAAACAATTCGCCTTCGGCTCGTGCTTTAAACTCATCGCAACTTATGCGCAAAGCCCTTCTTCACACACTTGTATCATAAACTACTATTATTGTATACATTCATTTACTTGTCTATAAATATACAAAAATGTATTTACAAACATTTAAAATAAGAAATGCAGATATTTTATAAAAAGCGGGACATTTTTAAAAATTGGCGGGACACGCGACTCTCCTCCAAAAAGCGGGACTGTCCCGCCAAAATCTATACGTGTGGTCACTTTATGCTAGAGGCAGCATAACATTGGTAACACCTGTGACATAGACATAGCATTGGTTGTTGTATTAAATCCACATAATAACATGGATGGCAGCGATAGCAATACAACCATAACACTTGTCTACATAGTATCTTCCATTTTTGACCAATTTATAGCTTGTTGCTTGTTAAAATTATAGTTTGGAAATGAAGTAAGATGGTATAATTCATAAGAAATTATAAGTTTATGAAGAAACATAATGTAATTTGTGTTTTATTGCATGATTTAAACATTTTAATAATAAGAGCCTCATCAAATAATTATTTTTAATTAGTATAAACAACCGAAGGAAATAATTTAAAAAATATAGACATTATTAAGTAAAGATTGAGTTTTCATAATAACAGGTTCAATTAAATATTTACTTTTAATCTGTATAAATGACTGAAGAAATTAATTCAAAAACTCAACGTTATTAAATAAAGATGATTAAATTATTTGTTTGTCGGTCAGACGGCATTGTGTGTTTACGTTGTTTTTATATATTTTTTATTATTCGACGCCCTTTGACCTTTGATCGTTTCTTTCCCACAAAGGCGGGCCATTGTTTGATATTCAAACCCCTTTTCCGAGCGCTGATTTATATCCACTTCCTATTCAAAGATTAACCCGCAAATGAACATTTCGCTGATTTATTAAATTTGCCCTGCAGCGTCATTGTCAATATACGTTCGATTCCGTTATTTATAGCGCAGAGTCTTCCATGCACACTATTTCAAATACAATTTTACAACAAATATTCAATGAAGCAGCTTCGATTCGAAAATAAGTTATGTACATATAACATTTTCGGTAATTAGGACCGAATTTAATTTCAGCTAATTGCTTATTTGTACGGTTCATTTACATTTATACTGTTTACGTTTTAATTTTCGAATGATTATCTGCACAAAATATCTCAAATTCATTGCAATGCATTTATTCGTAATTGGGTTATAATTAGTTTTTGTTTATATTAAAGCTACGAAAATAAATATTCACATGCCATTGTCGCTGTAAATATGTCGGAAACTAATTTAGTTCATAAAACGTAACTATATTGAACATACAAAAGGCATTTCAGCGTTGTTAACTAGTGATTATTCAAAACAAAAATGGAATAATAGTTATATTAGAAATAATTATATAGTTATATTAGTTATATTAGAATACATTATAGATAATGATATAAACTTAATAAAGTCGGAAGATAGCCTGAATATATAAATATATTCAACCTATCCGGAGTTCTATAATATTATTGCGTCTTTTTAGGACTACCAAAGCCACGAAAGTGCAGTTTGAGTGCCACGAAAGTGCATTGAGAGCTAGTAAATAACTTTCAAATTTCAAATGAGATTTGTTTTCGTAGTCCAGAAAAGTCTCAACAATATTATAGAGCTGCGAAAAGGTTGCATATATTTATATATTCAGGCTGTGTTCCGACTTTATTAAGTTTAATAGTTCTTGCGTTATGGAGAAGATTATTTTTAAACAAAGATGTTGATTTGAACTAATACCTGCAAACTCAATTTACAACAATAATGAAACAATAATTTTCAGAAAGTTTAAAAAAAAATTAAATTAAAAAAACTTTTCCATTTATGTGCAGATTTTTTTTTCGCATTTGTTTGAACTTATAAATGGATCTATTTAAGTAGTTTTAAACCAGAAAACAAAGAATCTGCGATAAACCGTTCGAAAGTTTTCGCATCGAGGAAACTTCAAGGAAATTAACTTTGCTGAAATCATTAATTATTAAGTTATTGGGAATTTAAAAGTGGTTCTGAAAGATTCTACCTGTTGATTAAAAATGTACAAATTGCATCTTAATAACTTTTTCCTGTTGGTGCTAACATTTATTAAGTGGTAAATTATTATTTTCAGATCGGAGTTGAAATCTTGGAAAATAATTAACTTCTGCAAATGACGGAGATCCCGGTGTCAATAGGAGAACGAAGTTCTGAAAAAGTTCTGACTTTTGATTTATCTGCTGTATACGACAAACACGTAAAATACGTAAGATTTGAGATTTCGTATAATAAAAAAATAAGTTTTCCCAAACAATGTATCTATCTATCACTTTATCTTGTTCGTCTTGCTAGAGAGTTTTACTGTGATTTGTTATTTTTAACTTAGAAAACAGAAACCGAAGACGCATATTTTTTCTTCAAAAATGACGGATTTTTTCGTCTGAAATGGTTAAATTTTCGTGAAATTTTCGCAGTGTTTCCCTAACCTTCGATCCATATGTACCCCATAGTTGAAATATAACCAAATCTAACATATCGTACCCCATAGTTGAAAGTTTTTTGAATATACGATTCCAGAGACAACCATTATACCCATATTTTAAAATTAATACATATCTTATAATTAATTGGGTCCACGGATTGGTTTTTAAAAGATAATAGTGTTTTATTATAAATTTTAGAAAAAAAAATGTTCTTCATCAGAGTTCCTTTTAAAAGAGTTCCTGCTAGCATTTAAAAACGTAAAAAGGCAACTTAAAACAAATAATTGGTTATTTAAAAATTATAAAAGAAAAAATAGTTTTAAAACAGAATGTATCAAATGTAAGTTTTGATTTCTATTATATTGATTAACCGTAATAGACGATTGAACTGTAGCAGATTCACAGATAATTCGCAAGAATTTTCAGATATTTTGCCATATATAGGTTTATTAATTCAAACATTTTATAAAAAGTAATATTTTGTTATTTAATAAAGTTTTTTTTTTCTTTTGTACTTGTTTTGGCACACACACGAAAGATAAGGGAAGTTTTTATTAATCTTTTCGTACCTCTTTCAAACCCATCTCGTACCCCTTCGGATACGCGTACCACCCTTTGGGAAACACTGCGTTACCGGAAAGAAATCGATTCCTAATTTTTAACGATATTTGAGTTTATTTTGCTCAAAAAAGTAGAAATAAGCGAAAAATTAGTTACCTAACAAAACTAACTGCTAAATATATTATTTATTTAATAAGTTACTGAAAAGTTGAATAATTTAAAAGGATAATTTCCTTTCAAGAAATTTGGAAGAAAAAATAATCCGAGGAAATATAAAACAAATCTTGGCAATATAATAATTAAAAAAGGTAATAAAAAATACAGCTTAATTAATTAAAGAGATTGTTCAATTCGAAGGTCTGTACCAAAACACGGAGTCTTAGAGTTAAAGCCGGTCAGGTGGTCAGGAGAATGTAAGCTTAACTTTAACTGTAAGCCTCTTTTAAAAGCTTTCTTTAATTTGTTTCTGTACCAATATCAAATTACAATTAATTGAATGTAGTATAACATTTATATACGACTTTATATGCAAATATATATATATATATATATATATATATATATATATATATATATAAGAATTATAATTTCTACAAATTTATTAATAGCTATATTAATAGTAAATACACCCCGGGCTACATCCCCCCAACGATCTCTTATACAGACTGACTAAAATTTCATATATCGCAGATAGACACAAACAGCTACTAGGCAAATTTAAAGACAGAGGCATTAATTGGACTACAATCGACACACTTTGCTTAAAACGGGACTTAAGACATTCTACACGCAGACATCCTACAAGGAGACGCGGTAGGATAGATATATTACTCACGGTTGGCAGAGGAACTTATTTACATATATATATATATATATATATATATATATATATATATATATATATATATATATATATATATATGTTTTCTTAGGTTCTCGGGGTTGCATCCGCGTTTTCTTTGAAAAATTCTTCTCACAAGCGTTCGGCAATCTCGCTGTTGCCATCTTCAGGTTATATGTTGCGCTCTGCTTGACAGTTCATGCAGTTCTGACAGTTCACTGTTTGCTGACGACCATGTCACTTGATCTTTGTAAGGCTGCTCTTGTTATTCCATGCACCGTTGATCTCCATGCGTGTGGTAAACGCTGAGCATCATCTCGTTTATTTAAGTTGTTAGGTCTTTTTTCTCTATGGCCTCCATGATGATCCGTTTATGGTAATCTTCCATTTTACTTATTGTTCTGGTGTTGTCTAAATTAATGGTATATCCAGTGGCTGCTACATGTCGGGCAAGAGATGATGTCTTGTCTTGTCGTCTTACTGCTTTTTTGTGTTCGTCTCGTCTAATATTTATTCGTCTATTTGATTGTCCGATGTATGAGAGATTGGATGATCCGCATGGTATCTCGTACACTCCTTGTTCTTATAATGGAATTATGTCCTTGGGGTTTCGTAAGATTTGTGAAATTTTTCTGTCTGTGTTGCAAACGGTCTTGATATCGTACCTACCCAGTATTCTGCTGATTTTGTCTGTTGTTCCTTTGACCTATGGTAAAAAGGCTGTTTTGGTAGTCTCTAGTTCGTTCTTATCGTTAGCTTTTGGTTTTTTACGTTTTTCATGATTGTGTTTATTTGTCTTTTGGGTAACCATTTGATATCAGAGCACTGCGGAATTTGGATGTTTCTTCATTTTGGTGTTCTGCATCTGCCAATTTGTTGTATCTATCTATAAGTTTTTTAACACCCCATTGAGTTGTGCTGGGTGGTGGTGAGAATTTGCATTTAGGTATCTGTTAGTATGTGTCATTTTTCTATAAACAGTGTGACCTAGAGTTCCATCTTTCTTTTGGATTACTAGCACGTCTAAAAATGGTAACGTGCCATTTTTTTGTTTCCATTGTCCACTTGATCCTTTGGTGTAAGCTGTTTAAGTGGTTCAAGAACTTGTATAATTCTTCTTTTCCATGTTGCCAGATGACGAATGTGTCATCGACGTATCTTAACCAGAGTTTCGGTTTTTTATGGTTGTTTTCATTGCTCGTGTTTCGAGATCTTCCATGAAAAGATTGGCTAGCACAGGTGATAGAGGTGATCCCATGGGTGCTCCTTCTGTTTGTTTGTATCGCTGTCCTTCGTATACGAAGTAAGTGTTTGTAAGACAATGCTTAACTGGGTCAATTATGTGTTTTGCTGGTTGGTACTTTTCTTTAATTATGGTTAAGGTTTCTTCCGTTGGTATTTGTGTGAATAACGAAGTTATATTAAAGCTCACTAGGATGTCATTATGTTCTAGTTTCTGTTTTTTGGTTGTTTGATTGTTTTTTGATGATAATTGAACGTAATGGGTAGAATTTTTTAGTAATATTTTAGGGTAGAAAAATGACACATACTAACAGATACCTAAATGCAAACTCTCACCACCACCCAGCACTACTCAAAGGGGTGTTAAAAACACTTATAGATAGATCCACTAAATTGGCAGATGCAGAACACCAAAATGAAGAAACATCTAAGCTCCGCAGTGCTCTGATATCAAATGGTTACCCAAAAAGCCAAATAAACACAATCATGAAAAAAACGTGAAAAACCAAAAGCCAACGATAAGAACGAACTAGAGACTACCAAAAGAGCCTTTTTACCATACGTCAAAGGAACAACAGACAAAATCAGCAGAATACTGGGTAGGTACGATATCAAGACAGTTTACAACACAGACAGAAAAATTTCACAAATCTTACGAAACCCCAAGGACAAAATTCCGTTAGAAGAACAAGGAGTGTACGAGATACCACGCAGATCATGCAATCTTTCATACATCAGACAATCTAATAGACGAATAAATATTAGACGAGACGAACACAAAAAGCAGTATGCCGACAAGACATGACATCATCTCTTGCCCAACATGTAGCAGCCACTGGACATACCATTAATTTCGACAACACCAGAACAATAAGTAAAATGGAAGATTACCACAAACGGATCATCATGGAGGCCATAGAGATAGAAAAAAGACCAACAACTTAAACAAACGAGATGATGCTCAACGTTTACCACACACATGGAGATCAACGGTGCATGGAATAACAAGATCATCCTCACAAAGATCAAGTGACATGGTCGTCAGCAAACAGTGAACTGTCAGAAATGCCTGAACTGTCAAGCAGAGCGCAACATATAACCTGAAGATGGCAACAGCGAGATTGACGAAAGCTTGTGAAAAGAATTTTTCAAACAAAACGCGGATGCAACCCCGAGAACCTAAGAAATCATATTACGCCCGCGAAAATCTAAATATTAACATATGTTAACATATATATATATATATATATATATATATATATATATATCTATATATATATATAAATATATATATATATATATATATATATATATATATATATATATATATATATATATATATATATGTATATATATATATATATATACAAATGTACAAGAGATACAAACACGGTTGAGGGAATGAGTGGAGCTGGACTCGACTGGTCTGGTTGACTGACTGCTTGTTGAGTCTTTCTTAGTCTGGTTGAACTGGCTGCTAGTTGAACTGAACTAGTATCACTCGCTGACTGTCTTGCTTCGCTGTGGTTGGTTGCGCCTCACTGTCAAATTGAATCGGAGTCGACTTGCTGACTGGTTGCGCCTGCTGTTAAACTGAACTGGAGTCGACTTGCTGACTGTTGATTACTGACTGACTTGCTGACTGTCGCTTCGCTGACTGTCTTGTTTATTCGGGGGTCCAGGCATTTATGTTATATCCAGGTATACTGGTCCCTCATCTGGGGGTGATTATTTTTCTATATTCGGCTATTTGTCGCTTTGGTGATTAACGATTCTCGGGAAAAACATCTTGTCGTAATTTCCCCGGGGATTACACCATTGACCCTAATAAAATATATTCGGAAATTCGTCGGAAAATATTTGGGAAATCACCGTAATGCCCTCCTAAAACTAAAAATACAAATTTTTCTTGATCTGCTCCAGGATTACATTACCGGCCCTAATAAAATATTTTCGGAAATTGTTCCCAAATATTTGGGTAATTATAGTAATGCCCTTGTAAACTAAGAAATTAAATTGGTACGGCTCGTTGCTGCTACAGACATTATACGAAACATTGTACGACGACTAATCACCACATATCATACCATATCACCTTATGTATATATATATATATATATATATATATATATATATATATATATATATGTGTGTGTGTGTGTGTGTGTATATGTATGCCTCTTTTTTATAATTCTCAAATTATCTAACAAATTGTATAATCTCTGGCAGAAGGATCTCGAGATAGGTAGCCCTTTGTTATAATTTTTATGTTACAATAAATATCATTATTATTATTAGTAGTAGATAGAGAAAAGAGATAAATGTAAATATTGATAGTCTGATCAATAGTATAAAATATAATTCAACTTCTGTATTTGTTGCACGAAACTTTGGGGTACATGAGATCAATCATTTTTTATTGTTTTGAGCATTTATTTTAGCCCAGTATTGCCTCATCCTTTGAGATCTTGCTTTCCTTTCTTCGGCAGAGATGTGGATCGTACGCTTTTGTTTGATTTTAACTTGGAACAGTTGCTTTTTATTCTTGGTGATGGTTTTGACTGTTTTTTCTTTGTGCATGATTTCTGTAATTTGGAGTTCTACGAGGTCTTTCTTAGTTTCCTTAAACTAAAGAGGTTTTGTTTTTTTATTACGAAAGTGATCGAAGATCTTTTAGGTTTATGAATAACGGTTTATCTAATTATCCGATTTTTTATTGTGTCCGAGAGTTTTTCAGTCTTCTGGTAAAGAATTTCGTTCCTGACATGGATTAATTTATTTTTATAAAATTTGTTGCATAAGATTTTGCGTAATATCTTTCATTCCTTGACCTCCAGCCTTTCCAGCGGTCCCTGGGTGGCGAGAGACAATATTTCGGCTGCTATAAGGCTTCTGGTTTAATTACCGTGTTATAGTGTCTTATCTCGGTATTCCAGGAGAAAGACTTCTTCTTATAAGTGTCCTTCGTTAATTGGAAATTCAATTAAACTTTATTTCTCCTGGTTTCCATTGCATTTTTTTCTAGCGCATTCCAGCTGATCTATTCCCCAAGATATTTGAATTCTTTGACGACGTCTATGTATTGGTTGTCCACTTTTTTGGTGGGTTTTTTATGTTCGTCATTATTTTGGTTTTTTCAACTGAGACTTTGAGACCAATTTTTGAAACTTGCCTCTGGAGTACGAAGATCTTTTCCTTGGGTTCTTCCCATGTCTCTGCTAGTAAGGCTACTAATGAAATTAAAATATAAGGCTAGTATGTTATCCGCAAAAGCTAAGCAATTGACCTTGATGCCTTTGTTTTTAGTTATTAGTTATTATTCTGATTCCACTGTGGGTCTTCACATTCCACTCTGACTACTTTTTCTAGGGCACAAGTAAATGTCATAGTCTATCTCCTTGCCGTACAACTGTTTTAATCTCAAAAGTGGTGGAGAGTTCCCCCATAAATTTAACTTTAGAGAATGTATTAGTGTTTCTCTGATAAGGTTTGTAGTTTCTTTATCAAGGTCTAGTTCTTTCAGTATCGAGACTGAGGATTACCTATCTAGAGAGTCGTATTCCTTTTGGAAGTCAATGAAGGTAAATCGAAAAAGTAAAATGAAAGAAAAAAAATATAATATACGATTTAGCTCGAGATTTTTTGTATTTCCTGGTACGTTTGAGGTTGATAATTTGTTCCGGACAGGATCTCCCTTTCCTGAAACCCTCTTGGCATTCCCCAAGCTGATGGTCTAGTTGATGTTCTGCCCTGTGTAGTAGGGCTGTGGAGAATATTTTGTATGTTACATCAAGGAAGATTTCCCTCTGTGGTTGTTAAGGTCTGTTTGGGATCCTTTCTTATGAAGTGGATGCATGAGGGCTGTTTTCTAGTCATCTGGGTTTCTTTCATGTATCCAAATTTCTTCAAATATATTTCTGAGAGACTTATAGCATTTTCGTTAACATTCTTCCAAAGTTCAGCTGTAATTTGATTTTCTCCCGAAGCATTACAATTCTTGAGATTCGATATTATTGCATGGAGTTCCTCAATGGTTGGAGGTTCTGAATCAGTTTTGGTTGATGTGGATATATGAATGTCCATCTTTTCTATGGGTTCCTCACAGTTATTATTATCTCGCAGTTCAATTATTATTACAATATTTCATTTAATTTTCGCATCAAATAAAATCTTATATCTAAATCTCTCAATATTAAATATTTATATATATTTATTATATATATATATATATATATATATATATATATATATATATATATATATATATATATATATATATAAATTAATATACCGTTAGATATTAAAGATAGTCTTATCAACTATTAAAGATAGACATATTACTATTATTAAAGATAGTCGAATCAAGGCTGATGTGGTGATTATTCATATTAAAAAATCGTCAATTCAATCTGAGCGGTATGAGGATATTGGTTGTAGTAAATTCATGTCTATTACACTTAGAATCACATGATACATGATAGCGTTGAAATAACTGGAACATACATGGTCTGTTAGAAAACTATCCGACCTTATTTTTTATTTTGAAAACCTGATGGATTTGAATCAAGCGCGCTTGCATGAGCCGACCTTGAACCTTCGTGCAATTTTTGCGTGAATTTTTTCCCGCCTGTAGATAGCGTCAGTTACTGTCGAGCAGTGTTCGAGTGGCGTAGTGTGTAGTGTTCTCGTCGGTTTTTTAATGCGAGTAAAATGACAACAAGTGAAATGAGGGATGTCCTACGTCGCCTACGTGATGCTGGGCGGCGCAAGCGACTGGAGTTGTTGTCATCAGGAAATTGTCGACTCCATCACGACAATGCTCCATCACATTCTTCGCACTTGGTTCACAATTTTTTGGCGAAAAACCAGACTCCTCTGCTTCGATAGGCTCCTTAATTTCCTGATATGCTCCCCTGCGAGTTCTGGCAATTCCCCAAAGTCAAGAGGCCATTGAAAGGAACGCGATTTCAGACAAGAGAAGACATTATGGCTGCAACGATAGCCGAGCTAAATTCGATTCCCATAGAGGCTTCTTCGGAATGCTTCCAACAAAGGCAGCACCGCTGGGATAAGTATGTGGAGTCCCAAGGAGACTACTTTGAGGGTGATTAGGTTTCCAACACTCCAGGTATGCTATTTCTTTTTACCGGCTGAGGATCGAATACTTATCGGAATACGTAACAGACCATGTATTATGTTAGTTACTTTTCTTGAAGTAAATTAAGTACTTACAAAGCAAAACACAAATATATTTATATTTATCACTATGTTGTATTAATAAATAGTCAAAATAAACAACATAGTGATAAATATAAATATATTTGTGTTTTGCTTTTTTAATACTTAATTTACTTCAAGAAAAGTAACTTCCTTTTCTTGAAGTAAATTAAGTATTAACACAGCAAAACACAAATATTAACCTTCAAGATGGTCAAATCCACAAATAATATAAATATAAAATAAATTAAATCAAGTATTTCAATAGTCGGACTGGATTCAATGGATGCGATTTTTGCATTAATATTTTATTTATTATGAGTTAACATTTGCGTTTTGCTAAAGTTGCAGAGATCCGATACCTTTTTTAAACGTAAGATTAATAGTAAAGATTTTCTTGCATACAACAAAAAATTACAAGAAATCATCATATTTTGGGTGATTTCAACATTAAGTTTGTAATACTTAATGTTGAAATCACCCAAAATATGATGATTTTACCAAGTTTAAGCAAGATTTTTTTTAATTCTTTCTTGGATATGAATTCTTTGCTATACTTTAGGGAAACAAATTTTGTCACTAACAAAATACTTATTAATATATTACTATATGTACTACACTACTATATTATATTATACTACTATATTACTATATTATATTATACATTATACAATATTATTTATAGAAAATATTTTATCGGTATATAATATTAATTTTACTATTATTATAAAAGTTACGAGATTATAAAGCTTCATTATTAATAAATTCTCTGGAAGTAAGTTTTCCACATAAAAAAAATAAACTAATAGCGTATCGCGAGCAGTAACAGCTTTTATCGCAGTATAGTTACTTATTTATTTAGAAATTGGAAAGAATAGCAGATTTAGTCTCCGTTGAATTCCTAACATTTCATCGCAATCAATAAAATAGATTTGTTAACCAGTTTGTGAATTGCACTTCGCCTGGAATAAATCTCTCAAATTTGTTTGTTTTATCGATTTGTTATTAATTATTAATGAATTTACGGTAATTTATTTCATACAATTTTTACATCAACACAAAGTTTATTCAGTTTCATTACATTTCTTGATCTCTTATGTACCGATGAATTGCACTTCGTTCTGATTGAACCTCTTAAATTTGTTCGTGGAAATTTGAATTTTATTAACTTAAGAGCTAAGTGGATGAAGGCGCCATGTCACAATGAGCTAAAAACTTTTTTTTTTACCGCATGAAAGCAAGAATGGACCTGTACACTGTACATGGTTCATTTTTGCTTTCTTGCGGTAGAAAAAAACATCTTCATCTTCTCCAACAGGTTTTGTGAAAGGTTTATCGTAAACAAAGAACCAAGTATGTGCCCAACTTGTTGTTTCACACTAAAATTTATACTAAAGAAAAATTTAACTTAACACCTACGTCCACTTAGTTCTGCGTTTAGTTTAATTGCATAACTTGAATTGCTATGTGCAGATAACAGAAACGAGAGAGATGGAATTGGTAAAAACATTCTACGTTATAGATAATCAAAGTTAAAATAATCGGATCACAGCCTGAATATATAAATATATTCAACCTTTCCGGAGCTCTATAACAATTACTGAGTGTTTTAGGACTACCAAAACAAATCTCAAGTGAAATTTGTCGGTTGTTTAATAGCTTTCAGTCCACCTTCGTGGCACTCAACAAAAACCATAAAAATAACATTGTTTTTAAGATCACGTCTTTCCAAAACCTCAAGTGGATAGCTTTGCTTCCATGAACAACAATTTGTAAACCACTTTTTATGATTTTATGATTTTATATGGTTTATATGGCTTTTTATGGTTTTTATTGAATGGTCAGTGAGTCGGCTTATGGTTCTTCTTTGATGTGCAAAATGCACCTGTTTTTATTAGCATTAGATGTTGCTCCAGAGACAGCACGATCTAATTTACATATTTCAATGATTCGTAACGTTAGTGTATTGGGCAAAGACATATTGACCCGCCTGTCTGCTGATATGCGAATTTATGAGGTCGGAGCCCAAAGCTTCCGGAAAAGTTCTACGGTTGACTTTCTTATTGGGATGGTTTTGCAGATATATAACATACGCATTTATACCCGCTACATACAGCAAACCGTAGAAAATGAATATAGAAATTAATATTAATTATTAATATAAAAAATTATAAGTTTCCCACTTTTTATTAACTCCATCTTTTGTCGCATTGTAGTCCATTATCAATTCACGTTTACCCGTTTCGTATTAAGTATCATCATGCTTGCTGGACACAAGTAAATTCAGTTTTACCTGTTTCGATTACAGCAGCATCATGCCAGCTGGACACAAGTAATTTAACATCATCGTGCATGCTGGATCTTGTTCTTTTGGTGCCTATCCGGTCTGGATGTTGGCGATCATTTGGGCTATCGTGATCTTATTCGTTGCTGCTCTAAAAAGCTCGCTGGTTTTCAGAGAGAACCATGTTCCTAAATTTTTTAGCCACGAAATCCTCCTGCGGCCTGGGTATCGTTTATTCGGGTTTTTCGCTTGCAGTATTTGTTGTAGTAAACCATATCTCTTATCATTACGCATTATATGGCCCAGGTACTCCAACTTGCATGATTTTATGGTGGTTATTATCTCCGTGGATTTCTTCATTCTTCGAAGAACTTCTTCGTTGTTTACGTGGTCCACCCAAGAGATCCTCAAGACTCTGCGACACAGCCACATTTCTAATGCTGTCAGCTTCTTCATGGTGGCCTCAGTCAAAGTCCAGGACTCTGTCCCATAAAGCAAGAGATAGCAGCGGAGCAGTCGCAGCTTGGTCGTTATCGACAAAGAGCAACATTTAAAAATTGATGACATTTTAACGAATACAGCCCTTGCCTTTTCTATGCGGCATCTTATCTCCTGTGAGTGATCCCATTGTTCATTTTGTATAGTTCCCCGGTATGTATATGTATTGATTCGTTTAATGTGTTGTTTGGAGTTGTTAGGTTATTACGAGTTATCAGGTCCACACGTGGTATGTTATTTTTGCTGATCACCATATATTTGGTTTTATTTATGTTTGTATCGAGCCCGTACTCTTGACTTGCCTCTATCACTCTGGTCATAGTCTCTTGTAGGTCTTCTAGACTATCTACGATAATTACGTTGTCGTCCGCATACCTTAAGTTATTTAGACGTTTTCCATTTACAAGTATTCCCGCGTTATTCTTTTCCAGGGCTTTACGAAATATATGTTCTGAGTAGATGTTAAACAATATCGGCGACAGAACGCCGCAGAACTGCCTAACTTGTCGTAATATCTTTATTGCTTCTGATCTGTCTCCTTTTACGTTTATGCAAGCACTTTGATTCCAGTATAGATGTGCCATTATCCTCAAGTCTCGGTCGTCAATCCCCACCTGTTTTAGTATTGCCATGAGATTATGGTGCTGCACTCTATCCAAGGTCTTACTATAATCCACAAAACAGGCATACACATCACAGTTAACATCCCGACATCTCTGAATCAACACTTGGATACTAAATAGCACTTCTCTAGTACCCACTGCGTTTCGAAACCCGAACTGTGTTTCTGACATGTGCTCTTCACATACTTTGTAGATCCTTCTGTGCATGATTTTTAAAAATGCCTTTAATAGATAACTCATGAGGCTAATCGTCCTGAAATCTTCGCATTTCTTTGCTTCTGGTTTCTTTGGTGTTGTTATAAATTTCGACTTTAACCTTTCCTGTGGAATGTTCCTTGTTTCATAAATGCGGTTAAATATACGTGTTTCTGTTTTACGCCTTCATCGTCAAGAAGCTTCATGAGTTCTGCGTAAAAATAATCCGGGCCAAGGGCTTTTCCTTCTTTCATTTGTCTGATTGTCACCCGGACTTCATCAACCGTTATGGGAGGGCCTGATTTAATTGTCATCGGTAGGAGTTGTGGTCGAGTGTCCTTAAAAGAGTTGCTTAATGTAGCATGCTAGATACATGTAAGATATTCTGGCTCTTCTTGGACACATACGATATAAGAGCACAATTTGCACGGTACCCAAATAAGCTGGATTTTTCTCTCGGCTTCTTGTCTCTGTAAACTGGTTGGGCAATTCCGTTTTGTTTTTGTGTATCGTGCCGATCACGGTCAACTTGTGTGACTCAAGTTCATCTATCAATGGAATACTGGTAAAGAAATTATCACATGTGATGTTACTGCCAGTAAATAGATACCTTCACTTAGTCGCAAAAGCAATGCCATTGACGAGGTATCAAGTCTATAGGAGCCTGTATGCTGTTTTCCAACGTATACTTCCATATCTTGGGTATAAAACATTTTGGCACTGGTCGCGGCGAAGATTTTTATATCGTATTTACTGGGTTGCTATGGAATATACATATAGAGGAAAAGTTAGTTGATTTTGTACCCGCGTCGGTCCACAGACTAATTCGCGGCGTCAAAAACGATCACATTTGCTGCTCGCACAAACGCGCTGTGCACACTGGAACGAACGTAGCAACGAATCAGGCAGCTAACAGAATATGCAAAATGTTAGCATTGACGAAAAAATAAGAGAATACGAAAGAGTATTTTGTCGGTGTACCAGACTAATGCGCGGGTATATTAATGATAATACAATATTTTCCAAAAATACAAAAATTTTATTTATATTACAATATTATTCATTCATAAATCACAAGCAAATAATAAAAGTAATCATTCGGGATTGGAATAATGTTATTACTGCAATCTTAACATCATGAATTAAAACGTTATTCAGCAGTAACCTTTTTAATGTCGAACAGTATTTATATTTGAACTTTATCTACATATCTGATTCTAAATGTGCCATTAATCATAATGGAATGAAATGAATATAAAGCACCTGTATTGCAATTTTTAAGCAAATTATGTTCTGATTAATGAATAGAGTTGTTAATTGTTTAATGTTTAAATATATTATCCATATCAGAATATTATTCATGTATAAATCTTAAACGAATAATAAAGTTGGCAACGAACCATTGAACATATCTATATTATAATCATTAATAAATTTCAAGGATCTTTCAGTAGGTGAATATTTACCATAATTGCTGGCGTGGAACTTTATATGTAAAGTATTGTTACATCGTAGAATTCTATTAGGCATATTAAAGTTTATCAGTTGGAGCAATTCAGGGCTAGTTATGAATCCATTCAGTAACTTATAAATGAAGCTTATATCATTAACCGTTCTACGGTTAGCTAAGGAATGCATGTTGAGCATTCTAGTAATAGCTGAGTAATCATGATTTTCAATGTTTACATGGAGTTTGTATGCACAGAATCTTAGGAACTTTTTTTTAATCTTCTCGATTGTGTATTTGTGAGATTTATAGTGGGGAGACCAAACAACAGAGGCATAATTCAGGTGAGAGACAACCAATAACATGTAAACTATCTTTACAGCGCGAATGGAGAAATTATCGCAATTCCTTAAAATATAGCCTAACATCTTCGAGGCCTTCAAAGATGCACTATTTATGTGGTCAACAAAGGTTAGACGTTCATCAAAATAGATGCCAAGATCTTTTACAGTTGCTGTATAGTTATTGTTTAGGGTACACTCGGAATTATGTTGTTTAATAGATTTGGAAAAGCTTATGAAACAGCATTTTTGAACGTTTATTTGTAGATTCTTCAGATTACACCATTTGACAAAGCGATTTAAATCATTTTGTAGTAACAATCGGTCAGAGTGAGAGTTTATAGGCCTAAAATTTTTTAGATTGTCAGCGAATAGTAAATATTTACTATGACTGAAGTGGTGCACAGTGCGAACGCTGTGGAAATCTGGGTTCCACAGCGTTCGCACTGTGCACCACTCACTGCAATTTCATAAGATATAGAAGAGACTATTTTGACCCTCTGAATACGTCAAAAGACTACAGAACAGTCTACAGTGCTACTACAGTGCAGTTTTCTAAGTAGAATGTTGTGATCAATAGTATCGAAGGCTTTAGAGAAATCAGTATATGTGGAATCAAGTTGGATTTTATTCTCTAAAGCCTTCATGATTTCAGACTCATAGATTAATAGGTTTGTAATCGTAGATTTTTTTTTGTGAGAAACCATGTTGCTGATCATCGATAATTTCTTTGCAGGAAAATGCTAGTTGGTCATAAACAAGACTATCCAACAGCTTAGGAATGGCACATTGTGTTTTTATACCTCTGTAGTTCTTTACATTATTTTTCTCGCCAGATTTGAATTTAGGTAAAATTAAGCTATTTTTCCAATAGTTTCGAAATACTCCTGTGGACAAGGATAAGTTGAATAAGATCTTGAGAGGAATGGAAATAGTAAGAGAGCAGCTTTTCAAGAATATATTGGGGATTCCATCAGGGCATGAGCTAAGTTTATTTGGCAGTTTGCTAATTTTTTTAAGAAGTTGATCTAATGTTATTTTGGGACATGGGTTGTCGAGGTTGGTATGACTTTTATATTTAAAAGTAGAGTTTTTCTGATTACTATAAATTGTGGAAAAATAATCTGCAAAAAGTTGGGATATTTCTAGACCACCATTAGCTGTTTGATCTCCGTAATACACTTGATCTGGAATACTGTAAGATGAGTTTTTGTTATTTACAAACTTCCAGAATGATTTTGGATCTGTCTGCAAATTGTCATCTATTTGTTTCAAGTAATGTTCATAACAAGTTTCCGATAGTTGTTTGCATTGCGTATGTAAAGCTACAAATTCATTGTAGCGCAGCGAATTATTTGATACTTTGTAAGATTTATGTGCTATTTTTTTACGTTTTATTGTATACTTTAACTCTGTGCTGAACCACTTTGGGAAGGTTGAGGTTCGGTACTGCCTTAAGGGCACGAATAAGGCCACTGCCATATTCAAGAATTGATAAAATGTACCGACAACCTCATTCACCTTAGCTGAGTTTACAAGAGATTCCCAGTTTATTGGCGATAAGTAATTAATGATTGCGTTATAGTCTGCTTTCATGAAATCATAATAAGCTTCGCGAAGATTTAGACTAGGATAATTTGAATCATTTAAGGATATTTCAAAGGACAAGCTTTTATGATGAAAAGAGGAGGGAAGTAGTGGATCTGCAGCTATGATAACAGATATATTCGGCCTATTTGAAAATAAAAGATCCAAGAAAACACCTAGAATTGGGAATGTCAATATGTTGATAAAAATTTAGAAACCCGTAACCCTGTGCTAGAGTTTCACTGTTAAGATTACTGTGACCATTCATAACTATGCCTAAATTGTCATTAGACCACGTAACATTTGGTAAATTGAAGTCACCAAACACGTAAATGTCAGTAGAGGAATATTTGGAGTAAATGTCTTCGATCGTTTGTATATGGGATGCATAGACACAATCACTGGATAATGGTGGAATATAAACCACACCTATGAAAAACTTCCTATTGTTGTGGGCACTTTGGACAAGTAATTGTTCAACGTCCTCATTTCGGTGATGTATTTGCTCGGCTTGGATGTATTCTCGTATGGCAATCAGCACTCCTCCATCTCTGAGTTTTGAGCTAGTCAATCTATTGCGGTCACATCGAAAAATGTTGTAGCCGCGTAATTTGAGTTCATTGTCGGAAAAATCTCTATTCAACCATGTTTCCACCAAGATTATGATGTCATAACATCTACATGCTATAGCCAGGGAGAGCTCAATAATTTTTGTTCTGAGACCTCTAGTATTCTGAATTCTGAAGAATTTTCACAATTTCAATTCAGAGCTAATTCTCGCACACATGACCACATGAACTGTTTATTATTATAATTTATTATTATTATTATTAACACATTTTGAAAGTGTATCCTATGATATATAACTCTGTTGCGCAGCGGGTATAATTTTCAAGGCGTTGTTTTATCAAAATTTGGGTATTTGAACAATCGCATCATCAGAAGGATACATACCTTTTTCCTATGTATTTATATTGGTTTTACCAATAGTAAATTATCATTTAAATTAATGACCCGCTAAGTTCATGTTTCTCTCACGAAATGTGAGAACTGTGACACAAATTAAAAATATCTAACCTCTAGTCAACCCCGAGTGTTTCAAGTAAGTGTATTACAAGTTATAATTCATTACAGCTAAGCTGCTCTGATGAGAGATAAATCTCGAAACGCGTCTGCAGATGGCTATTCACTTAAGTTAATAGAAAGACATGGTCTTAGTAACATTTTTTCTGGTTCTTGTTTACTACCACGAAAGTGGATTGAGGGCTAGTAAATAACTTACAAATTTCAAATGAGATTTGTTTTGGTGGTCCTAAAAAGACTCAATAATATTACAGAGCTCCGGAAAGGTTAAATATATTTATATATTCTGGCTGTGTTCCGATTTTATTAAGTTTAAAAAAAATACGTATTTCATCGTTTTTGCAATATCATCTCTCAAAAAAATAGGGCATTATTTAGGTCCTTCCTTAGTTGCAATACAACTGTGTGTGATGCTAAAACCGGCTACATTTAAAAGTTTAAAATTTTTTGGATGTTAAGTCGGGATCGCTTATACTGATGGTGTATGCGCCGGGTGGCTGCTTAATGGTGAATGCGCAAGTTTATTTCAAGTTGACTGTTGACGGAATAGCAAAGAATTTATAAACTAATAAAATGTCTTGTCGTTTTTAAACTTACGTAATAACGCCACTCACTAATATTTTTCTAAAGTGTGGTGTTTAAAAAAAACATTATAAAATGAAAGTCTCCCTTAAGTCCCTAAACTCATGTATGAAGCAAAATTCGCATATGTAGCAGGTTAAACTGTTTTTCTTATGCGCAGCACAAACATGACACTGTATCTGGGGTTTTAGTTTTATGCTACCGGTAACAATTTTATCCAATTTGTGTTTTTTACATCTTTTGACAATCTTCCTGGAGGATCATTTCTTCTGGATATAGCTTATATACTTGGTACAGTATCATCTGGATTTTCCGGAGTGGGCTCCTGTATTCATTCTTTTTCTATATCATGTAAAAAAACTGTGTAGGGCTTGTTGGTCAGTCGATAATGATTGGTCAGATTATGAAAACTATATAACTATATAGACAATCTTTTTGTGACATGATTGTTTATTAACAGAAGAAAATTCTATATTCTTTTCTGTACTGGATACAACCCATAACTTTTTTATAATTTAAAGTTTCCTGTGTTTATTTAATTAATAAAATGACGTACGGCGTTTTAGACAGAAATCTACAAAAAGTGACCCTACTATATCGAGATACTTTCACGATTAAAACATGATTTTCGTGCAGATTTTTTATATTTGTAATCAATACAGGTGTAAGTTATACAAAAAATAGTTATTTACATTAAAGTGCGGAAAATTTGATTTTACAACGCCACAGATCGTTTAGGGAACGAGCCCGAAGGGCGAGAAACTTCACAAAAGCACCACTTTGTCCTAGTAAGTTTTCGATAATTGGCACATTATAATCTTCCAGTCCAGTCCAGTCCACTACTTCATCATGGCATTCTTCAGTCGCCAGATGGTATTGACAAGGTTCAATTCCTTCTTGGTCGAAACAATTCCTCGTCACTTTCGTTATCAAATTCAGGAAACTCAGCATCATTTGAAATTTGCGCAAAATCATCTGCATAGACTATCACTATCACAACCCATTGTGGGTGACACGGGGTTCAAATATATCACTCACATTTTTAATAATAATGAAAAGTTCAAATATAAGTTTACTTACATATATTGCTGAAATGGTTAGTAGGTATACAACAGGTATTAGTACTTTGCCCCGTTATTATCGTAGGTACTTGTAAACGGGTACTAATAGCCGGCTCGCTGATAGACGGCAGTCCGCGAAACGAATACTAATACCTGCCCCGCTCATAATGTGCTAAATATTCATTATTATTATTATTATTAATATTCATTATTATTATTATTAATATTCATTTTTTTTTAATAAAAATCTGGTCGGGACTGCTACGAGCTCCGACCCTTCGCAGCAGCCGCGCTAGTGTCCAAAAGTTATTTCTACAACTGCTCCTGCCCCCCGGTCGGTGAACAGCTGTAGGTTCCAGAATCGTGTACCCTCAGCAAACGAAGGGGCCCCAGGACGACAGCATTCTGCATCCGACCTGCCAAAACTCCAGCGGAGTTTCTGCGTGCCGGAATTATCTTCAACTCCGAAAGCAGCGAAGAACGGATTCCCCACAGAACACCGACGATTA
Source organism: Phosphuga atrata (assembly GCA_944588485.1). Taxonomy (NCBI): domain Eukaryota; kingdom Metazoa; phylum Arthropoda; class Insecta; order Coleoptera; family Silphidae; genus Phosphuga; species Phosphuga atrata. Next base: position 86,548,271 of record OX155894.1, read on the forward strand.
AGACGACCAGCATGACATCATGGCCAGGGTAAAGCGTGCGGAGTTCGAAAAGGAGGTTTTGATATTTGGTCCGTTTTTTCTATGTTCTGTTCCGCTGGAGCGGAAAACTCGATGACGAACATAGTCCTGGTCTGTTTATCGAGGAGGACAATGTCAGGCTTGTTGGCGCGAATGAGCCTGACCTTCGGGAACGGATAGTTAAAAAAAATGGCATTTCTCGTTCCCGACAACGGACTCAATATCTCAATAAGGCGGCACAGGCTCCTGGTCTATCTCATACGAGTGCCTAAGATGGTAATAGAGCACTCGCTGTGCAGCGTTTTGTCGATGGATGTACGCCGAGGCAGCTTTTGTCGGACAAGCCAACAACAAGTGCATGAGTGTCTCCGGCGCCTTGCGACAGGCTCTGCAGGTAGTATCAGGGACCTGTACACCCATAACGCGGCGAAGATAGACCAAGATGTTGATAACGCCATCTTGACAGGCCGTAATGAATCCCTCGGTCTCCGCTGTGAGCCCGGTGACCTCAGATAACCAAAGGTCAGCCTTGTCGACAGTACGCACTTGCAGGAAACAGAAAAAAACGTAAGCCAAACGGTAGAACAGCTGAGAAGGCTAATGACAAATGTTAAGGGACCAAGGGCGAGCCGCAGACGCACACTCTGCGCAGTGGCACTGTCAAAAATGCTGTACGGTGCTCCTACGTGGTATGAATCGTTGATAAGAACTAAAAAATATAGAAGAATGTATGAAGGAATACAGAGACAGCTGGCAATACGGATATGTAGTTCCTACAGGACGGCCTAGGCGGAAGCGCTATCGGTAGTTGCCGGGCTGATTTCAATAGACCTGATGGCAAAAGAAAGGCTAAGAAGGTGCCTTCAATGGGAGGAGAACAGTGGACGGATTAGAGAAGACACTATGCACGAATGGCAGACAAGATGGAACCGGATGTGCGGTCTGAACAAAACGAATCATCCCACTCATAGAACTATGGGTGACACGAGGATACGGAGAAGTAAATTACTTTCTCTCGCAGCTGCTGCTAGGACACGGTAGCTTCATGGCATACCTCTATCGCAGACATCTGAGGGAGACCGAAAATTGTGTGTACTGCCCGGACCTGGTGGGTGATTGCCTCCATACATTTTTCAACTGCCCCAGATGGGCGAAACAACGGATGGAAATGGAAATAACGGTGGGAGGAAAGCTGACGCCAGAAAACCTACAGGAGACAATGCTACAAAGCAGAGAATGCTGGGACGCAGTGAAGAAACTAGTCGCATCTGTCATAATAGCAAAAGAGAAGGACGAAACGGATCGCAAAAATAGAGGAATAAGGCAAACCCCGAGCGAAGTAATGCTGAGAAGGCAGTCCTTCGCAAGGGGTCAGAATTGTGGAGTGGAATTTTTCCCACAATCCCCATAGCAATTTGGAGCACTGGGAGCCGTACGTAAATGTATTTTACCCCTCCTCCCGCAAAGAAAAACCTTGTCGACAGACCTCTTGCGTCTATGTGCCTATAAAAGACACCGTGCATCGGTCTGTCGACATGCCGCCCGAACAAAATGTCCTGTTCAACGGTCCTAATTTGGGCTCTAACACGATTCGTCTGCAACTAGGTGATCAACTCAGGGTTGCCACCTCGTCCGCCTCCTCGTCTAATTTCGAATTGGAGACCAAGTTCTTCAGCGGCCCTGCTTGTCGCCTTGAAAATAAACGCTCCCGCTCCCATATCTTCGTGATTCCTCACCAGAGATAGGAGCGGGTCCGAGCTCCTTAAGATCTTAAAAGCTAAACCTAGAACCACTCTGCCATGCATACACTTCAGGCTCATAAGTCCTCTGCCCCCTCGATGACGTGAGAGGTACATCCGGGGAACGGACGATCTGGGATGCACTCCTCGGTGGATGTGCATCGTTTTACGGGTATACCTGTAGAGTTGACGCAACTCATCGACTGTCGAACGGCAAGCATATTAACGGCAGTGGCAGACACCTTTTTCTGTCCGGATAATTTAAAAGACCAAATCCTCCGGACAAGGTGTCCGTATTTGCCGCGGAGAGCCTCTTTCTTGCACCCGCGGGGCATAGCATAGTGCTGCTCAATCCCCAGGTATCTATAGGTGTCTCCAGCATCTAGATGTATCAAGATGCTTTCATCGTTGAGCTTCATATCCTCAGGGAGCTCCGGTGATCTCTCCTAGTTCTCTCCTTCTCTCCTAAGTTCTCTCCTAATGTGCATCACTGCACACTTATCCAACCTCCATGCCAATGTCCCGTGTGTACTCCTGGATCACTGCGAGAGCCAGGCGGAGATTTCTCTCTTGGGAGGCGTAGAACTTGAGATCATCATAGGTAATTCATAGGTGCACATTCATATGTACGGGTACGTCTCAAGGCAATGGAAAGCGGCAGCAGTGAGATGCAAAACAAGAGGGGGCTCAAGGAATCTTTTTGAAACACACCCCTCCTGAACGTTACCAACTCCATGGTGACCTGCCTTGTACCGGATGTTATGGTAAAGCGGGTCTTCCAGAGTGGCCAACAGGTGTTCAATGCAACTCACTAGTGGAGCTGGTACCGCAAAGTATCCGAGCAAGTGTAACAAAAGCTCATGTGATGTTGTGTCAAATGCTTTGCGATAATCAATCCAGGCCATGGAGAGATTGCGTTTGTAATGCCGGGATTCCTGAGTGACAGCATGACCTATCACCAGGTTCTCTCGGCATCCCTCCACGTCGGACTTTGCCCCACGCTGCTCGCTTACCTGGTGCAACACCGGACCGACCACCCACAACAGCCTAACATACAAGACACGTGTGAATATCTTGTAGCAGGTGTTGAGACAAGTAATCGGCCGGTAGTTGCGAGGGTCGGACAAGTCTGCCTTTTTGGGAAGCAGCACAGTGCGCCCTTCGACAACCCAGCTCGGAATACGCTCCCCGGTCAGCCAAGAGTTATAAACTCTGGTAAGACGGCCAGATTTCTTCATTATTATTATTATAATTATTAATGTTATTTATTAGTATTATTAATATATTATTCAATATTATTCCAACTATTCAAATCTTTAATACATAATAGGTAATAAATAATGCACATAAATCATGAAATAATGCTGACATAATGGAATTAACAAGTTGATGTTACATTAATATAATTAAGATAACACATGTTTATTGCGATATTTATAATACATATAAATAAAACAATTGGCTGTAGACCCGCAGTCTTTCAGCCAGTTTGTAATCTTAATAACAGCTTTATGCGTATTTGAGTATAACGAGGTAATTGACTATACTATGTATAATTGCAGAGTTCATTTGTAAATAAAAAAATGCTGGTTACTATTAATAACCGCCGAAATTATTCGCTTTAACTTCTATATTATTTGTCAGTCTAAACAAAATAAAATACGTTGATTTGTGGAATACCTCTGAAGCGTTGGTTCGTTTCGATTGAGCAGCTCCATTATTGCATTGGATTTTAACGCTTTTTCCTCGCCCAATGCACGAATGACTTTTTATGTTTTATCATAAAACTTCACCCTTTTACTATAATAGCTAAACCGCGAACGGTCTCAACGCTCTCCCTTTGTTTTCCTCTCTTATCTTTTCTATGTGTTACAATTAGAAGTAGATATTTGCGCAAAAGACGTGCACGTTATGCATTGATGTTAGGGTTGCGATTTGAATTTTGATATTTTATACGCGCACAGATTTGTAAAAGTGTGCGATAAAATCTTTATGCAAATTCCGGGGTCCAATGTGTAGCTATTTTACTCTATGATGTATTTCACTCAGGCGGTCGTTTTGTTGGCCCAACGCCGCGGCCGTATTCAAAACCGTCATGAACAAATGTCACATGTCGTATGAGGGACATAAAGTTTTGAACCGCTGTGTTCGCATTACTCTCTCGCGCAAAATGAAATTCCGATTTATGAAATTGTCTATTAAATAATTTTGGAAGATTTATAGACTTCAATACAACTTATGCCGGAAATATATTCTCATAGATCGTAACGAATTTTAATATCAAGTAGTAAATTAAAATGGAATACACATTTAATTAAATTTAGTCCACACATTTATTACTACATACAGGTAGTTATTTAACAGCGAAGTATAGATGTACAGGTGGCATATTTATTCCTATAGAATATTTAACAACAATTTATTTATTTTTAATATAACATTTCCAATAAAAATATATACCAAACATTTAGAAGACCTTAACGGCAGCTACAGTGAGAGCATAATCCTCGGTACAGTGTAGATTGCTTGCGGATATGGTTGCCCAGTGCTCGGGATTAATTGAGTAAAATGGTTATGGTGAAGATGGTCAACGGATTTGAAGGCGGAAGACAACAACCATGTCCAAACGGTGGATAAAGCGTATGAACTATCTTCATGTAGCAGCGTCTGTTCTTGAGAGAAGCGGCTGCGAAGGGCGTCTGACTCCAGAGGAGCAGTCTATTATCAAGCTCCGGGGCTTACAACCTCGGTTCTATTACCGGGAAGGATTTGTCCAACCCACACTAGTTTAAACAACCAAGCATCATGGAATGTCGTCATAAAAAGGACAGTAACCCAGATAGTACCTATTTGAGGGAATCTACCACTCTTAAGAGTGCAATCAGGCCTATGGATTCTAGGTAACCGCAACCTAGATGCTTTGAAGACAACTAAATTCAAGACAAAACAGAACTAATATTTTAGAACTTTGAACTACAATTCTCAATTTAAAGTTAGGAATCACAGAGAGTTGACGATGGTGATGGACAAAGATGACATAACTATATTGGCCATTCAATAAAATAGACACCTAGATGAAGTCATAATTGATAGTGAAGGTTACAGGATTTATAAAGGCAAAAGAGCAGTCAAAATAGATAAGAGCATGCCTATACTTAGCACAGCTTATATTGATCGTAAAAAGATTGTCAATTCAATCGTGGAGTTCTTCAGCCCTTCTGAGAGGGTTTCTATCCTAATTCTCAGCTGTAGTGACAAAGGATACACGCTGATCAATGCGCATGCACCAATCAATGAAGACAACAAACGTAGTTCTAAGAATTTTGAACAGTTCTGGGAGCTTCTTGAAGAACATTTAGATAAAATACCATCTAAGAATATAAAGATCCTACAAGGCGACTTTAATGGCCAGCTGGGAATAGAACCGCTATTCTCATCAACAATTGCAAAGTATCCAGCTCACAAGATGACTAATAGAAATGGTTTAAGACTCGTCAATCTTTGTCAATCCTTTAATCTTCAGATAAAGTCAACATTTTACAAACACAAGCAAGTAAACAGAAGACCAAGTAACAGAAGCGATCAGCAGGCAATGTGTGTGGAGAGAAATATATTGATCATGTAGCGATATATAGGAGAGCGATTAAGGAAATAATATAAGTTAAAGTACAGAGGGCCCAGTTAGATTCGGATCATTACCTCTCCAAAATCAAAATGAATTTCATCTCGCCCAATAACGCCGTGAAAACCAGAAAAAAAAATCATAGATTCGATGTTGCAAAGCTTAAAATCAATCAAAACATATTAGAACAATACCCGCAACTGATATTTGAATCTCATAATTGGACGAACATTGCCTCCAAGATCCAACATGCAGCTAATGCTGCAATCCTCACAGCTAAAAGGAGAAAGCGTAGATGGCGGAATGAGGTTTGTGATGAGGTGGTGACCCAAAGAACAAATGCCTTGAAAAAGTGGAACTCTACCAGGAAACCTGAAGACTTTGTTGTATTCCGTGAAGTTCGAAAATATGCAGCCAGAAGTTTACGAAGGACTAAGCGAATGTATGAGCAACTGCTATTGGAACAGATCGGTCAGGATTTTCGGAAAAACAATGCCAGAAACTTCTATCAGACGTTCAAGTCTAATTTGAACGGATACCAAGCCTCATGTCCTTGTTTTAGAGACGAAAATGTTAAACTGGGATTGGCCAACAAAGAGCACTGCATGATCATGTCTCGTTATTTTGAAAACTTAATTGTGATGAACCGATAGAAAGAATTCCAAGCAGACAAATAATGAAATTCTAGATGTACAGCTTTACAGCTAGTCCAGCTTTTTGAGGCGATCTGGAGGACTGGGATGATACCAACTGAATGCCAGGCAGCTTTAATCCATCTTCTACACAAACAAGGTGATAAAAAGAATGTCAATAACTATAGGGGCATCTCATTTGTATCTGTTTCATATAAGACTCTCTCCAAGGCAATACAGAACAGAATAGAAGGTCATTTTGACCAACTGATTGGGGAATGTCAAGCTGGTTTCCGAAAGGGCCGTTCTTATTCATAACAGATCTTTAACCTAAATAACATAATCTGGTATAAAAAATTAACTACGTGAACGTGTTTGTTGATTTTCGCAAGGCATATGACTCCATCGATCGAGAGTCATTAATGAATGTTTTGGAAGAGTTGGAAAAGCCCCAGGAATCGATAAAATAACAACGGAAATGGTAAAATATATGGGCCAAGAAGCAATAGACTACCTGACAAGACTATTTAATCAAATATGGATGCAGAAAGTAATACCACAAGAATGGGAGATTGGGTTAATTCTTCCAATTTGCAAAACAGGAGACAAGAAGGAATGTACCAACTATAGAGGGATATCACTGATAGGGACACTAATGAAAATATTTGAAAAGGTAGTGGAGAAAAGACTAAGGAAACAAATTGAAAACCAAATAGATGAAGCACAAGCGGGATTCCGACCTGGAAAAAGTACCCAAGACCATATCTTCACACTAAAAACTCTAATAAACAGAGCCAAAACAACGGGCAAAAAAATATATATAGCGAAAAGAGACACTAGTTCTTTTTCAAACCATTGTCTAGAATGCAATCATAAATTCCCAGAAATAGATAATCTAAAAATCTTGCATAGTTGCACCAAAGGCCCGAAACTAAATCTCCTAGAGTCATTAGAAATTTTCAAAAAAACCCGTAATCCCTCAGTTAATCTCCTAAACGAGCAAACTGACCTAATCTTTTCCCAACTTTTTAATCTCACCCAATCTCAAACAGATAAGTCCTCAACTTCGGACAAACACCGCCTCCCCACCCCACCAAAACTATAAGGGTATATATTCAACCTCATCAATTTGTTAAGTCACTTGAAAATGACCGTCAAACGTCGAAACTCGAGTCGTGAATAATAAGTTATATAATATTTTTACATAATATAAGTGTGGTAAAAAACAAAGTGAATTTTTCAATTCAATGTAACTGTATATAACATTTATAGATATGGAAAAGGCATTTGATTTGGTACCCAGGCAAAAAATATGGGAAAGCTTGGTTAAAAAAGGTGTTGACCACAAACTGAAACAAATTTGAAAATGTATATATAACAAAACAAGGAATATGGTTATCATTAAAAACAAAAAATCAGAAGAATTTGAAACGAAACAGGGGGTTAGACCAGGAGGGAGCCTCAGCCCATTACTAAGAAATAATAATGGGCTGAGGCTCCCTCCTTGTCTAACCCCCCCGTTTCGTTTCAAATTCTTCTGATTTTTGGTTTTTAATTGGCGTTTATGGACGAAATAATTAAAGAAGTACAAAAGAAAACTAAAGCCCTACACATTGGATACAGGAACATGGGGAGGGTATATGTAAGTATGTGTGCGTTCGCAGATGATATAGCAGTAATTGCAGGATCCGAGAAGGAATTGGAAGAAAAACTGAAGATATGGCAAGACGAACTGACCAAGAACGGAATGAAGATGAACGCACAAAAATTGTAGTGATATCTAATGACCCAATACAAACAAACATTCGTCTCAATCAAAAACAAATAGAACAAGTAAAAGAATACAAGTACCTAGGAGTGACAATAGACGAAAAAGGAAGCCAAGAAGCAGAAATCAACGCACGAATAAGAAACGCAAACAAGTCATATCATGCCCTAAATAAAATAATTCTATACAAAAAAGAAATAACGAGAACAACAAAACTGAAAATATATAAAGCAATATGCAGACCAACCTTAACATATGGATGCGAATCGTGGGTTTTAACGCAGCGAGAAATAAGTAAAATAAGAGCCACAGAAATGAAGTACTTAAGGAAAGTATATGGAGTAAATATAATGGACAAAATAAAAAGTAAAGATATAAGAAAAGAATTGGATCTTAAAGGAATAGAAGAGTTCATAGAAGAGAGACAATTGGGATGGTGGGGTCACCTACAAAGAATGAACAAGAAGGCCCAAGTGAAAAGAGTATGGGAAAGCAGAATGCCAAAAGAAGAGAGACGAGGGAGACCAAGGAAATCATGGGACGAGATGGTGCGAGGATTGATAGAAAAAAGAGGGTTACAGGTGAATGGAGCAAAGAAGATGGCGAAGGACCGGAAGAAATGGAAGGAATTAATTTTAAAAAAAATGTAAAATAGATACGAAATAGCTTACACCCTAGCGGGTAGAAAACAGAATATATATATATATATATATATATATATATATATATATATATATATATATATATATATATATATATATATTGGAAGAGTTTGGGGTGGATAATACATCAAAACAGCTAATCAAACTCTCACTAACACAGTGTCAAAAATAAAATTTATGGGTGTAATCTCAGAACCATTTACAATCAGAACGGGCATAAGACAAGGAGATGGATAATCCCCAATCCTTGCTCCAACTCTGTTTTGGAAAAGGTCATTCGAGAGTGGAGAAAACTGTTAGCCCAAGAAGAAACAAATTAATAGCGATTCAGACTTGGGGTTCAGACTCCTAAGAACAAAGGGGTGTACATTGACGGCCTGGCCTTTGCTGATGACTTGGCCATTTTTGCTAACGACATAGCGTCAGCAGTCAACAAGATCAATAGGCTGTCAGAAATGGCTGAAAACGTTGGACTCCAGATTTCTATTAAAAAGACAAAATATATGACGAACATCTACGATGGATCTGAATGGATGATAACTAATCCGGGAAAAATTAAATTGAAAAAATATCTCGGTGAAGTCATCCAGGAGAATGGATTAGAAGAAGAAGCAATTAATGTCAGGATAAGGAAGTTAGACCAGGCATAGCAACTGACAAAGAATACCTATAACAAAAAGTATATGAGTATAGGAGCCAAGTTCAGACATTATATTACAGTAAAACTTGAGGGCTTTTAAGCGTCCGAGACTTTGACCATGAAGGGGCAAGGTTAAGCTGAGCGGCTGGGAAAACGAGAACGTAGGATATGCAAGAAAATCCTAGGTAACAGATGGGTTGATGGAAAATGGCGAATGAGAGCAAATAAGGACTTTTACAGCAAGGCAGAACCTATTACAGCATCCATTAAGAAGAGACGCTTGGTATTTTGGGGTCATCTCATGAGGATGGACGGTGACCGACTAACCAAATCTAAGAAAACAAGGCCGAGATGGTTCGAAGAATGTGAAAATGATCTTAGGCAGATTGGTATCTCAGAGAGAAGCCTTCATGATATTTAAATGTAACCCTTTCGCTGCGGCGAGCGCATATATGCGCCGGCTAATATCACCTGCCTACGTGCGCCGAGCGTCCTAAGTCGCCCAGCTACTTACGTGTATCATGTGCGGCGGACGCCTTTATGCACTTAGTGGGCGTTGAAATTCGGCAGCGCTCTAATGCACTTTTGTTTGATTAGTTGTCAAAGTAAAATCAAAACTGCTATAACCCAGCAACAATTAAATATTAATTGTTATATTTTATATACCTAATTATTAATTAGATTATTTCTCAATATTATTTATAACGAATCAAAATAGAGAACAATGTTCTGAGATTGTCACAAGAAGTGATAGCGAAGATAAGGATTTTGCTTTTGAAGGTTTTGATTCAGAAAATAAATCTGAAGCAAATTTATTGCCATTTCCTCCCATGGACTGGTGGTATTCAGAAGATTCGACTACCTCGGAAGTAATTAACGTCCGTAAACGTAGAGTTCTTCCAATTCTTGATTCGGAAAGCGAGGACGAAGAAGACATATTAAATAAAATAGTATGGGCGGACATAGATCTTAATCCGAAGCACCACTACTTTGACCAAAGTCGATCTGGATATGTAGAAGGTAACCCCCGCGCTTCAACAGTTTTAGATTGTTTTGAATTATTTTTCAATGTAGATTTAGTGAGTCATATCGTTATTGAAATGAACAAATATTACACTTACATAATGCAGTCTGAGAAAAAAAATAACTCTCGTTTCCATGATTGGAAAGATACAAATATTAGTGAGATGTATTGCTTTTTAGCTGCCACTATTCTTATGGCTCACGTAAAAAAATATAGCATTAGCCAATATTGGTCTACCGACAAACTTATACAAACTAAATCATTCTCACATATAATGCCGCGGGATAGATATCTGCTACTGTATCGTTTATTGCATTTCAATGACAATAACGAACCAAACATAAATAATCGCTTACAATAAAATTAGATACTGTTCTACAAAAACTAATTACAGCTTCAAAAATAATTACCGTACACGAACGTGTGTATTGATGAAAGTCTTTTTTTATACAAATGTCGCTTGGTCTTCAAGCAGTACATACCAACAAAACGAAGCAGATTTTAAATAAAATCATTTGTTCTATTTGATTGTAAAACTGGTGTAAAATTGGTTTTGTTCTGGATATAATAATATATACAGGCGCATCAACTAACGTAACACGCTGCAATAGCGAAATTGGACTGTCCGGAACTAAAGTTGTTTTAAAACTTTTGGACCCATATCTTGGAAAAGGCCATAACTTATATGTTGATTGAAAACTAGTATTCTAGCCCTATTTTATACCCTACACAAAAACAAAACAGGTGCTTGTGGAATATGCAGGAAAAATAGAAAAGGCTTACCAAATCCGATTAGAAAGCTGGCAAAAGAGAAAGTTGCGTATAAAAATTCTGATAGTATACTCGCATTAAAATGGCACGACAGAAAAGAGGTTTGGATGCTTACAACATTACATAGTGCAGAGGTGCAAATATATAAAAAATTCTTAAACCCAAATGTGTTATTGACTACAATCTGTTGATCGGCAGTGTAGATAAATGTGACATGATTTTGAGCACAATTGAATCTGTACGAAAAACCACAAAATGGCACAAGAAATATTTTTTTCATCTCTTGGACGTCTCGACATATAATGCTAAATACTCTATAAAGAAGTAACGAATAAAGATGTGTTAATAGAGTGCTTTCAAAAACAGAAATGTTGGAGAAATAACTTGAACCAAAAACCTTGATACGGAGACGAACTCTAGACAGAGATACGGCCTGTATAAGACTAACTGAGAGACATTTTCCATCCGCATACACGAAATCAGATATGTCTCGAAACACCAAATCCGTAAGAAAATGTGTTCTATACTCAAAACAAAATAAGCGAAAAAAATCTCATTATGAATGCAAAATATGTGATGTGGGATTATGTGTAACCTGTTACTCCTGTTTTGAAATTTATCACACTTAACAATATTTCTAATTTTCAGTTAAATGTTTTTTTTAAAATTGTTTTTAATTTGTATTAAATGTTAATATTTAAAATTTGAGTATATTGTCTTTTGATAAAGCTAGTTTAATATAATACTAATAATTTTATAGTAATAGTGACATTACGCATCTCATAGTGCATCGTTTATATGAGAGAAGTTCGTGAGGAGCTCGCTTGATAAAAACTAAATCTGCGATAGTATGTAGCAGTAAAAGGGTTAAAAGATTGGTGAACAACTACCAAGGTTTTAAAATGGCATCAACGTCCAAAAGACGGAAAGGACCTTTGTCCGAAGAACATAAACAGGCACATCTTGTTGGGCTCAGAAGATACTGGCATGAAGTCAAAGCTGGAACAAGAACAAGACCTAGACACTAAAATGAGATTGGTTGTTACCACGCAGTTCATCGAGGCTCAATTAGATGTAAAAATATATATATACCATAACTTTCAACATAACTTTCTATTTTACAAGTTGCAGGGTTTAAGTCAGGGTCTCCCGCGCAGAAAGCAGCCAGGCTGCAGTGGCCGTTAGAGCGATATGGACAAAATTCGTCTGGATGCGACTACAAGTGTGTGGAGACTGAAGGCAGCCACATACATTCGCTCTGGCAATGTGGCAATGGGCTGCTATTTAATCAAGCTTATTCTTATGACTGCCGCAGCTAGGAATTCGTGGCCTCCTCGTTCGCGGGCTTCCATACGCCGTCATGTGTTGACTGGCTGCGCAGCCAGGCTGTCTAACACGCGGGATGCCTTATACAGGAGGCATTTATTTAGTTCGACAATACTTAACTGAACCAGGTGTAATATCATTGTTTCTCATATTACTTTATTTACATCCTTACATTTTGCTTTATTAATTAAGTCTTACATATTTTTTGTAATAACCTATATTGCATTATTTGGAACATATATTTCCATTATTGAATGCCAGTCTATTTAGCCACTGTACCTGCTCTTTTTTTCCTCTAACCAATGTGAGTCCAGGGGGGTTAGCCCTTAAAACACTGCGGCCCATTGGCCTATTGTATTTCCCCACATTGTTTCGTTCATGCAAATAGATCCAGTCCCTCTATTAGGTCCAGGATTCTATTTGTCATGTTTTTCACGGGGACTCTCTCAACTGTAATATCAAACTTGTGTCTCCTACGTGCAATTGCTTCACAGTGGAAGATTATATGGGCGGCGGTGTCGTCCTCCTCATAGCATAACCTGCATAAAGGTTCACCCTTCCAGATACTGTACCTGCTTAGTTTTTTTTATAATTAATTGTCAAGAGCAACTGCTATTGTTGTGTGTCTTAATTTACTAGGTTAAAGATTCGATAGTGATATGTAAAAAAAATATGTAAAAAATGTAAAAGTGGTAATTTAATTAAGTTAATTAATTTAATTATTTAATTAAGTGTTAATTTAAAGTTAAAAACAGATTTTACAAATATATTATCAATTCAACAACCTCACTTTCAACAATGCTGGGCCTAGAATATCATTAAACATATTGTTCGAAGTCAAACTTTCGCAAGAAAAATCTATTTTATACTTTTGTTTTGTAGATTTTAGTTTATTAAGATATTAGCTTTAATTTGGAGTTGCAAAACTATTTTATACTCTAGTAGATTTTCGTTTATTGAAATAGTAGCTTTAATTTGGTGCTGCTTGTACAGCCTAACGCTATGCGTTGGGCAATTACTGTACGCTGCCGGTTTTAGCACTAATTTGTATATAATTGGAAATTGAAATAATTGAAAATTAATGAAACATTACATTATGTGCTACGATTTATCAATGAACAAATATTAGTAAACAGAACATTTGACTGTAAGCTATCACTAACTTTGAAAAACATGAAATTTAAACTCTATTCCCTAAGTTGCGCAGAAATTTATTCCACTTCACAAAATGCAGATTTATAACTTTCAGTCATGTGTTAAATGACATTATCATTCATAAGTTCTGTCTACTTGTTTACATATCACTAAAAATTTTACAAAAACTTCGCAAATAGGAATCCTCTGTATTTTCCAATTGAATCCTTGGTTCTAAACATTTAATTCATGTTAATGAGCATATGCCTGAAACCTATCAATATACTTAAAAACAAAGCTGCTTTGGATATACCTGTTAGATATAAGACTTGTTAAACATTAACTAGCAATTCCAATTATTATCGACTTGTCCACTTCAGACTGTAATAGCATTTAAACTAATGAAACCAAAAGAGAGGTTCGCTTATAAATTTAATGAGAAGACCGAAGCAGTCGTTGTAGCTTGCCAATTCTGCAACAAAATTAACTTTGGTAGCCTAATGAATATAAATAGATTTACAGATAAATAATTAGGGGAAGATATTGTGATGGCTATAGTAGATACCTGGAGGGAATATTGTACTCTGTAAGTTCTGGAGAAATAAATAAACGCCTGAAAAAAAAAACGAAGGGAAACTCCCCAATCTGCACCTCCACGTGGTAGAGTATGGTAACACCAGAAAGGTGGCTAACGCCGCGGGGGACCGAACTGTTGTCGGGATATGCAACAAACTTCTTTTCTCGGAAAGAAGAAGCGCAGACCAATCTCTTGTCCTGGGGGGAGAAATCGCCCCCAAAGGCGGACGAACCAATGAAGATGGTCAACGGCATAGAATCAGGCAGACAACTGGAAACCACCTGATAATCTCACAAGAAAACACTATGACATTCCAAGAAAACGATTTCGTAGTGCCATGCGATCCAGCTAGCGACCGGCGCCGTGCCGGGTCCGGGCCGACCGGTGAGAAATATGATACCGGGCATGTGAATGTGAAAGTGAATAACCAGGCATCACATAGAAAAAATGCTAATGGAAGAGCAAATGATGGTATACAGCTACGCAAGAAACTAAACATAGCAACATGGAACGTAAGAGGCCTACTACAGATATGTGAATTACATATTCTCGAACGAGAACTAATGCGTGAAAATATAGGATTATGCGGAATATCGGAAACGCACTGGAAAGATTAGGGTCATTTTGAGACCATTGACCATATTACCTATATATCTGGCCAGAACAAAGCAGAGCGAAACGTAGTCGCAATAGTAGCAAACAAGAAACTGGCAAAATACGTAGAAGGATACCAAGCCATAAATGACCGGCTAATTAAAATAACCGTAAATGCTAAGCCGACAAAGATACACTTACTTTAGGTGTACATGCCCACCTCAGATGCCACGGACTAGGATATTGATACAATGTATCAATTGATTGTGGATAAATCAGCACAAATTCCTCTGAAAGACATCCTAGTCGTAATGGGAGATTTCAACGCCAAAATTGGTAACACATTCAACGACGATCACCTACGTAACAATGTTGTGAAGTACGGACTCGGGGTAAGAAATGAAAGGTGAGAACGCCTTTTGCAGTTTGCCATCAATAACAGCTTGACTATTGCAAACACTATGTTTAAACACCACCCTTGCCGACTCTCAACATGGATATCCCCAAATGGCTTACATAAGAATCAAATCGATTATTTACTCATTAGAACTATATGGAGGACTACTATTAGAAACGTTAAAGCAAAACCTGGTTCTGACTGTGGATCTGACCATAAACTTCTTGCCAACCTAGCAATTAAACTGCATAGAACAACTAGGTTGACACCCCACAAAAGAATGATAACACCGAAGAATTTCAGGAGCTCCTTAATATCTCTAGAAAACCGAATAATTCCGAGAACATAGACCAATCCTGGGAAGATATCAAAACATGGATCACAGAAACTGCACTTAAAAGTACTCCCGTACAAGCAATAATCGGGCGGAAATACTGGATGTCAGATGCAACCATCCCGCTTATAGACCAGAGGAGAATTTTAAAGATGTCAAACGGAAATGTAGAACAAAAGAACGAGCATATAAAACAACTAAGTCATCAAATTAAACGAGCATGCAAATATGATAAAAATAACCAGATTAAGGATATATGTGCGGAGGCTGAACACCATGCTAAACACAATGAGTCCCATGAATTATTCGATAAAATCCCATATTTAGCCAGAGAAATCAAACCACGGACACAAATAATAAAGAATGAAAGGGAAGAAATCATAACAGACAAAGATGAGATCGCGGATGTCTGCAGACAGTACTGCCAGAAACTGTTTTCCGATACCGTGCAAATTCCAAGGTGCCAGCCTACTTACTGTCTAGAAAAGGAGCCAAACATTATAAGATCAGAAGTGGTAAAGGCGATTAAAAAACTAAATAACCGGAAAGCTGCTGGCACGGATAATATAACATCAGAAATCATCAAGTCCATGGGGGAAAGGGAGTAGACGTAATACACTCATTATGCGAAGCAGTATGGAATACCGGGAAATGGACTTCCGATTGGCGAGAGTCTACATTCATCCCACTATTACAGAAAAGGGATCCTACATAATGCAACAACTATAGAACAGTTGCATTTATATCACACACCAGTAGAATTATGCTCACCATAATAAACGAGAGACTGAAACCTTTTCTTCTTCCCCAAATATCCCCAAAATTCGCCAGATCATCGAAAAAGCACGCGAATATAACGTCTACTACAGAGCGTTCGATTCGAGCGTACTGCAGAGCGTTCTACTGCAGAGCGTTCGATTACAACAAATGGGATGCCCTCTGGGCAAACCAGGCCACTTAATGCAATTGCCACGGAACCTCTATGAACACAGCACAGCAAACGTGAGAATAGATCAAAGTTGCTCAAACAAATTTGACGTTAGAGCTGGGGTTAGACACGGGTATATCCTGTCACCAATCCTATTTAACATATATAGTGAGTACGTCATGCGCAAAGTATTCAATGAATGATATGGGGGGATTGCAGTTGGAGGAAGGCGCATAAGTAATCTGAGATATGCCGATGATACTCTTATATTGGCGGCAGATCAACTCGAGCTTGAAATGATCATGACAAGGCTGGGAAAGATAAGCAAAGAGTACGGCTTAAAACTAAACATCAGTAAAACCAGTCATGATAGTAGACCGGAAAACGAACCAGTCTCCACATATCCGACAGGCAGCCGGTTTCGAAGTAGTGGATAAATTTATTTAACTTGGCTGCGTCATCACCAATACAGGAGGTAGCGAAGCCGAAATAAGACGACGGCTAGCAATAGCAAGAACGGCCACAACTAATCTGACATGCATATGGAAGGGCACGTAAATTAGTAAAATACGAAAATCAGGCTATTCTCTACTTTAATTTTCCCAATTGCATCATAGGCGGCTGAAACCTGGTCGATCGGACAAGCGGACAGAAAGAAAATAGATGCATTTTAAATGTAGGTTTACCGACGAATGCTCCTAATATCATGGACGCAGCACCGCACCAATGTATCGATCCTAGAAGAACTAAAAATCGAGGACAGACGGTCCAAGAGAATAAACCGGAACAAAGTGCGGTATTTCGGGCACGTCTCCATAAGACCGGATGCATTAGAAAAGCTGGTGGTTCAAGGCAAAGTCGACGGACGAAGGTCGCGAGGAAGATCCAACCCGATGGGTAGACGGAGTCAGAAGCTTAACTGGACTCTTTCTGCACGAGGCCACAGAACAAGTCCAGAACAGAGAGGAGTGGAAAATGGTAGAAGCATAGTGCCACGAAACCCTTGTGACGGTAATAGGACCGAGGAGGGGAGGGAATATGCCAGTTGGCAACAGATTCAAGTGTCAGTGAAATGAGAGATCAGGGATTGTATATATTAAAGAATGAAAAGGAAAGAAGAAACATATCCGCCTAGGGCGTCCCAGTATAAACAAGTTTCTAGAAGCTGTGACGGACAGCGCTGATGGATTATAATCTATTTTTTTAATACAATATATTTATAAGATTGTAATATGTTTAAAGAAACAAGTTAAGATTAAATATGACGTATATTTGAAATGAATGAGTTGAGATTAAATATGTAACATATTGACAGTTATAATCTGAATCTCGAGACTTAGGTAAACAAAATACATTTAATAAATCTTCGAGTATATCATGCAATTTATATAAAATCAAATTTGCAGAAAAATTATCGACTTTGCAATTTGAAGCAATAGCTTTCAGTTCTATAATACCGTCTAGAGCCATTTTCCTTATTTCCAATATTCACAACATAAACAGAACAATAAAATGCAATGGCGCTCCATCGAAATTCGCAAACGCTTTAGTTGCATAATGTCTTTCTACAAACGGCGATGCCGTGGCACTGGGCTTAATATAGCTTATTGTGCCATTGTAACATTATTACAGCAAATTTGCATAACAGCACGATAATTCTATATCCATATATTTTATAATAAATAACCACGTGATTAATTACTCATATGTAACGCAAACATACAAATTAAATATTTAAAGTTACCAGTAAAAATGTTACGGAATAAACGGTAATTGGTATAATTTGATATAGGAAAATCCAATTAAATAATTACGGTGAAGGCACGTTTTAAAACAGCGCGGGAATTTACTATTTTACCCCGGTTAAGTTTATTAAATTAGTAATTCAATTCCAAATAACCTCTCATTTCTTCTGCCCACGATATCTATTTACACAGAAATTAGTTCCACTGCAAACTTTTACAAACACAACATTGTACACGTGCATACATTTCAAACGAGATTTAAATTTTAAACATTTTTCGCGACGGCGAGGTCGAAAACCGACAGCACAACGGCTCGAACCCACCCCACAATGAGTTTCGTAATATGTTGCCCAAATTATGATCTCCGCATAGATTTCCAGGCGCAAAAACCTCCGACAGGGACGAAACTAATTATGTTAATATAATGCAATGAACTCCCTCGCCGAAACTAGAGCATCCTTTAAAAAAAATATGTTTTCAAGATAAATTTATCTGATAAATCAAGCTGCAGACAAGAAAAAGTTCTTAAAAAATACATTCAAGAGAAAACGGATAAGCTTAGACATATAATGCGGGATAAGTATTTACAAAGGATATTAGACAACGAGACACAAGGCAAGACATAGAAGACCAGACAGACAAGTCTAAGCAGACAAGACTAGAAAGACAAGATTAGACAGATAACACAGATAATAAAACTATACAGACAAGACTAGACAGAGAAGACTCGCCGGAGAAGGCTAGACAGATAAGACTAAAGAGTCGAGACAAGACAGACAAAACTAGACAGAAAGACAGAAATTAAAAGTGATACTATTAGATAAATACAGATACTAATGGATTAAACAGATATGGCTAGATTAGGCACAAGACGACGCAAGAAAGATATGATATTGAAGTCTATAACAAAACAAAACACAAAATACTAGAAACTAGAGTACTATTTATTACATGAACGTTTGGCGTAGAAAGTTGTAAAACTTTCATATAAGTTCTCTCTTTATGTTTATATGTTATAGATTTCGTCTTAGATTAGCCTACAATAAATGTAGAGACTAGAGACTGTGTAGATAAAATATATCTTACGGAGTTTATTAACTATTTATGATGCAATTGCATTAATTTTGTCTTTCTAAGCATCGGAAGATTGTAATACCCACATTATTAAGTAATATAGTTGCTTTAATGTTAATGTAAATTGTTTTAAATTGAATGCATACATTGTGTGATATACGAGAAATATTAAAATAAAAATATATGCCATTATATGTGGTTTATTCGAGAGGCAATGCCATAGAAAATAATCGAAAAAGTTATATGTTCTCAATAGAATAACCCGGAGTATCGAATATCTTCAGATACGTTTCCCAATATTTTATTATCGCAATAAAGTTAGATATAAAGAGGGTTTATATTACGTATATACAATGTATTAAATGCAATTGTTGGGGGCAACGGGGCCCCGCTTTAATACAATCTCGGGTCGATATAAGCGAATCAAAATCGGAATCGAGTTCCATTTTTTAAGACTGCCGCCGTGTGCCATTGTCGGGTTCTGGTGGGACAAGACGTGCGCGGATTTCCAAATCGGCCGTCCACTCAGGGAAAAAGAAAATAGCACGTGGGATGGAATCTAAGGGAGAAAAAGCACAGTTCTGTTTATATGTGCTTCGTTTCACATAACGTACTAATACGGTCAATAAAAGCAGACCCTTTTCTTCGCAGATATTAACCCTGGAACAAAATATGAAGTGCTTCCAACTAAATCTAATGCCGGTTATACGATTGTTTTTATACGTACATAATAATAAGCAGCAGGTTTAATATTGTTGGTGAATTCGCTATAAATTCCATTTTATCACAGATCATTTCAGCGATAACGATACTACATAAATATCAAAATTTAAAGGTCACACGTCCGAACGGTTTCATGAGCATTTTATATATTTTTCAAACACATTTATTACAAACAATAACAAGTATTAAATCTTTATAAATAAATACTGTAAATTAAAGTTATTGCTTTCAAATTTTATTATATTATTTATAAATAAAATTGGTAGTTTCGTCGGAACACAACCTGAATTTATAAATATATTCACCCTTTCCGGAGCTCTATAAAACTAATGAGTCTTTTTAGGACTACCAAAAACAAATCTCATGTGAAATTTGTTCACAAAAATTGACAAATTTCAAATGAGATTTGTTTTTGGTAGTCCTAAAAAGACTCATTAGTTTTATAGAGCTCCAGAAAGGTTGAATATATTTATAAATTCAGGTTGTGTTCCGACGAAACTACCAATTTCATTTATAAATAATGTAATAAAATTTGAACGCAATAACTTTAATTTACAGTATTTATTTATAAAGATTTAATACTTGTTATTGTTTGTAATAAATGTGCTTGTTTGAAAAATATATAAAATGCTCATGAAACCGTTCGGACGTGTGACCTTTGAATTTTGATATTTATGTACTAATTAGTTTTATAGAGCTCCGGAAAGGTTGAATATATTTATATATTCGTGATGTGTTCCGACTTTATTAAGTTTATATGTTTATCTATAAAGTAGCATGGTTTTACCAATGTTAAAATTAATAGTTTCGAGTCACTAGTTTGAAAATCGAGTAATATTTTTCTTTAATTCTTCGAAAGAAAATGATTTTTTATTAATGATCATTTTATTTTTCAAAATATGTACATAACATATATTAGCCACACACAAATATTTCTGGATATAGCATAGTTTAAACGTTATAAAACATCAAAGTTAGTTTTAATGTATTACTTGTGTATTACTTATGTGTCAATAATTTAATCTATAGAATCGATAGATAAGTATACTGAGCCGATTATTGTATATTATATAATATAATTTTGTTTTGAATTTTGAATCAATTTTGTATTCAAAAACATAATATACATTATCTACATACATATTAATAGATAAATACAGATACTAATGTATTAAACAGAAAAGGCTAGATTAGACACATTAATTTTTTATCTGTACCTAGAATAATTTTTAAGATCATTAATTTTTAAGATAATAATCAAAGTTAATTTTAACTTATTAGTTATCAGTTTCTTCTGTATAAATAACTTAAATCCTAATTACGTACAGCGCGCCGCGGTGCTTAGCGAAATCTTATTTATAAGGCGCTACTACAGAATACCGTCAATGCTTAAGTGATGTTTATATAGTTAAGAGCCGGCATATTTTATATTGATCTTGGATATAAAATTAGGACGATTTGATTTCAAGGCTTCATATGTCTTTTTTTATTTCTTTAGTGTGATAAAGTACTTGGCTTACATGCTATAATTATTTAGGTTTGTAGTAAATATTAATCTGCATAGTGTTTTGGAAGTGATATCGAATTTTAAAATATCAAATCTATAAACAATAAGAAAATAATACAAACGAAAATTATTTACTTAATTAATTGTTGTCAAGTAATTAGTTAGATTTAGTTTTTTTTTGTATGGTAATCCTCCTTCAAGGTTTCAAGGCAAAGTCGACGGACGAAGGTCACGAGGAAGATATCCAACTCGATGGGTAGACGGAATCAGAAGCTTGACTGGACTCTCCCTGCGCCGAGGCCACAGAACTAGCCCAGAACAGGGATGAGTAGAAAATTGCTTTAAAAGTAGATGCATAGTGCCACCAAACCCTTGTGATGGTAATAGGACCGAGGAGGAATCCTCCTTTCCATACATTAAGGAATTTCAGAATATGTACATAAAACACGATTCTCTCCTTTTGCCGTTTCTCACCTTTTTTACAACTCTGCAGTGCATTTGAGGATTTTTTTTGCCTAAACTAGTAATTTTCACAAACCTGTTGTCATCATCAATGTTGTCTCATATTTGCTGAAAGCCTCATTGATGCATTTTCGTGAGAGTCTCTCTAAGTTGCATTTCCAGAACTTTCTCAATGAATTTATTCATTAGCAATCCAATCATTCGAAATTTATTTAAAAAAACACAAAAAAGAGCTTTCAAATTTTATTTTCTTTCCGGGATTCAGGACCTAATAATAATACAACAAATGAATTGAACAGAGCACAATTTAACATAATCATAAATGCCATCTTTATTCATTTAACAGTTTTTCTTATAATTGGACTATAAGCAAGGTATCGACCTGGAAAATCAACTCCCTTCATACACATATTATAGTCCAAAATACTTTCCGGTTTTTGTATCTGATCGCCAGTTTTCCGATTTATTTTATGGGTTTCTATCATTCGAGTCGAAATCATTCTCAACGCCTGTCCAGACGCTCCGTTTTGCAAACCTTTTGTCTGCGCAGTTGTACGTTGCAGATATAACGTTGCGTGTACTACTACATGTACTAGAGAAATTGGGTTAGGTTAGGTTTTCTCTTTACTCCACCTTCTCTACAGAAGTCATGTTCTCCGTCTGTCAACTTAATTTTTTTTAAGTTACAAGAAATTATTCGAATTACAAGTTTGAAAATCGAGACATATTATTCTGTAATTCTGCTAAAGGAAATGATTTTTTATTAATGATCATTTTATATTCAAAATATGTACATAACATATACAAGAAATCGTGTGATAGCCCGCGGTTTATTGTTCCACAAATTATTTGGAGAGTAATTTTTATGCAAACTCAACACTGTTGTAATAATTGTCCATATTAACATGGTGCCAAATATTTTTATAGCAGTCTAAAAGGTTTACGAACAAATTTTGCAAATTTTCTTCATTGCTACTGTCAAATAATGTCACATAAAATTCTCACTAATAAGCCGTACTTTGTAATGTTTCCTAAGTTGTACACTCGGGAGCTTACTCGACCTCTGGGCTTCACGGCTTTATCCAACGAAAAATTTTGTTAAAATTTATAGTTTTTTAATTTAATCAAATTTTTCTACAAAATATTCTATTTTTATCACTCATGCACAATAGTACTATCTTGGTGAACTTATTTATTAAACATATTGAACATATTTATTGAACTATGTTACATAACTTGAATAAAAAAATGCAATTATTCGAAATCGCTAGGCTACATTAAAAAAAACAAATAAATAAAAATAAAATGAATACAATCAAGACCTCGGTATTATAAAAGTGACGTGATGCGTCAGATTATATTTTCATAACAAAATAAAAAATAAAATTAAAGAAAACGTTCTAAAGTGAGTGTAAATACTATGGTGATACGGGAGACTGAGGAGAGTTCTTATGACGAATCCACACCACCAGAGACAATTGAAAAAGCAAATTCTTCATTATTTATTCAATTTGTTAAGGCACCTGGATCCTGAACTTGTAAGATACCTCCACTCTCATAAGTGATAAATAATCGTGATAAAATATCGTTTGTAATACGGGCGATATTGTCAATTTCACTCCCGAGCGAATGCGCGCCCTCACATTTTGCTATCGGGTAATATTGACAACCTTTCGCCCTAGTTAAAAATGTACTATATTGATTCCACTAAGAAAAGTCGACTTGCGTCTCTATGCCTTGCATTATTATCAAGAAAATGTAGTGATTTTAGTATTTGAATCTATTTTTGCTCATAATTTAACCATAAATTGGCGTTTCCATGTACGGATCAGTAGTCCAGTAATCATTCACATTATTTTTCCTGACTTGTCTCATTATTATATTCAAAGCTGAAAAAATTTTGACTTCGGTTGCTAGTTTTTAGGGTTTTGGAAAAAATGGAGAATACGACCCTCAATAAAACAGGGGGTTGCGGACTTATACCTGGTGTAGATTGTAGTATTGGTGGATGCCACTTGTACTGCGACCTTCGTAGATCTATCTACTTACCTGGTGTAACCTGGTGTTTGGTGTAGCTGTTCTGCTGTAACTGTTTCGTCTTTGGCACTGTTTAACTAATAGCCCAGTCATTTTAGCACTTCACCCCGGAATCTGACAGAGGAAGCTGAATTTTTGTACAAACCTTTATTTTAGCATTACAAATGTTGTCTCAAAACTCACATATGCCAACATGTGAACGTCCTTAGATATTCAAGGTCAAAGGTCGCAAAAATCAGTTTTTTAAGAATATGCCGTTTTTTCTGCCCCCTACCGTATTTGCATTTATTATAAAAGTTGTAGAGAATACATTTCTCTACACATTTCATTTCATACCTTTTTTTATACGTCGAACTGTTTTTGAGATAGAGGACGCTCAGCCATGCGTACCTTAGCGCAAGGTAAATCCTGAATCCCAAGGTATTATACAGTTTTTTTACATTGCATTGGCCACAAGCTAAAGAACATTGCATCCCTAACTTATAGCAACCACAACGCGGACCACAACCATTCTTTCAATTGAAGAATAATGAAGTGAATGTTGGGTTCATCTGGTGCAGGTGGTTTGTTACCGGCGTTAGGGTTTCATTTTGCAATACCCAACCCAATTCATGGGGTTGAATTAGAATAGCATTAAAATATATTTAGAATGATTTACTTCATTATTTAATTATTTGTATGTCAATAATAAGTAATATTTGATGACTATTTAATTTAAAAGAAATAGAAATATAAGTATAAGTTATTAAATTGTAATTTAAGTACTTAATATTTAATAAGTAATTAGGTAAAAAAACGTTATAATACATTGGGATTCAGGATTAACCTTGCGCTAAGGTACGTATTTCTGCTCATCAGCAATCCACACTCTGTTCCCTCAAAAAATCTCAAAAACATATCGACGTATAAAAAAAGGTTTCAGATAAAATTGAGAAATGTAGAGAATTTTATTCTCTGCAACTTTCATAATAAATCCAAATACGATAGATGGCAGAAAAAACGAGATATTCTCAAAAAACTGATTTTTACGACCTTTGACCTTGAATATCTAAGGACGCTCACATGTTGGCATATGTAACTTTTGAGACAACATTTTTAATGCTAAAATAAAGGTCTATACAAAAATTCAGCTTCTTTCTTTAGATTCTTTAGATTTGCATAAGTGAAGCTTCTACATTGCTTGGTTCAATTAATATTCGCGTTTTTTGTTGAAAATAATTGTTGACATTTTCAATGTGACAGATAGTAGAAGCGAACGCATACTGACTCGACGACGACGTTACCACGTTTATTTTTTTAAGAGAAATATTACCCCATATGCAATACAAAATATCGATACTTTTTTAGGATATATTGATATTTTGTAATAAATATGTTGCAATAACTTAATTTCCGGTCTAGTTATCATAAAATTTAACCTAATCTAACCCGGTTTAATCTTTTTTCTAACCTGAAAAAAACAAAAGTCCTTACCACATTATCCTATTTTGGATCGAAAGTTCGCGCTGCCGCGCGTATGTGGTCTTAATTTATCTGCCGCTTCGCGGTGTACAACCTAATCTAACCTGGGTGAAACCAACAGTCCTTGTCATATTATCCGATTTCTTACGAGATCAATTGAGAAATTGTGATCGACCACATACGCGGGCCAGAAAAATCACAATTTCTCAATTTTGCTTAAAAAGTAAAAGTGGCAACGCCGAGATGATTGCATTGGCATACTTTTTGTCACGTGACCAGAAATTTAAGAGTCAGAACACAATTTTTTATTAAACCAAGCAATGTAGAAGCTTCGTTTTTGCTTTCCGATCTTAGTTAAACAATGCCTAAGACGATTAACAACAGTTACAACAGATAAAAGTCAGGAACTCTAAGTTTCAATGAGGGTTGTATTCTCCATATTACCTCGTGTTTTTTACACATTTATGCTTTATCTTTTGAATATAGCATCTATTTGTCTCTGTTACTGATAATTGAAAAAATCTTTACCTATGAACAAATCCACCACTTCTGAAATATTTTCTGCATTTCTTTTGAACAGTTTCACACCAGAATTATCCAAAAACGAATTTGAATAGTTTTGTTCTTCTTCCAACGTAATTTGATTTAATTTAATATTCGTTAAAGTCTTCGGAATCAATGCTTTCAGATACAATTATAATTGGTAAAGCTTTTCTTTTTCCTGAATCATCGCTTTCACTTTCTTCATAATTTTCAACCCCAGATCATATATCGGTACATACCTCATTACATATAATAATTAATTCAAAGTCTTCTTCCATTATAGAAGGTAACCAAGGTAAACAATTAAATTAAATAATTAATTCATTAGTTAATTTTTGCAGAATGTAACCTAACTTGTAAACTGTTTGTTATAATGTATATCTTAGATATTTACTATGCCATTGACAATGAAAACAGAAAACGTACTACGACGTCAACGGCGACTAGTTGAACAAAAATAACGTACTACTCGACGGCGCACACTGGGACGGATTACGAATTTACGGCGACAAAAATAAAATTTTACAATGTCTCACAATTAAGCAAAACCACTTAAAATGTATGGGAACGTGTTAAACATCGCTCTTGTCCCTTAGGTACCAAAAAGGAATTATTTGTGCTGGTTTTTTAACAAAGTATACGTTTGTTTTGTGTTTGTGTTAAAAAATTGTGAACTTTTTAAATATGGATAATATATCTTCAAGTATGTATTTACATGAAATACTATCAAATTTGTAGAAAGTTTTAATCAACACGGTTAAAAAAAAAGTTTTGTTAACGACTATCGTAAATTAAAAAAAAATTGTAATAAACTGCAATAAATTGCTTTTTAAAAAAAGTTCCGCATAGTTCCGTTAAATTAAATAGTTTGTGAAACAAAACAAACATTGACAATTCTATAAAAGCAAAAATCCCGTCCACATCGTTCCAGCTTACTGAGAATTACACCTTTTTTCCAGGTAGTCGTAATGACCACCATTTGCAAGAGACAACGTTGAATAGAAATCAACTATTTTTTGTTAAGTGAACTAAGTTTTTATAAGTTTTCTTTGTTAAAGTGTAATGAACGATTAGTATAATACGTGTTGGATAAGTTTTGTGTCAACGACGGTTGTGAATTTGAAAAAAAATGTTGCACTATTATCGTATTAAATAAAATATATTTTTTCCACTTAAATTTGCATTTTTAATTAATCGTGTACATCTAATATAGACTAATTTTATATTAGAATTATCAGAATTTCATTATAAGGTAATATGTGAGACAAAAAATTGAAATGAACTGGATTTTATTTTTGTCGCCGTAAATTCGTAATCCGTCCCAGTGTGCGGCGCTTAGATTTCGGATAAAAAATGACGTACTACTACATCAACGACTATGAGATTGTAAATGAGAAAAACATATTAATACGTCAACGGGCAGTAATGTGTTAATATTTAGACTAGATAGATAAGCAGATTATTGTATATAATCTCCAAGTAATATTTAAGATAATATAATTGAAAGTAGGATATTATCATTACGATATCTTCAAATCTGTCAATAACTGGAATTACACTGATATCTTCTGTTGCTCTTTGGCACACTTTGCTCAAGATGCGTTGTGTGAGCCGTTCGCTACGTCAAAGCAAATACGGTCAAGACGGTCAAGACAAACTTTTGTCAGTGGCTGAAGGCCAACAGGTATTATAAAAGAGTAAAGAAAATAAAGTTAGAATTTGTGTAATTACTACCTTAGAGTTTAAGATAAGGAAATCTCGTCGGCTCCTCATCCAACGGGAATTCTTATCTGAAGGAAAATTGACATATAGCGTAAATTAATAAACAAACAATAGATTCCGGTTTTGGAATTCGTATCGCAAGGCCATGGATGGATTGTGGTTATTTTTTAACTTTTAATTTCAGATAATTTTCTGTAGGAAGTTTTTTCAATATTTAGTCTAGATGAGATGTGAGGTCTTAAGATTAGGATTATTCTAAATCTGTATTGTTGTATCTGTTGGTTATTTATATAACTTAATACATAGACTAGATAGGTAAGTAAATTAGATGGTTTATTTAACAAGAATGTCTTTGAGTTATATTTCAAAAGTGTGTTTATATCTAGTCTAGATTAGGAAATATATAGTTCCAGTGTCCAGATATTTTCAAATTGATAAATTTCACCCAATCAGCAATATTTTTGATAGAAACGAACACAACTAAACCGACTGCATTAATTGAAACGTTACCGAATTCAATAGTTTATTTGAATATTGAATAGAAATAACAAACGTTTTCAATATTTGCATACCCTTTTTTACTCAATTTTCTGCTAGAGTTATTTGCAATAAATGCTATTCGACAAGTTTCCTGGATATATAGTATTTATCTGAACTTAAATACATGTATCCAACAACCTATATGTTATTTTTTCTTCCAGTTGTGTTATTAAGCCGAAGGCTACTCACATGCGGTCAGATAGACAGGGATAAATATATGGGAGTGAGCAGCAGAAATTAGACGGGCCAGACTAGTTGGAGATAAAAACGAAAGAAGATTATGAAAGGGTGAGTATTTGAAATGTACTAAAACAAGCATAGGCCTCCGATGCATGGTGCGATTTTACTCCAAACAAGTTTATTGCAAAATTACTTTCGTCTGCGGAGCGATTGGATATAATTTTAATTTTATACGAAAAATTTAGTCCGTAAATCTCAATTTATTATACCAACTTTATTAGTAAGAGGTAGTTTCGAGCCTGTATGGCCTTTTTTGTACTTTCCTTCTGCACAAAAAAATTTCCATTACGTTTAAAATGAAGGAACCTATACCATTTAATTTTTTTTATTACCCTCGGGTTGGAAAATATTTTCCTTGAAATTTCCCTTATAATATACGCTCGAGTCTCAACACACACATACACACGTATATACACATAAGAGAAAAATCGCCCTTTTAATAACATATATAAGAAAAGAGCTTAAATTCATAAATACACTTAATAGCATTAAAAATGTTTTCGTTTGCACGTAGCAGTATGAACGTATTAAAGCTTTAGTGTGTGCTTTACAGTGTGTGTGTGTGGTAGATTCCAGCGAGAATTGTTAGAATCTCCAGTCTAGACCGAATACAAAAATTTAGAAAGGTTTTCTTGTTCATTCAAAGATTGTCTGCTTTTGGTATAGATTCTAGTTACTGTATTTTTTTTCATTTAACAAGTCTATTATATATTTATATTACCCAAAACTAAACAAGCTTTGGCAAAAGTAGACAGGACTGTACTAGATTGGTAAGACTGAACTAGACTAGACAAGCATGTACAATACTGTACAAGACTAAGTAAGTCCACCAGTTCTGTCTAGTTTTATTATCTGTGTTATCTGTCCATCAGTCCATCAGTTGAGATTCAGCACGATTGATCAAACCTTAACGGTGCGCACATCGAGAGAAGTACGGAATATAACATTCCTCTCCATGTGGCATTTGTGGACTATCAAAAAGCCCTTGACTCGACGGATGGGCGATGGATAGTTCTAGTATAGACTCTAGATACTCATTCTTGATTCAATATATCTTCGAACATGTTACCTTGCATGTCAAGCTGGAAGATACCATCTCACCCACAAGTTTTACCCTAGCGTTGGAGACCGTTCTTAAAAATGTTTCTTGGGAGCGCAAGGGAGTCGACATGGACGGCAGCCGCCTTAAACACCTATGCTTGCCGACGATATTGTACTTAACAGCAACGACTCAGATGAACTAGGGATAATGCTACGTGAACTCGAAGAATTCTCTCAAGCTGTGGAGCTGAAAATTAATCTTCAGAAAAGTAAAATCATGAGTCAGAGCAATTAATGGTGACCATTGATAATCCTGCTCTTGATAAAGTCGATGGGTATGTATGTCTGAGAGACCACATCAAGTTGGGAAGGGACCGTCTATTTTGTTGTTTTTTTATACGCAGGCCAGCATTTGAAAGCCAGCATTCCATCAAATATGACACTATGATGCAACGATTTCTATTGTTATCAAATTGTTAATACCTGAACTGACTGTCGTGGTCCAGTCTGGACAATTTCTTTTCGTGTTTGTCAAATATGTACCACCACATTTGGGTTTTTCTACTCTACTTAAATCATCTTCATTGTCGGGCCAGGTCAGTCCATGCTGTTGCATTTCTGTCACCAAGAATCGTCTCCATAGTGCTGTAAATGGACAGGAAAATATAACGTGTGCGGCGTTGTCGTTTTCTCCACACTTGCGGAGGGGAGAATCTTTTTACCCAAATCTGTGGAGATACGCCTTGAAGTTGCCATGACCTGTTATAATTTGGATTGCATGGTGGGATAGACTGACGTTTAAGCTACACCTAGCCTTTATTGATGGTACAAACAGCTTAGTCCACAAACCTGTTGTAGCTGCATTCCATCTGTCCTGCCAGAGTTTCTCGAAATGTCCCTTGGAACCAGATTTCAGCGCTTGTTTCAGTGCAACCCGCTCGCTCATTGCCTTCGACTCCAGCATAGTCTTTAATACAATGCCATCAGATAATATTTTTCCTTGAAACTCTTGCAGGTGTCGTCCATGTCTCCATCAACGATTCAGTGGCTCCTTTCAAACTTTTCAGTACATCGAGGACATATCGGCTGTCACATATGAAGTTGGAAAAGTTTTGACAGTCTCAAATGGTACTTTACCTATGACAACTATTAAGGGTGAATGTGTTCTTGTATGTTAACGTTCAGTTCGATATTGTTCAAGATATTTAGTAAGCCTATTATGTCTGTAAGCCTATAAATTAACGTATCGTCTGCAAATTGGTGTAAGCTGAGAGAGCTAGTTGCCTGAGGGGGATGTCTACTGGAAGAAGACCTGTAACCACAAAGCTGCCTCTGTGGATACTATACCGCACCTATAGGATTTCGCAGCGCGGATGGTGCTGGGGCGCTGTATGCCCAAGAGCTTGAGGTTTCCTTTCACGCTACATGACTTCTGCCAGAACGGATCTCTATATAATAATGCGGGTTCTATCGCGCCGCGATAGATTTCGGAGAGCGCTCTTCTTTCTGCTCTATTCTTTCCCCATTCCTTCTTTGCAGCGATACCTAATTTTATACTCAGTTGTTTCACTTTACTACATGTCTGCTTTATGTGTTCCTTAAAATTCAAAAGTCTCTCTATAGTGACACCTAGATACCGGAGATTCTGTTGCCTTTTAATTTATTCGTGTCCTAGAGTGAAAACGGGACTCCTTTGACTTGAGGATCTGCTGAAGAAGAGGGCTTCAGTTTTTTGGGCATTGTAACTGAGCTTAGTTTTAGTTGCCCACTAGCGAAGATTTTCTAGAGGACGGTCAGTGGTCTTTGTCAGACCAACAATTGTCCTGCTTTTACAAAGCAAAGGAGTATCATCGGCATAGGCTATGATCTCATACTCTTCAGGCAGATTTCTTTCAAAGATGGTTCCATACAAAATATTCCAAAAATCTGGACCTGATTTAGTACCCTGTAGACATCTTTTGCTAATTCTTTTCTCGGCGTACAAACGTGGTTCGCTGATAATGACGTTGTGTTCTGAAAAATAGCTCCTGGCTAATTTTACGAGATTGTCGGAACAACTTTCTCTATTAGCCTGCAGATAATAAGCGGCCACCAGGCGTTATCGAATGCCCCACTTACATCTAAGGCTATGGCAGAACAATAATACTTAGATCTTACCGACTCACGTGTGAACCTGTCCGCTTCAGAAATAGTTGGGAAACGACAGACAGCCGAAATCACCAGACGTATCGGCTTACTTAATCTTGGCGACGTTTGGCAGGCTCAGCTACATTCGTCGGGAACCACGAATCCCTATAAACCTCAATGGGACGATTTATGACCCATGCATCTTGCCATTCGCACCGTATGGTCTCGAGACTGTAAATCTAACGATGTACATCGCAAATCGACTTCGAGTCTGCCAGCGAGCGATGTAGCGAGCGATGCTGGGAATCTGAATGAGAACAGGGGTCGTGGTTGTGGTGGAACGAGTGGTGCCTCTTAAGTGGCAATGAGTGGGTCACATAACGAAAGACAACATCAAGTGGACTAAAATCCTATTACAATGGAAGCCACGAGGATCGAAGAGAAGTGTTGGCAGACCTCAGATTAGAGAGACTGGAACATGCTGAACGAGACGAGAGTGGGAGACTGAGAGAAGAGACTATATTGAACCTGACTGGAACATGCTGACCTAGGTTACAGGAAACTGAACAAGACTAGACTATAAAAGGCTACGCGACCCGAAATAACAGAAAATTAGTTACATATGCTTATTTTAAAATAGCACCTTACAAATCAGGTATCCATTTATATAACAAAATGCCGCACTCAATGACAACGCTAACCATCAATAACTTTAAAACAAAATTAAAATCATTTCTACACCAACATGCTTTTTATAGTGTTGCTGTATTCATAAACCAAGTAGGAAACTTTGAAGCATCAAGCTAAACCTTTTAGTATAATTTGTATATTGTTATATCTATTAATTGTAATGTATATTAATTTTGTAATGTTGTAAAATGTATAGTTTTACCAATTATCATTAACCATATTTTTAATTTGTATTGTATTTCGACTTCTCTAATATTGCAATCACAATGAAAAAGACCAATAAATTTCTAATTCTTATTCTTATTCTTAAAAGATAGTCACAAACAAAGGATATAAGTTGAATATGACTATAGAAAATGCTGAAAAAATCGTACTGTGCAGGAGAATTCTTGACAAGTGTTGAGACTAATTGACAATAGTTGATTATTTTTCCCCTAAGTTTGGGGGCGAAGGGATGTTTAAGAGGAATTTTCACAAAGTAGAGAAACGTGAATTAAAATAGGCATTTTATTTAAAACTAGAAAAATTATCGGTTGTGTCCTTGCGGATTTATATGCAGATGTACATAACTGATTAAGTCCACTTTGAATTTTGTTTATATTTGCAAGAAAACTAATATATCCCGTTTTTACAGACTTCCTTAAAAGGTCTGGATAAACAGTCGCCTTAGGTTTGTGAAACCTATTATTCATCCTTCGTTTGTTTAGACGTAAAAAGCCCTTTGGAGATTTTATCTATTCCGTTGTGAGAAACCCCATTTTTTTTATTTTCCGCTTTCCTTCCCGGCAGTTTACTAACTAATCATTTTATTGCATTCACTTTCTTTTTTATTCTTTCGTTTGTTATTTTCATTAATTAGTCTTTCCCAAACGAAATATGTATTATAATACTTTCTTGTTTGTTGTATATAAATTAAGCACGCATAATGTTTCATTAACATACTAATATTCCTAAAATTACATATTTATTAGGCTATTATATTATAAACCCGCCTGAAAGTTGATCAGTAAGCTCATTTGGACTAGTCTGGTTAACTCGTGGTATTCGGTTTATCCAGTCAATTAGAATCAAGCTCGTGTTGGGTGCTTTGTCACACATGATTCAGTAACATGATTCTCTAGGTTGTCTCTTGTGTAAAGCAACAAAAGCATGTAATTAAGTTAATTGTAATGGTAATTATGATTAACTCTGCGGCCCACAAGATTTTGCTACAAATTACGCAAAACACTTTTAATTGAATAATTTATATACAAGATATTGAATTATTTATAATTTTCAATACATATTTCAAAACTTGAGTTTATGTGGATATAAGATCCTTGTTCATGCGGTGTCCCTAAATATTTAAATACGCTCATCTAGCCCTGCTTTATCGCCTTTAGCCTTGGACTTAATTTGTTTATTCCATTATTTTAACATAATATATTATTTAGACCATTACAGCTGTTGACAGCTCATATTGAATATTACTGCTATTGACTATAGTGACTAATAATTAAAATTAAATAATTTCCTACAAGAACAAATAAATTAATAGCTCATTTGTTTTGTTTTAACTTAAATTTAAACTAAAATTGTATTGAAGTCATAATCTAGCCCAGGGGTCGGTAACCTATGACCCGTGGGTCACCAAGTGACCCATTTGATTATTTCAAGTGACCCACTTTTTTCCGAAAATAAAGTAATGTCAGTAATGTGTTAATTTTATAAAAGTTGTCGTCTAATATGTACTTCATTATTTAAATACCCATTGAATATAAGCACATCCAGACAATCTACCCTCGTATATTGTAGAACGAACGTAAGGTAAACTATGTAATTATAGGATGGTTCCACAACCTTTTAAATAGGCAACTAAATGTGGTATGTTGACAAACTTGAAAAAATTAAAGATATCTTAATAATGAATTAAATATATATATTATTGTTTTTTATTTGCGAAGTCATTAAATAAGTGCAAATCTTACGCAATAATTTAATAATTTCGCAAATAAAAAACAAATATTTGAAAGAATAAAAGTTATGCTATTGTGAGCTAGAGCAGTTCATCGTCGCGTTGAAGCTGTGCCCAAAATATTGATGAACAGGTCAAGAATGATTTGTTATCTAGTGACGGAATTAGCATTACTGCTAATGAAAGTACGGATATAAATAGTATGGGTAGGCTTGCAATTATTATTAGATTTGTGTCAATAAATAGTTTGAAGGTCATTGAGGAACTGTGCGTTCTTGCTTCAATGAATGAAACGACCAAAGGCACTGCCATTTTATTAACACTTGACAAAATGACAGTGTGGATGTCATTTTTGCCACGAAACTCTCTTTACATTTATCTTTTCATGCATTCCAAAACCTGTAAGCAGCCACCCATGCTTTCTTACATATGAACTTAATGTGCTCATTATTGGACCCATTACTATCAAACATAAATCCTAAGTATTTGAATCTGCTAACCTGCTCTATAACCTCTTCCCCCCACATCAGGCTTTGCTCTTTCTTACCAACTTTCTTTCTAAAGAGGAAGTAAATTATTTTTCTTAAAAACTGATGGTGCTCCAAGTATGAGAGGAAAAACTGTTGGTTTTGTAAAACTAATGGAAAGCGTACTTAGCCGCTCACATTTATTGTTTCATTGTATTATACATGGAGAAAATTTATTTGCAAAAACTTAAGGATATAATGGAAAAGGTTGCTAAGATCGTAAACATGTTAATAGCGCGATCAGCATTAATATACAGCAGCTACAAAGATTTTTTGGAGGAAACTGAATCGAAATATGGAGATTTGCTGTTACATTCTGAAATACGATGCTTATAGGTTTGTAGAGTATTTTGATTCTTCTTCTTCTATTGCTTTACCTCTATGTACGTTGACGAATTATCATTTATTGAATAATTGTTAATGCTTTGTTTATTGATGCTTGGCACATGTCACCAAACTTTTTGATTCCGGTCCAGTTCCTGATGTTCCTAAGCCATGATAGTTGTTTACGTCCGATGTCCCTTTCGCTTTCTATATTTCCCTCGAGTATGAACTGGGGAATTCGATATTTTTGCCCCCTTATTATGTGCCCCAGATACCCGATCTTGCGCTGCTTTATGGTATTGAATGTGGAGAGATTACTCTCCACATCTATCCTTCCCAGCACTTCCTCGCTGGTAATGTACACCCTTAGGATACGGAGCATTCTTCTGATTATCCTCATCTCGAATACCTTCATCTTGTTACTGGATGCTACTTTCATAGTCCAGGTTTCTGCTCCATACCGTAGGACTGGCCAAACGTAGGATTTGACCATTCTGTGGCGGATTTCTAAATTTTGGTTTTTATCGCGTAAAAGGGAAAGTTTATTAAGGGAAGTAGTTTGTTGAATGCCTGCCTGGTTTGTTCTACCCTACTATTGATCTCTTGTAGTGGATCCCATCTTTCGTTTACTAGTATGCCTAGATATTTTGTGCTCGTAGTTCTTTCGATTGCTTCACCTCTCGTGATGGACGCCCCTGCCTGATTATTACGGCTTATAACCATGAATTTTGTTTTGGATCTGTTCATTCTTAGTACAGCATCTCACCCCTTTCTGTTCATGTTGTTCATTAGTAGCTGTAGGTCTTTCTGGTTGCTTACTATTAACACAGTTGATCTGTGTATCTTCTATTGTTTATTGTGATACCGTTCACTTTTATTCCGATTTCTAGATAATCTAAGGCTTCTGAGAATATTTGTTCGACGTAGACATTAAAAAGCATTGGTGACATTATGAATCCTTGACGTACTCCCCTTTTAACCTCATTTCTTCTGTCGGTAATTGGTTGTTAATTCTGACGTAGGCCGACTGTTACCAGTATAAGTTTTGGATTATTATTACGTCTTTTTCACGTATACCAGCTCTTTTTAGATATTCGATGAAACGTTCGTAGTTGATACTATCGAACACCTTTTCATATTCGATGAAGCACATGTCCTTTCTTTGCTCATAACAGTTTTGTACCAATGTGTTTAGGCAGAATGTTGCTTCTCGTGGATTGGTGCCGCTCTTAAATTCAAACTGAGTGTCTCCGCTTAGCCACTCAAGTTTATTAAATAGCCTAGTATGTATGATGCGTATGAATATTTTTAGTGCGTGACTCATTAGCGAGATTGGGCTGTGATCTTTGCATTTGTTTGCTGTTTGCTTCTTGAAAAGCATTATGAACGTGGACTTTGGCCATTACTTTAGCCAGCATTTTAATGATATACAAATATTTCTTCACGAAATCGGTGAATAGATCTCGAACTCAGTGATAAATAATGGTTTCATTCAATGATTTCAACGTACGACTCCAAGGAGATAACCACACAATTTTGAAAATGTATGAGGAATGAAATAGTGTTACTTCGAAATTAATATTATTTGAGACTAACATAAAAACAAAATAATTTCATTTTCTCATCACGCTAGACGTGAGAAACGACTTAAATACTGAGTCCTGGCAGCACATAATGATTGAAATATCTGGAAAAGGCCTATTTCCATATCTACAATGGATGATAAGGAGCTACCGTACGATCATATACGAAATAGGAAACGATGAAATAGAATTCACCGTATCAGTGGGGTTCCTTAAATATCGGTCCTAGGCCCTGGGCAATCCTGGACGTGAGAAACCCTTTTAATTCTGCGTACTGGCAGCAGATATAGAGCGGCGATACAAACAAAAAAGCCGCCGAAAAGAAAAATCGCCACCGTTGATTGAGCAATTTTGATGATGATCCTGCAACTTCTTATACGTATTAATTTCTCTTCGGTTGTGTGCTACAGAGGGAATAATGAAAAGTTCGTTGATGCGCATATCGGAAATTATTGTATGATTTTGGAACTGTTGACTGAATTCGATCCTTTTTTAAAGAGTCATATTGGACAATTTGGGAGTTAAGGATCTGGAAGTTCCAGTTACTTATTCAAGACTGTTTGCGATAAGTTTATTCTCTTGGTGAAAATGCCTATGAGTGGACTGTATTTAACGTTGACAGATTATAAATCGGAACAACAAATCGGGGGGGGTTGCCACTTACCTTCTAGTTGCAAAATGTCTTCGTTTCCTGCCCTGTTGAAACGATCCTCCTGTCGCCTACTAATTTGATGGAGGAAACTGGATGGAATCAAACAAGAACGGGATTCCGCGGAGAACCCTTGAAACGCAGATCTTTGAATAGGCAGAATTCTTAAATCTTTCCATTCAACTAAATGAGCGTGGTCGCCTACCGTTTGAGACAAAAATGTGCAAAAACTCTTAAACACTCTCTCCGGACTGAACGTATACTCACTTATTTTAACTAACTCGTGCAGCGCAGGTTTTTTACACTTATTCTAATCAAGAATGCTACGCGAATTTTAATTCGACGCGCGCGATAAACATCGGCTGGAATTAATTTATCGCGCGATTAACAATCGTTCTCTTTCGATAGGCTGTAAAGCCATCAAAAAAAGGGCCCGAACAGTGTTTCATAAAACCTTAAAATAGATAGGAGACGAGAAAAAAGGGGCTAAATATTTTTCCTTAATCATCGATTCAACGCCAGATATAGCACAAGTGGACCAACTTACTCTTGTGATTAGATACGTTTTGGAAACAGGCGAACCGCATTAAAGATTTATTATGTTTTTGCTATCAGTGGGCCATAAAGCTGAAGAAATGTTTTCTGCCGTTATTTCGGAACTCAAAACACTGGGCATAAATATTGAAGATTGTCGTTTGATAATGCCGCGAACATGTATGGTGCGTAAAATTGCTTACAGACTAAAATTCAAAGCCATGCACCTTTTGCACCCTCTGCCCACTCTTTAAATTTAGTGGCAGAAGCAATTGTTGAATTTTGTACAGAAGCTTGTCGCTCCTTCATGTTGCTTCAAGAAATCTCCTTCTTTTTATAAATTCGACATAACACTGACAAACATTAATAACTGAAATTGGAAAAGGGAAAACGCTAAAGAGAGTAAATTTTACTCGTTAGTCAGCTAGAGAGAAGTTTGAGAGATTCTTGGCACGAAGTTCTTAAAACTTTGGAATCTATCAAGGATGATTGTACCAATAAGCCTGTAAGGCAAAACGAAGCGACGGGAATACTTTTAGATTTGGAAAAACTGAAAACGACGGTGAAGGTTGTTGTGTGGTGTGTTTTTTTTTTAAGAATAAACAAAGAATATTCAAATTAAAGCTTCTACCGTAGATTTGATTACTGTTGCCAATCTTTACGAACTCCTTTGCAAGTTTTTCATAGCTGAACGAGGGAATTTTAAGCATTTTTAAGAAGAGGCGATGGAATTAAGCGTCAAATCAGTATACAAAAGACTTGGGAAAAAGACAACCAAAAAGGAAAAAATGTATGATGAAACGATGAAGAAATGAGAATGACTACAAGTGATACTTTCAGGGTTAATACAGTTGTCGTCCTCATTGGTAGACTCGTATCCGAATAAAACAAAATGACAGGAGGCCTACAACAGGTTCAATGAAAAGTTTTCATTTTTGACCAAAATAAAAACATTGGTGTATTGTCATCATCAACTCTTACGGAAAAAACCTTTTCTTGGAAGAAATATATCTTAATGATTTAGAATCTGAATTAGTTCAAGAATGCATCCTTCTTCAATGCCACCTCCCTTCTGAAAGAATTTTTGTAAAAGCAGATTCTGGATCATTGACTATCTTCGTTCCTGCGAAAACAGAATTTGCAAAACGTTTATCCAAACTTGGTTATAGCAGTTCGCATGGTGGTTCTACGTACACCAGCGACAAATTGTTCGGGCGAGAGAAGCTTTTCTTGCTTAAAATGTTCGAAAAAATATCTAAGATCTACCGTAAGTCTAGAAAAGCTAAACGCCTTAACTCTGTTGTGCATGTAATTTAAACTAATGAACAAGATTTCATACGACGATACAATTGATGATTTTTCGAATAGAAAATTGCACAAAATTCGAATAGCCTACTGATGGCAAATTTGTAAATCCGCCACTGCGAAAATAGTCGTAAGAGCAAAGACGGAAAAGAGCCTGATGCAGGAAGCAAATATAAAGCAAAAAACCGGCAAATATAAAGCAAAAAGTGCGAGCTGTGACTCGCTCACCGAGGGTTCCGTACAAACTTGTATAAGGTATCTTTAGGAGGACCTAACTGTATGCAACCCATATGCTTCTGATGCCTGATAATACCACGCAAAACATTAGTGTATTTTCATAAGTTTCTAATAGTAAATTCGCATTTTTCTTTTAATTAAACTACATATTTACGGCTTTCCCTTTACATGTGCTGTAATACACCGCTTCTTGACA
Source organism: Phosphuga atrata (assembly GCA_944588485.1). Lineage (NCBI taxonomy): Eukaryota > Metazoa > Arthropoda > Insecta > Coleoptera > Silphidae > Phosphuga > Phosphuga atrata. The sequence continues at coordinate 86,587,658 of OX155894.1, forward strand.
CATTTAACGATTCTAGGTCAACGGGAAGTACCCTATAGGTTTTGATTCCCTTGTGAAATCGCAAAATATGCGACATAAACGGTCATATCTTATGATCGCGTTGCCTTACAAGTTTGATTTTTTCACAGCTGAAAGAGACCGCAGACCCGAGTATTTGAAACAAATTTCAACTTGTTACCTCTACGCGTTCCTGAGAAAAATGTTCTTGGCAGACAGACAGACAGACAGACAGACAGACAGACAGACGGACAACAAAGTGTTCTTATAAGGGTTCCGTTTTCGGTACGGAACTCTAAAAATGAACATTATAAAGAAAATATCGATTAAAGCAATCTAAATGTTTTAGAATGTTGGATTTTCGTCATTAAAGTGAATATGGAAGTCGATTTCAAAGTTTTAAAAAGTACGTCGAAATGTTTACATTTGTATTAAAGCCCAACGAAATAGAAAAAAATTGTTAAAGAAAATTTTAGGTTAGAAACTAGTACATGTGGATCGTATTTTATTTTAATGGAATAGTTATTGTGGATGGAAGATTTGAAAAGAATGGAATAGTTGCTAAAGGTGGAATAATTAATTGATGAGGATGAAATTCTATAATGAATTTTCAGGAGCGCGACACTTGTAGTGCTTTCAGCGCCACATGATATATGTGGAAACTGAAGTTGTATATGAAAGAGTAAGCAGAATTGCAAGATTCACGTTTTCGCACGTTTCTTGTTGAAAGCGCATCAGCATATGTTGTATGTGTTGTATGAGTTGCAAGATGTATAAACCCTTAAAAAAACGTGAAATATATATATATATATATATATATATATATATATATATATATATATATATATATATATATATATGTATATATATATATATGAAACGGTCAAGACATATAGTGTCAGGAGCTGAAGGCCTGCAGTCTTACAAAAAAAACTAAAAAGCGACTAAAAACTGGATGTTAACTTAACTATTGCTAGATTATCCCGGTACGTCCGATTCAATTGAATTGTGTGCAAAAGCTTCTACGCTTGATGATTCGGAGATGTTTATAGATGAGCGCGAGACAAACAAAATGAATGGTTTCGTGTCAGAATCTTGCAAAACGTTACTTTTACTTTCAGCACTTAATTTCGTGTCAGAATTTTGCAAAACGTTACTTGTACACTCAGCACTAACCGGATCAATGTTAAGTGCTGAAAGTTAAAGTAAGGTTTTGCAAAATTTGGACACGAAACCATTCATTTGGTTTGTCTCGCGTTCATCTATAAACATTTCCGAATCATCAAGCGTAGAAGCTTTGGCACACAATTCGATTGAATCGGACGTACCGGGATAATCTAGCAATAGTTAAATTAACATCCAGTTTTTAGTCGCTTTTTAGTTTTTTTGTAAGACTGCAGGCATTCAGCCCCTGACGCTATAGGTCTTGACCGTTTCATAGTCGCTTGCTTTGATGCAGCGAAACGGCTCACATGGAGTATCTTGAACTCATGTGCTAAAAGTGACTGAAGATTGTCCGTACTATTGTTAGACATCATTAGATCGTGCTCTTTGTCTTTTAGATACTAATCCTTCAGTTATTTTATGTATGACCTACATCTTGTGCACTGACACATTAAATCGTAAATTTTTTTTACAATATATTGATTATATATATGAGCCGTTTATTTTGAAAGTGACCTAACTCCATTTATGTTCGAATCGAGATATGAAAGGGTTTGCGTTGGATAAATTTAACAAATATGGGTAGTAGATAACATAGTAGAATAATGTTTTGGTGTTTCTAAGGGTGTCAAATTTATCACCCCAATTAGCATATTTAACTTTATATAAGAAATAATATGCTTTTCATCGCTGTAAATGGACTTGGGCCACTTTCAAAACAATGAAATTACGTTTCCAATTTTTAAGAAATCACAAGTCCATCCATATATAAAATAAATTTTCCTTGAAATAAAGATAAATGTATTAGTATATTACGTAACGAGAGTTCTAAGAATCATATTACGTACGAGCGGAACAGTTACCCGCGTATGACTACGACCCTCTTAGTTACACTACGTAAATATTAATATTGTTTTATTAATTATTATTCAGTCTTGTCCAGTTTATGCATGCGGTAGGAGTAAAAAATAATTATTGTGGGCAGGTGGTATACAATGTGGTATACAAATGTGGTATACCAAAATTCTTGTATTTGAGGTTAGTGAGTGGTCTCGTAATTTTTGTAGTTTTTTTTATTTTCACATTGAAATTCATATTCGAAGATTCATAAGTTTTCTCTTGGGATATTGTAATATATTCATATTCTCATACAGTTTTTTTGCAATTTAATTTGTTACAAACAAATTATTAACGAATTACTGAAAATTACAATGGTATATCAAGATGCCCATATGAATCCATTTGCAAAACGAAACTGAAATTTGAAATTAAATTGTTTATAATAAATTCATTGAACATTGATAATTCAACTGCTCATTTAATAATTAAACATAAAGCTTACGAGATCACATAAACTTTAATTGCATATTTTCCATCGTTTGAAACTCTCAAATGGGCCTTCGCCACTTTCAAATTAAACCTTTTCATCACTTCATTAACACAGCAAATTTGGTGTTACAAAATCTTAATGATTTTAAATATATTAGTAACAAGTTATTTCAGTATAAAAAGATCAAGTAAAAATCTAACTATTAAGGTAGCTAACTCAATATTTTTGAAAAATGGACTTAGGCCACTTTCAAAATAAACGGCTCATATATATATATATATATATATATATATATATATATATATATATATATATATATATATATATAAAACAGAATGAATTTTGTAAGAATCTGTTAGAGTTATCAACTTATAGATATTTGAATTTATTGTTTTCTCTTCCGGTTTGGCTTTAAGAGGGGGCGGCCGCCGCTAGATAAAATATTTTGCAAAATTGACAGAGTGATTTCATATAACGAATGCCTTGTGTACAAATGTGTACAATTTGTTCTACGTGGGGTGGAAAATATAAAGAATTTTTTTTAAGGAAATCAAACTTTTCAATCATGTATTTTAATCAAAACCGAACACGGAAATTTCAAAATATTCGAAAATTGAATATTATAATAATTCGATTTCAATAAAATTTTTATTGTACATGGATACTTACCATCCTCATTACTCATGGGAGTACACCCAGACGAAAAATCAACGGGACGGCGCGGAAAATTATTTTAGTTTTTGAGATTTTTGGCAAATATCTCACAGTCTCGAAACGGCAAATAGGGATTTGGTGCACAGTAGGTATATGGAATTCTGGTACCTGAAAAGGTATTCTTTGTAAGTTTTATATAGTCTTTCAGTTTTTTCACAAATTAAAAATGTTAAAAGTGATATTTTTGTCTGTTGGTGTCAGAATCTGTTGGTGTCCAACCGGTCCCGATCCGACTCCTGATTATCCCAAGAGAGGGATCCCTGCAATTTAGGTGAAAAAAAAGTCGCGTTTTTCTGATTTTTGTGTTAGAATTTTGTTTGTGTTAGAGAACCCACAGCGGGAATACGATGGTCCCAGCGGGAATACCGCAGGTCCCAGATTCTTCAATCGCCTGATGTGGGTAAACATCTCGCATCGAACGAACCGGTTTGGAGACGCGGCGCTCTTCAATCAAGAGAACAGCATCCACAGATGTGATCGAAAGAACGGTTCTTTTTTCGCTTACATTTTCCGCCGCACCGGGTGAACCGACTGTCTCGTACTTTTCCGCATGACGTCAAAAAAACGTAAAAACGACGCGGCAATAGGACGTAGTAAAAAAAAACAAGCTGCGGACCAAAATTGCTCCGCAAAGCTGCTAGAAACGATTTCCTGTTTTTTGCACCTGGAGGACCCCATGTGGGATTTGCGAACGGCAGACTGACACGGGTTTTTTACAATTTTCCGTTTCGACACGCAAGAGGAGCGGAGTTTTTGTGGAAAAAGTGAAAAATTTATAACGCACCTACAGCCGCCCCTGCGGGGGGTCTAAAAAAGCTCGTCTAAAAAAACTTAATTCACTGAAAAAAAATCAAGACGTAAACCGCATTTTTGGTCAATTTTTATTAATTATAAAAAAATCGTAATTTACTGACCCATTTTTTGTTCAGGGACGGCACCTTACTCGATTAGTACAATGTAATCATTGATTTTAAAAGTTCAGCTTTATGTACGGATAAATTCAAGAAATTTTTGAAAGATTTGGAAAAAACAGATCATCTTCGCATGATTAGAACGTGTTCCTAGGTCTTCCTACGAAGTTTTCACCTTTGCAAAAAATTGGCCATTTTGTGCATATTCGGTTCAACTTATAAATAGAGCAAATATTTTCGCAAATGAAATTTATGTTAAGCAAGAACAGGAACAGGTTAACTACCGAAAATTCAGATGCTTGTATTCGTCTTAAAACAACTAAATATAAACCAGACTAAACTGATGTCACAAATTCAACATTTATATCGAAGAGAACGTTTATAAATAAATTTTATTCCACTAGGTTTGTTGTTATAATATTATAATTTCGAATTTCTGTTTAAAGTTTAAAAGTGCATTTCAATTATTTTCTTAATTAAAAAAATCGTATTATCCACTAAAAGTTTATTTTAAAATTAAAATATCACTGACCCAGACGACTCCTTAATACTCACATTTTGACCCGCAGCCAAAAAATAGTTAATATATTAATTAATACAGAGGTATAATTATCGTCTCTGTAAGTTTTGCAAATGTATTCTCTTCTACTTTGTTACTTTGTTTTTCTATTTTGCGTCTGTAAAGCACTCATAACAGCACTTATATGCGTGCGGTTATGGCTCGCCGAGCGCGATACAATTTTCTCAATATGTATCGGCGATTTCTTTATTTAGAAATGGCATAAAAGGGCCCAAAATAGAAAAATTACTATACAAAACTCGTTCGTAAGGCTTTTTCAGCACTTGTCGATTAGACAACTCCTCGGTACGCTCGTCGTTTTCCAAATTTGGACGCGTGCTGTAAAATCGCAGCTTACTGAATTCGTCCTTAAATATACTATTTAAATATATTTTATAATAATTTTTTTCTGAAATTAATTTAAAGCTTTTAGTTTTTCAATAAAAGGGATAATAAAATTTGTACACAATCAATTCTGTAATGAAAATATTCATTTATGTGAATGCATTTCAAGTTGTTTAAAACATTACATTAACACAAACGCGATAAAATAAAACGGTCAATAAAGCAATTTTATATAAAAAAAATATGTTTCCAATAAATAATGTCCACATAAAATATTTTACAATAAAATTTTGTAACAACATTTAAAAAATAATACAACTGTCATGTAATGTAAACTGTAATGAATAATAAATATTTTAAAACTAATTTAAGTGGAAATTTGAAATATTGCAATTAATAAAACAACAATAAACTCCTGATATAAAATGACTAACGTTTCAAAAAGCTTTTAAAAGATTATTAAGCGCAGCTATTGAAAATTATTAAATAATAATTTAATTAACATCACAAAACAGACTTTGTTTAGCTTATATATATATATATATAACTAATCCCCGTTTTGTAAAAGATAAAAACTATTTCCGAAAACTAGCGCTTATGATTAAAGTAATTGGAACACAAAAAAAAATAGTATTTGTTTTATTGTGTTATAAAACACAATGTAAGTGTAAAGTAAATGTTATATTGTGCAACACACGTTATAATTATTTTAACTTTAATTTATTGAATATTTTAGTTTATCAAGTATTTGTTGAAGTAATTAAATCTATCATTTATTTTGGAATGTTTCATGAAATTCTTTTTTTAATAAAATATTATAAAACTCGTAATTTGTTTTCAAAATAAATTACATAAAACCCGATGTAAATATTTGCAGTCTAGCCTTATCGATCCACTGCAAATTATTCTATGCGTATAACATGTTAACTAGAATAATAATTGCGGCAGTAAATAGGATTATTGTTAGTTTAAAATTAATTCACCGTTGAAATGATAAAGTTATGTAAATGTGTTAAGACGTTAATTGTTTCCACAAGACTTTTCTTAAAATGTCATACTAGATGTGAAATATAAGCTTTTTTATTTTAGTTAATGATATAGATAAGGGTTTATAAACTATGTAAAAATGCCGCATTTAAGCACGTGAAAAGCAATTTCTAAGGAATAATGTAATTAAAAAGGAACTTGTTTAAATATACTTTTTCCTGCGAGAATGTTTTGAATGGTACTGTTGTTTAGTTAGAAGCTGCATGTAATTAAGATAAGTAAGTCTGGATGAAAATTAAATTTCAGCCTTTTCCGCATTTCCAGATTTTTTTAACTCTTAATTAAAAAACATTGTCGGAATTACTCCGTTATTTAACGCTGAGTGAAAAACTAATTGAACACAACATCTTCATTCCCCGATATTGGAAAAGCATTAGGACACTGGATCGATGTATGAAATATATTTAAATGTTCCCAGATAGGAACGGCAATATTTTTCAATTCCATCTTGTTTATTTAACAATCAAAGACGTTGCGCTTTCTTATCTACATTCACGTTATTAAGGGGACTACATTTTCAATTTCGAAATAACAGAACATGTGCACTGTGTATATACACGACTTTATAAAATATCTTTTTCTATCTCGCAACGCTTCCGCCCCCGCACCGCCTAGAGATTCTCTCTATTGATTTTGCAATTTTCTCTTATAAATTCCTACAAAATAAATAGAAGAAAAACATTTAAGTATACTTACTGTATATGTTAATTGTGTCGAGAATAAGGATCTTAGAAATTCACTTTGATGGCAAATATCAATATTTATGAATCTTTAATTATTCCTCCATGAGAACTGAACATGACTAATGCCACTCAAATACAAAACCTTCGTAAAATAGATTGTTTCGAGTGATTTAAAATTAAATAAATTATGGTTATACACAGGAACCTGTTGATGCGACTAATGTACTGATAAGATACCCAATTCTTAAAAATTTGCTAGGAAAAAGTGGATATCGCCTGGTTAGGTCTTAAATATAAACACGAATGTGATTAAACAACGAAAATATCAATCTCGTAGTGTGATGTTGCAAATATTTCTATGATTTAAAAGAACTAAAGGAGTAGGTGGAATAAATAATAGTCTTTAAATGCGTAGTTAAAGATATTAGTAAGTTCATTGAACATATTTTATGAAAAGTGAAGATTTATAATAAGTTTATGTGAAAGTCGGTGAGATTTGTGGGATAAGTAGTAAAATAATTGTTTGAGTATGATCCGGTTTAGATGGATGTAGGCGTAGTCTTAACACAAAGAGAGCTTTGTTGAAAGTGGCGTTGGAAGGTAAATGTACACTTTAAGTTAAGAGAGTGAAAGCTTCGTTGAAATCCTTCGAGGAAATCTCCCCGGCTTATTATGACGATTTGAGAAAATAAGTAAACCTGACGTCGGTTTTGTGCGAACGCCAGCAGGAATACTTATTCGTTCCATTCGAATATAACAAGGATATATATTGATGGGTTCCAAGAGCGATTTAACTGGATCAGTTGGCTCTAGGAGTGAATGAATGGAAAATGAATGAAATTTGCGTTGTTAATGACGCGTAATATCTCGCCTAAGAAGACATTTAGTTCCAGTTATTAGAGACATTTTAGCCGGCGAATTCAATTTATTATCAAAGGCAACGGAGCGGTTGGTGGTGATGTACAAGTCTGTTAAAGTCCATGCTCGCAATCCAACACCCCGGAAAATGCATAAAGCGGAACAATTTCTTGTGGCGAATTACACTCCGGGGTGCCATTAGAAAAACGATGCGTGCCTCCAACAGGTCAGAAGGGCGTACCGCTATCAAGCCCGGCTTAGGAAACCGCCACCGTATGACAATGATCAGACGAGCGCTTTTCGAGGTTAAATGGTAATTATACTAGGCGCCGTTGGATCGTAACAAAGCCGACGGTCCCATCGATCAATTGGCATTACGACCCGCACTGTGTTGACAAATGGAGGAATAAAGATTCGAGCAGGCTGACTTAAGTATAATCTCGAGAATACCTCAGACGAATCCTAAGCGGCAAACAATATACTCGTCCTGAAAGATTTATTCCGTGGCTTGTGCGTAGCAATCTTTTGAATGTTCATAATGTTTCCACGTAGGGAGATAAAACAATGCTACTTGAACAATGATAAATTGTTGAAAGCGGAGAACTTGCGAGCAAGAATGCGACCGTTTAATCTGCAGAGGTGTGAGCCTTGTCGGCGGCCGGAGCGGTTGCGGTCGATATAGACGAGTCGCCGGATGGGATATGTGTACAGGTGGGGCATGAGTTGCGTTTGTGGCTAGCTGGAGACCACTCCCGGGCAGTCATACCTGACAAAAGAGGCCCCTTTACAATGTCCCCCTATCTATCAGTGTCAGTAAACGGCCGCGCGCGCGGAAACCGCGATTAATGGAACTTACATGAATACCAAGAACGTACCATAAACAACCAAAATGGAAAACAAAACCTTCGATATTTAAAATATGATGCGCAACCGCAATTCAATACTCTCGTTTATAAATCACAGCCGAGCCCCGCGCGTTAAATTAAAAAACCGCATTTGCGAAAAATACAACCACTTGTATCTGATAAAGCCATTTTATAACTTTAATAGCTTCATTAATAACAACAGCGGGAGGACAGCACAAAAGGTCGTTCGTACGACACGGAAAACGTTACCAACAACACGCAATACGCCATTAAATCTCACAGCTGCACTCCTAGTCTTATTCTTTCACCTGATAACCCAAAAAACATCCCCGACAACACGATTACACTAACTACAACGTACTTTATTACCATCATCTATTTAAAATAAAGAATCGCAATTCCAGACTAAATACTGAATTCATGTATTTTTCAATACATTTGCAACAGGGATTGAATATGTAATAGTGAAATATGTTTCGTAAACCAAAAGTTTTTCTCGCTGCAAATATATACGAAGAATTGCAATATAGATATTATTATTATTAACTTATGAAGCCAAATAAACCTTTGAGAATTTACTAATGTGATCAATATTAAGATATTTGAAAAACAAAAATTTGTAAAATATTTAGCAGAACGTATCTTAAGATCATATCCTTTTTAATATATTTTGGTTAATTCTTGGGAAAAGAAATTTATTTTAATAAAACAACTGATATTTTGCCAACGTTTCGGTCTTTTTTATTCTGACCTCCTTCAGGCCTTATATCTATTTATTATAAAAATTAAGATTATTATTATAAATTATTAAGATTAAAATCTGAACATGTTAACTTTTGTATAGATGACAAACCACAAAAAAAAACATTAAATATTAACAGCAAAACGTTAATACCATATACAATGTGAGATAAGCGCAATATATACATATTTAGGATTTGTTTTAATTCAGAATCGAAAATTTTAGCTGTATAATATGAAGTTACAAGTTAATTAAAGTTGTAATGATAATCCAAACTTTATGAAATATTAATGTAATCACACTGATGGATTAATATAAATGTGAATTTAAAAAAATATGCGCTTATAGGGAAATAGAAAACGCAATACACATCCCGTTATTTACTCAAGATACGTTTAATTCCGTTAGGAAAATAAAACCGTTCCTGGTAATTCTCTAGCAAAACAAGTTTAATTTAGAACGAATTAAACTTGTTATTTCTCGCTTTGATATCGTTTTTATAGATACAGGAACGGACGGTTTACACCCAACTACAAGGTTTAATATAAACTTTATTTATTTGTGAAGGATTAATATCTAAAAGACAAAGAGCACGATATAATGATGTCTAACAATAGTACTATTGTTAGATATCATTAGATCGTCCTCTTTGTCTTTTAGATATTAATCCTTCTTAATATCTAAATGACAAAGAGCACGATGTAATGATGTCTAACAATAGTACTATTGTTAGACATCATTAGATCGTGCTCTTTGTCTTTTAGATATTAATCCTTCACAAATAAATAAAGTTTATATTAAACCTTGTAGTTGGGTGTAAGTCTAATGATGTAGACATCATTAGATCGTGCTCTTTGTCTATTAGATATTAATCCTTCAGTTATTTACAATACAATATATTGTTTATTTATTAGTTTACAAATAAAAAAATAAAAATATTTTATTAATTTACACGCTTTATTTTATAAAAATTAGAGAAAAAAGCAATTCTAGTACAAAAAGAAATCAATCAGTATTTAATCTCAAATAAATACTTCAATATCTTGAGAACTAAAATAGCCTAGCTCTCTCAAACCTAGTACACGGAAAAAATAATACTTTAAAAATTACAGTTTCAATTAGTAGCAGTGGTCTTACGAATTTGAAACTGCAAAAAATACAAATTGCTTTTGTTAAAATTACAGTTTCCGATATTATTAGTAAATAAGTTTTAAAATTTACTGTATGCGACTGGAATCTTTACAAATTTGTATTCGTAAGGCCGCTGCTAATATTTAAACTGTAATTTTTAAAGTGTATTTTTTTCCGTGTATAAATATTGATAATTCTATTAAATCTATTTGGTGCATTCTGACAATTAGATTGTTTAATGTGGTCTATTAAAATAGTTTAGATTTAGTTTTTGTAGATATTATAGATATTTAGTAGATATTTTGATTTGGAGTCTGTTAAACGAGCCATCACTACTAATCTATATATAGTTGAGTATATGGAATCATACTAGATAAAATAGATGGGTTTTGATTATAAATATCTTGTGAGCTAGACCAGCTAAATGATTCAAATGTTATACTCAATCATTATTATTTAAGTCATTTTTTTATAGTCAGTCACGAATTCCAACACAAAACCGAACCCGAAAATTTCTAAATTTTCAAAAATTGCGAGAAAATGCATTAATCCTTCATAGATTTCAATGAAATTTCTTATACTGAATGTAAGTAGCTACAAGAAGTACTCCCAGACCAAATTTCAACGCTCCGCCTCGAAAGTCGCATGGCGAATTATTTTTGCTCCAAATGTTTTTTGCAAATATCTCGTCAACGTCTGAAAATAGAAAATTATAACCGGGATCTCCTTATGTACTAGGTTGCTTTCTGCAAAAAAGTATTCTTTGCAAATTTGGTAAAATCGTGCGGTTTATTCACAAAAGTAAAAAATATAAAATGCAATTTTTTTTGTCAAGCGATTATCAATTTACATGGATTTAAATGGAGAAGGCGGTTGCAGGTTTGCAAAAAAAAAATCCTCCGCAAAAACGGATCGTTTTGGAAAAATGAAAATGAAAAACTTTTTGAAGAAAATCTGCTCTATCGAACAGTGTAAATAAAATGCATGTTCGGCGGAGTTCAGAAAGTTGAACAGAAAAAATTTATGAATTTAAAAAAAATCTTTTGTCAAGGCTATCGGCCACGAAGATTCAAAATTAACAATTTCAATAGATAAATGTATGCGCTATTTAGAACTAAAAGATTTTTGAATACATCTGTTGCAGTTTTCAAAATATAGTTATTTGAATGTGTTGCCTTCTACGTTGACTTTGAGAGGCGGCGGTCCCCGCCGGATAAAATATTTTGTAAAAATAACTGAGCGATATCATAGAACTACTAATTCTCTACTAATGTGAGCAACATTATTGTTCCACGTGGTGTGGAAATAGATGTATTTTGATTCCAAATATCTTGTGAGCTACACCAGCTAAATCATTCAAATCTTATACTCAATCATTGTATTATTTTAGTCAATATTTTATAGTCAGTCATGCATTCCAACACGAAACCGAACCTGAAAATTTCAAAATATTCAAAAATTGCGAAAAAATGCATTAAACCTTCATAGATTTCAATGAAACTAATACTGAATGTGGGTAGCTACAAGTAGTACTCGCAGACCAAGTTTCAATGCACCTCCTCCAACATGGATGGAGTGGCGAACTATTTTTGCTTCAAATATTTTTTGCAAATACCTCATCAACGCCGCAAAACAGAAAATTATAATCTGCTTATGCAGTAGGTCGCTGTCTACAAAAAAGTATTCTTTGTAAATTTGGTAAAATCGTATGGTTTAATCACAATAGTAAAAAATATAAAATACAATTTTTTTTCCCTTCTCCGAATTTCGACTTTCAATTTACATGGGTTTAAATGGAGAACGCGGTTGGAGGTTTGCAAAAAAAAATCCTCCGCAAAAACGGATCGCTGTGGAAAGATGAAAATGAAAAACTTTTTAGAAGAAAATCTACTCTATCGAACAGTGTACAATGCATATTCGGCGGAGTTCAGAAAGTTCGACAGAAAATACTTGAAGGATTTCAACCAAAATTTATGAATTTAAAATAAATCTTTTGTCAAGGCTATCGGTCACTAAGATTCCAAATTAACAATTTCAATAGATAAATGTATGCGCTATTTAGAACTAAAATATTTTTGAATGCATCTGTTGCAGTTTTCAAAATATAGTTATATGAATGTGTTGTCTTCTGTGCTACGTTGACTTTGAGAGGCGGCGGTCCCCGCCGGATAAAATATTTTGTAAAAATAACTTAGGGATATCATAGAACTACTAATTCTCTACTAATGTGTACAACATTATTGTTCCACGTGGTGTCAAACTTACTAAAATAATTTTTCAAATGAATTCAGTCGTTAATAAAGAATTCCACTATAGTACAACAGCCGCTGCCAGATAAAATATTTTTCGAAAATCGACAGATCTCTAAAAACGTGTGCAATTTTATTGTTCCACATAGTGTAGAACCTATTAAAACATTTTTTTAAAGAAACCAGCCATTAATTTAAATGAGAAACGTGGACAAAGATTTAGATTTTTCACCCAGGATAAATAAAATACTTGTTAATTTGTTAAAAAAAAAAAGTTTATTACGAAAACAGTTTAAATAACCACACATATTTTGCCAGATAATTCTACAAATATCACATGTGCCAAAATGATTTTCACTGATTTCAAGAACCAACTTTTCTGTTCGAAACTTGCTGGGGTTCTCTTCTCGGTCAGAATTCTCCGAAAAGTTTCAGTTTTGTCCGAAAACAATTTTTTCAGCGGTCGCAGATGATTTCAACTCATTGAGAGTTGTGTTGACGTTTGTGTTTGCGTCCCACTAGTAGCGCAGGTGTGTTTTCTTGGTGAATTCTTGGTTCAGAAAATGCGAAAAAAAAAATCGAAAATTCGAATCATCTTGCGACGGGACTTGCAGGTGAAAGTGCGGAAATGTGTTACCACCGATTGGTGTTGGACAGAAAAAATACTTGAAGAATTTCAACACAAGTTTATGAATTTAAAAAAAATCCTGTGTAAAGGCTATCGGCCACGAAGATTCCAAATTGACAATTTCAACAGATAAATGTTTGCGCTATTTAGAATTAAAAGATTTTTGAATACATCTGTTACAGTTCTGAATTTCGATTTTCAATTTACATGGGTTTAAATGGAGAACGCGGTTGGAGGTTTGCAAACAAAAATCCGCAAAAACGAATCGTTTTGGAAAGATGAAAATCACAAACTTTTTAGAAGAAAAGCTGCTCTATCGAGCAGTGTAAAATACATGTTCGGTGGAGTTCAGAAAGTTGGACAGAAAAAATATACCCCTTCTCCGAATTTCGATTTTCAATTTACAATGGTTTAAATGGAGAACTTGGAGGTTTAAAAAAAAATTCGTAAAAACCAATCGTTTTGGAAAGATGAAAATGACAAATTTTTAGAAGAAAATCTGCTCTAGCGAACAGTGTAAAATACATGTTCGGCGGAGTTCAGAAAGTTGGACAGAAAAAATATACCCCTTCACAGAATTTCGATTTTCAATTTACAATGCTTTAAATTGAGAACTTGGAGGTTTAAAAAAATCCTCCTCAAAAACCAATCGCTTTGGAAAGATTTGGAAAGATAAATGACAAACTTTTTAGAAGAAATTCTGCTCTATCGAACAGTGGAAATAAAATACATCTTCGGCGGAGTTCAGAAAGTTGGACAGAAAAAATACTTTTCAAGAAGAATTTCAACACAAGTTTATGAATTTTAAAAAAATCCTGTGTCAAGGCTATCGGCCACGTAGATTCCAAATTCACAATTTCAATAGATAAATGTACGCGCTATTTAGAACTAAAAGATTTTTGAACACATCTGTTACAGTTCTGAATTTCGATTTTCAATTTACTTGGGTTTAAATGGAGAACGCGGTTGGAGGTTTGCAAAAAAAATCCTCCGCAAAAACGAATCGCTTTGGTAAGATGAAAGTGACAAGCTTTTTAGAAGAAAATCGGTTCTATCGAACAGTGCAAAATACATGTTCGGCGGAATTCAAAAAGTTGGACAGAAAAAATACTTGATGAATTTCAACACAAATTTATGAATTTAAAAAAAATCCTGTGTCAAGACTATCGGCCACAAAGATTCCAAATTGACTATTTCAATAGATAAATGTATGCGCTATTCAGAACTAAAAGATTTTTGAATACATCTGTTGCAGTTTTCAAATTATAGTTATTTCAATGAATTGTCTTATCTGCTGCCTTGACTTTGAGATGCAGCGGTCGCCGCGAGATAAAATATTTTGCAAAAGTAACTGAGGAATATCATAGCCTGACCAATTCTGTACAAATATATCTAATCTTATTGTTCCACTCTGTGTGAAACTTTGAATGATTGAGTATAAGTGTAAATGATTGAGTAAATTCAAGTGTATGTATTAAATGTAAAGAATTAGTGTAGTTAGTGAATTCTGAAAACTAGAATGCTCTATTTGTCTATAATTGTTAAATTAGTGAGACTAGTTTCAAATTGGTAATCCAAGGCAATTTATAGCAACTAGTAAATTTGTCTGTCTGTCACAACTAAATTAGACTAGTTACCCCCTGGAGTTAAGCTTAGTTCTGTCTATTCATCCTTTAACTTTAAAACTAGACTATGTAGACTAGTCCGTGTTGATCCGTCTGTCTGTAATTGTTAAATTAGTGAGACTAGTTTGAAATTGGTAATTCAAGGCAATTTATAGCAACTAGTAAATTTGTCTGTTACAAATAAATTAGACTAGTTAGCGCCATGAATTAAGCTTAGTTCTGTCTATCCATCCTTTAACTTTAAAACTAGTCTATGTAGACTAGTCCGTGTTAATCCGTCTGTCTGTAATTATTAAATTAGTGAGACTAGTTTCAAATTGGTAATTCAAGGCAATTTATAGCAACAAGTTAGTTTGTCTGTCTGTCATAACTAAGTAAGACTAGTTAGCGCTAGAAATTATGCTTAGTTCTGTCTATCCATTCTTTAACTTTAGAACTAGACTATGTAGGCTAGTCCGTGTTAACCCGTCTGTCTGTAATTGTTAAATTAGTGAGACTAGTTTCAAATTGGTAATTCAAGGCAATTTATAGCAACAAGTTAGTTTGTCTGTCTGTCATAACTAAGTAAGACTAGTTAGCGCTAGAAATTATGCTTTGTTCTGTCTATCCATCCTTTAACTTTAGAACTAGACTATGTTAGCTAGTCCGTGTTAACCCGTCATTCTGTAATTGTTAAATTAGTGAGACTAGTTTCAAATTGGTAAGTCAAGGCAATTCATAGCAACTAGTTAGTTTGTCTGTCTGTCATAACTAAGTAAGACTAATTAGCGCTAGAAATTAAGCTTAGTTCTGTCTATCCATCCTTTATCTTTAGAACTAGACTATGTTGGCTAGTCCGTGTTAAGCCGTCTGTCTGTAATTGTTAAATTAGTGAGACTAGTTTGAAATTGGTAATTCAAGACAATTTATAGCAACTAGTAAATTTGTCTGTTACAACTAAATTAGACTAGTTAGCGCCAGGAGTTAAGCTTAGTTCTGTCTATCCATCCTTTAACTTTAAAACTAGTCTATGTAGACTAGTCCGTGTTAATCCGTCTGTCTGTAATTATTAAATTAGTGAGACTAGTTTCAAATTGGTAATTCAAGGCAATTTATAGCAACAAGTTAGTTTGTCTGTCTGTCATAACTAAGTAAGACTAGTTAGCGCTAGAAATTATGCTTAGTTCTGTCTATCCATCCTTTAACTTTAGAACTAGACTATGTAGGCTAGTCCGTGTTAACCCGTCTGTCTGTAATTGTTAAATTAGTGAGACTAGTTTCAAATTGGTAATTCAAGGCAATTTATATCAACTAGTTATTTTGTCTGTCTGTCACAACTAAATTTGACTAGTTAGCTTTAGAAATTAAGCTTAGTTCTGTATATCCTTCCTTTAGTTTTAAATCTAGACTATGCAGACTAGTCCGTGATAATCCATCTGTCTATAATTGTTAAATTAGTGAGACTAGTTTCAAATTGTTAATTCAATGCAATTTATAGCAACTAGTAAGTTTGTCTGTCTGTCACAACTAAATTAGACTAGTTAGCGCTAGGCATTAAGCTTATTTCTGTCTATCCACCTTTTAGCTTTAAATCTAGTCGTCACGCATTCGTAATTATTGATTCCTGGAACAAAAATTTTAAATCTAATTATCCGGGGGACTAGACTAAAGAGGTAACAGAAATTTAGTGTATCTATTAACAATTCGTGTAGATAGTGATTTCTGAAATCTATAATGCTCTATGTAATCCTACTAGCTGCAGAGCCTCAGACTTTAGATTTAGTCTTTACGAATTTATAATCCTTTATTTCTGGAACAAAGATTTGAAATGTAAAATATCTTGGAGACTATACTAGCTGGGTGACAGAAATTTAATGTATGTATTAACAATTCGTGTAGTTAGTGCAAACTAGAATGCTCTGAGTCCTCTACTAAACCAGCTGCAATGCGTCAAACTTAGATTTAGCCTTTACGAATTTACAGTCCTTGATTTCTTGAACAAAGATTTGAAATCTAAATATCTTGCGGACTAGACGAGTCATGTGACAGAAATTTAGTATATGTATTAAGAATTAGCGCAGTTATTGAATTCTGAAATGCTCTATGTAGTCTATATTAAATTGGCTGCAGAGCGTCAAACCATAGACTTAGTTTTTACGAGTTTGTAATCCTTAATTCCTTGAACAAATCTTTAATATCTTAATTTCTTGGGGACTCGAATAGCTAAGCTAGGTGGCATAAATTTAGTGTAAGTTTAAAAAAATAGTGTAGTTTATGAATTCTAAAAACTAGAAAGCTCTATTTAGGTTATTAAATTATTAATTATATTAAACTAATTACAGACTATCAAACTTTAGTTTCAGTCTTCAAAGATTTGTAGTCTAAACCTAACATATAATACCACCAAATGTTTCAGATTATTTGTAGATTAATCTTAATCTTATTAGAAATATAGATTAGAAATCTTATATAGGCAGACTAAGCAGATACTGAGTTCTGACTAGTCAAATTTACTCTTTCTCTCCAAATTTGTATTGTTAGTTTACATATTTTAGACTTAATTTAAGCCTGTCTACACTAGACTAAATCCGGCTTGTAATACACCAAAATGTTCAGGATTTAATCTAGATTATCTAGTATATATTATTATGTAGTCTATGTGCTACATACTGTACTCACAATCTTTTTTACTAAAACACTCTAACACTAACTCGGTTGTCGTTCAAGATTTCAATAAATTTATTTATATTGTTTAACTTAGTATTTACATTAAAGTAAATATACATTTTCTTTAATATTGAAATGTTGGAAAGCTTTCGTATGTGTGCACTATGTATTGTCAACTATGAAGGAAAATGTAAATATAACTCGCAACATATTTCAATTTCAAAATATCATCCTTTTATTGAAACTCAGTCAGCCGGAGTTGGGCCTTGTTTAAAATGTCATCGTCAGCAAAGTTCCCGTTCAGGCCGCTCCGGCGAACATCTGCACCGATTTTCCGGCGCTCGCCTCTCCGTTTCGGCACTTCCTCTCCGCGTTATAATCTGGCCGCCTCCGACGCCTTCGCTCTATACGCAGGGTAATTTAAATTTGCGCGACCAGAACCAGATATTAATGCCACCCCCGTTTTCGCCACTTTGCTACCGCGACTAGAGAAATCCCGTAATCAATTTTTAAATTGCCCCGGGGCTAAAACTACCCTGGCTCTCTTTCCCCGGAGGGAGAATTTATCAAGTGCCCAAAGCCCGGAACGAGTTAGCGGTTTTGTTCTTAACACCGGCCTGCGATTACACTCTAATGAAAGAAGATTTAAAAATCATTATCTAGGATTTACTAAGATCTATTTGCAATTGCCTTCTACTATCACCACCATAAAACAGTTTTATATTGTTTAATCAGAACTTTATTTCTCAAATTTTGAATTTAAAACAAGTATTTGCATAATCATTTGATTCCATTCGAGTAAAAACATTGAAAGGAAATTGCATTTATAATCCTTCTTATTCCATATAAAACTATCCCTCTAGGGATGACTTATTTCGATCTGTCACTTATAGAGATAAATGTTAGAAAACTCCCTCGTATTTCTTTCCGCTTATTTTTTCATCTTCGCGGTTTCTATTTCGAATCGTTTTATTGCTCTAAGGTTTGAATTTAGCGATAACTCGACAGACGGCTGGATAATTTACTTTAAAACTTGGCACGCTTCCGTATTATACGTCAACTGTTTTTCTCTTTATCCTCATATCTCTATGTCTCTACTTTATTATAATAAAAGTGGAATGGCGGTAATCAAATTAATTACGTCGTAAACTGTGCATTTCCATGAAATTGTCGACTTTATTGAAAGAATTTGGGGCAAAATAATTAACATAAAATATTCTAGATTAAATCAGTTATTACATTGTATACGCATATTCATATAATAAACATTGTGTGAGTATACAATAGTTTATGTAATAATAATCTTAATGAAGTATTTGTTTAGTTTCTGTGTTATTTTCAAAGACAAAGAGGAAATGGAAATTTTTAAAAATGTTTCAAAATGTTGACAAGAACAGACAAGACTTTGCCACATTAAATAACCATTGTGGATGTGATAGTTACAATAGACAATAGTTACATATTACAATAGTTACAATAGACACGTTAATAAATTAATACACTTAATACAATAAAAACAATAAATACTACAAAAATGCAACTACTACAAATTACATTAGACACTAAATTAATTACCAACGTTATGATAGCAAAATGATACAAATTATTTTTCCAAAATTTCAGATATTGAATAATATGCTCCTTGAGCAAAGATACATTTACATCTCTTTTATATTGCTTCAAGTTCTTTGTTTTTAATTCATTGTCCAGCTTATTAAATAATTCAATTTCTGTATAAAAGAAGGACTTCTCAAGTAAAGCCGTGTTATGTTTTGAGAGCGATAGTAGAGAGCCACGTCTTGTATGGTGATCGTGGTATTTCGCTAAGGTGTTAAAGTTTCTTATATGATATTTTGTATAACAGTATAACAATTTTGTATAACAATTTTGTATCAGCACTTTTAACATGTAAATTGAGGGTAATGTAAGTATATTGAACTTTAAAAAAAAAATTACAACTCTACCATCCTTTTAGACCAAACATAAGTCTAACAATTCTTTTCTGCAAAATAAAACATCTATTGACGGTAGCAGCTTGACATGTAGAAATAGATGATAATATACCAGTGCATAATACACACTAATTTCTGATTCTTTTTTAAACGACTTTTTAATTTGTAAAATTGCGAGGTAAGCGCTTCCCAGTTTTTTGCAAACATGGTCGATATGATATGACCAACTAAAAGTAGTCAATCCGTACCCGCAAAAAGTTGGTATACGTTGCGATTTTATGGTTTTTGCCGTCAATACTGAGTTGAAAATGCATTGGAATTTTTCTCTGTTTAGCAAAGTAAATACAAACAGTCTCATCCGTATTCAGTATAAGATGGTTTGCTCGGCACCACGCATTCACCTCATCAACAACTATCCCGACTCTGCTTTCAAGCTCTTCTATGCTGTTCCCAGAGGCAGCCATATTAATGTCGTCTGCAAACATAAAGTGGAAGTCACTTTATGTAAATTTGATGTATGTCGACTTTGCTTCATTAAGTTTGATTCGCCATTTACGACTCCAGGTGGTCATATTATTTACAGCAAGTTGGCGTCGCTCTAATGATTGCTCTACAGTTTTTACAGTGAGCATCAGTGCAGTGCCATCCGCAAAAGTTGCATTTATCGTGTTATCTGTATTGAGTGTATCGTTTGTATAAAGTAGATAGCACCGGGCCCAGTATACTTCCCTGAGGGAAACCAGCACTGATGTTCCGAAGATCGGAGAACGCCTACTTATATTTAATGCCAAATTTTCTTATGGTTAGGTATGATTATAGTAGTTTGTAGTACGTGTCAGGCAGGATGAATTAAAGTTTGTGCAGTAGGCCCTCATGCCATACCCGATCAAACGCTTGTGCGACGTCTGGGAACACAATAGAGCAATCGTTTTTGTCTTCTAGCAATTTTTCGATGACGTTGGTAATTCTGTGAACTTGCTCTATTGTTGAGTGGTTGGTTTTAAATCCAAACTGATGGGCTGACACCAGCTCATATTTATTTATTATAAGCTTGAGACGTTTCATGTTCAGCTTTTCAAAGAGTTTGGACATGATCGGCAGTTATGCGATTGGTCGATGCGACTCCACATTATTGTGATTTTTGCCAGGTTTTGGTAGCACAATTACTTCCCAGACCTTCCATCCAGTTGGTATATGCTTTACACGAATTGTTGGTATATGCTTTAGACAGCATTGAATAAATTAGTGAGCTTGACCAAGGCTTCTCTCCGTTTTTTTTAAGTAAAGGTAATTAGGTCTATCCGGGTGATTTCTTTGGACTAAGATTTGTGTGAATCTTTTTGGCTACCTCTTTGGCTGTTACTAGCGAGATTGTATCTTAGTTGTTGTTTGTTGGAAGTATTGGGAGTTCATCCGATCCCGGGTTGGAGAGGAATCTGCTTTCCAAATGCTCTGCAAAAGTGTCTGTTTTATTACTGCTGTTGCGAGCCTACTTGTCGTTTGGTTTGCATATCGGAGGTATTTGAGTGATCGGTAGCTTCAGGTATTTTGTTGTCTTCCAAAAAAAATGCTCTGTGGTATTGTTAGCTGTTAGTTCCGAGAGGAAGTTGTTGATAGAGTGGTTTTTATGTATCTGAATCTCCCTTCTCAATTCTTGCGTTATTCTATTTAGGCTGGTTTTGTCTTGCGATGCTCGTGTTTGATGCCCGCGTCTTCTAAGTCTGAGTTTTAAGGTGATCAGGTTGTGTGCACTTACATAAAGTGGAAGATCGTTGATGAACAGCAGAAATAGAAGCGGCCCTAAAACAGATCCCTGAGGTACACCTATAGTTATACTATTGCTATTAGATTTGTATTTATTGGCATTTACAATCAACTTTCTTCCTGTAAGGAGGGATCTAATCAACCTTGCAAAAGTCCCTCGAAAACCATAGTTTTCTAATTTAGTTACCATAAAATCAATTTTAGGCCGGCGCGTTGTCGTGGTGGAACAGCACTTTTTTCCGCTGTAAACGAGGCCGTTTCTCCTTCAATATGCCGTTGAATTGATCAAATAAATCGCTGTAGTATTGTCAAGTGATAGTTCTTCCCGTCTGCAAAAAGTCGATGTGTATCACACCTTGCGAATCTCAAGAAAACGGTGGCCATGACCTTTCCAGCCGATGGGACAGTCTTTGCTTTCTTCGGAGCAGATTCGCCTGGAAAAGTCCACTGTTTCGACTGCTGCTTGGTTTCTGGATCCATGTTTCGTCCACGGTCACGAATCGGCGAAAAAAATCCGTTGGATTACGCTTTAACCAAACCAGGCCAATCACTCTTTCGAAGTAGTCACACGATTTCGCTTGTTGTCCACAGTCAGCAAATGCGGCACCCATCGCGCCAACAGCTTCCTGATATTTTGCACACGTTCATATGAGATGCCCGTGGTCTTTACTATTTCGCGCAACTTCACTCGTCGTTCGGCTAACACGATATCCTGGACTTTGTCGACTATTTCTTCATTTGTGGCCGTTTTTTGGACGTCCACTGCGTGGTTCATCCTTGGTGCTCGTACGGAAACGTTAGAACTTGCTCACCCAGAAACTAATAGTCGAAAATGAAGGTGTGGATGTGCCATGAACTTTCTGCAAAATATCTCGTACCTCCGTCGCCGTTTTCCCATCCATGCAGAAATGTTTGATGACTGCACGAAATTCGTTTTTATCCATTTTTGCAAAAGTGCCTGACTTGCTTCACAAGATTGCCTAATAAACAAAAACTGAATGACGAACCTGTCTGAAAATTTGACAGTTTTCCTAAAATAGGTTGGCCTTGACAACCATCATAACAATTTCACGATACGCGCGCCATCTCTTGCCCATTGCGGAAACTTTTCAATCTACCCTCGTAGACCAGACAAGACCAGACAAGACAAGACCAGATAAGGTCAGACAAGTCTAGACCACTCCTAAAAATTACGGGGATGAGGAACCAAGAGACAGCATACTGGTGGGCGGAGAATATTGCAACCATACGTAGAAGATGTCTTGAATCAAGAAGAAGCACAGGGGCTAACAAAAGGCTGTCAAGGAGCGAGTACGAGCAAGCCAGGGAATATACAAATAGGCGAAAAAGCTGCTAAAACACGAAAAGATCATCATCAAGGCAAAATATGTGCAATTGACCAGACTATGCGATGCCGAAGGAGACGATATATGGGGGACTGGATATCGCATTGTAATGAAGCGTCCTAAAGTGTTCCAGAAGCCGCTCTTACTAGAACAGAAGAAGAAAATTGCTGAAATAACTTTATATAACTTTTACCCCAATGTGAGGAAGATGACTGGTATCCGACGACGGAACATGCCCCAGCGAAAGAATTCTCAGAGAAAGAGCTAGAAGAAGCTCTTAGTAAAATGAAAACTAGAATGGCAACGGGATCGGACCTGATCCCCTCAGAGGTAAAAAAAAATGGTCGCTGCAGAAAACCCAAAATATATTCTTGGGGTCATGAACACATTGTTGGCCGAGGGAACGTTCCCTGCGATCTGGAAAACAGCAAGACTAACCTTAATTGAGAAGCCAAAAAAGGTAGATGATGCTGAGACAAAATATCTCCCGATCTGTCTCCTGGACAGTGCGGGGAAGCTATTAGAATAACTTATCACCAAAGGACTAATGACAGAAATAAAAAGACATATCAAATCTAAATAATTTATTTCATTATTTAAACACAACAGTATGACACAATATTAATATACTAACATATAAAGAACTTGCATTCTGATCCTTGATAGTATTTTATTTGTGCGTGGTATTCTTGGATAGAGTATGGTTCCAGATGTATGAGGCCACGGTGAAGCTCCTTCTTGAAAGCATTAACTTTCTTAATTTGTTTTAAATATTTGGGCAAACCATTTAATAAATCAATATTGCTGTATGGGGGCATCTTCTCTGACATGGTTAACTTGTGTAGCGGCTTTTTATAATTATAACCTTTACTTCGGGTATCCCTCGTGTGTTTAAATGTCTACTCTTCAAACAGGTGTTTGTTTTTACATAAGAATATTATTGATTCATAGACATACGTGCCCGTAACCGTTAATATTTTAGCGAATTTGAATACTCCTCTACATGATTCAGAATATTCTAGATAATGCGTATTCCCGCTTTTTGAATATTGAATATACGTGGTCTGTTTGAAAAGTATCCGACCTTTAGCTGGTAAAAAAAATGACATACCTGGAGCGTTGGAAAGCTAATCACCATCAAAGTAGTCTCCTTTGAACTCCACACATTTCCCCAGCGTTGCCGCCGTTGTTGGAAGCATTCCGAAAAAGCCTCTTTCAGAATCGACTTTAGCTCGACAGTCGTTGCAGCCATAATGTCTTCTCTTGTCTGAAATCGCGTTCCTTTCAATGGCCTCTTGACTTTGAGGAATAGCCAGAAGTCGCAGGGGGGCATATCAGAAGAGTAAGGAGCCTGTCGAACCAGAGGAGTCTGTTTTTTCGCCAAAAAAGTGTGAACCAAGTGCTAATAATGTCGGAGCATTGGAGTTTGGAGCATTGTCGTGATGGAATCGCCAATTTCCTGATGACCGCAACTCCCGTCGCAAATTCTCAGATAGTCACACGACGGTCCCGCATCACCATAGCGTTCACTTTGGCAATGACATGGTCATTTCGGCATGTTGATGGCCGACCAGAGCGTGGCTTGCTTTCCACCGATGTGCGACCGTCTTTAAACCGATTGTACCACTCTTTAATCTGTGTGATGCCCATAGCATCGTCACAGAATGCCGTCTGAATCTTCCGAATGGTTTCTACCCGGTTGTCGCCCAGTTTCTGGAAAAATTTGATGCAGTAGCGCTGCTCCAGTCGTTTCGTCATTTTACTTGCATTAAAAAACAGATGAGAGCACTACGCACTACGTCACTCGAACTCTGCTCGACAGCAACTGACGCTATCTACAGGCGGGAAAAAATTCACGCATGCGCATGGATGTTCAAGGTCGGCTCATGCAAGCGCGCTTGATTCAAATCCATAAGGTTTTCAAAATAAAAAATAAGGTCGGATACTTTTCTAACAGACCACGTATCGTTAATTGTTGTGCCACGGCTCAAAAACATTATACCAAGCCCCAAAACATTATGTCATATCAAACCGAGAGTATGGTTTCAGAGAAGGGCGTTCAACAATTCAAGCGATTAAGAGAGTACTCGATATTGCAACCGACGAAATGAAGAAAACACGGAAAATGCTTTTAACTCTGCCACCTGGAACATAATTAAAAAAGAACTACTACCAAGAAACATCTCAACCTACCTGAGAAAGATTATAGGAAGCTACCTGTCTGGCAGAAAACTAAAGCTTGCAATACCAGTACAATGTGGCGCACCCCAAGGTTCTGTACTTGGCCCCCATCTTTGGAACCTCTTATACGACGGTGTATATTAGGCTTAGATATGCCCGACGGCCTGGAAACAATCGCATTCGCCGATGACCTGGCAGTGGTCTCCAGAGCTAAATCGAGAGAAGAACTAATGTACCACACCAATGAGGCGATACATATGATTACCATTTGGCTCCAACTCGCCAACCACTTCAACTCGCCACGGAAAAAACCGAAGCGGTGGTGCACGGGGAGATACAGTTCGAGGTAGAAGGCACAATAATACCAGCAACCAATCGTGTGAAATATCTTGGTATCTTAATGGATAAGAGCCTCAACTTTGGCCACCATATAACGCACGTTGTTTAAAATGCCCAAAGAGTGGCCCTGTCTCCTGAAAGAAAAAGAAAGTTTAACCTCGACAGGAATTATCGCAAAAAATGAACTGCTATCCTACCAGGCAGCCAAGCAGCTATCAAGGCCATTAGCTTATACACCATCAGATCCAAACTGGTATGGGACCGTGTGGGAAAGCTAAAGAAGCTTGGCAAAAACAATAAAGTAATGCTATACTGCGTACCAGAACACACTGATATAGATGGAAACGAAGAAGCCCATCACCTAGCAAACAAGGGATCCAGTAGCCCCTTTATAGGTCCGGCACCCTTTTGCGGCATGAGTGTGAACACCATACAAAGTTTAAAATCCAAAGTTTAGATAAAGAGACAAGAGAACGATGGATGAAAACCTGGAAAGAACTTCCAGGGCTAAGGCAGTCTAATGTGATGCTGGGATCTTTTAACCAGAAAAGAACAAAATCTTGCCTGAAAAGTTGCTAGGAACAAGCTTAGAATTCTGACAGGAGTCCAGACGGGACACCGCAGACTTAGGAAGCATCTCAAGGCCCTAGGCCTAGAGGAGGATGACGGATGCAGATTCTGTGGTTCAGCCGAGTAAACTCCCATACATCTGCTCAAAGATTGGGGAGCACTACTCCGTCTCTTCACTTCACAAAACAGCGTCCACGCGGGGAATCGAACCAACGATCCTCGTACTATGAACCCGAGCTCTTACTGCTGCGCTGACCGGCCAATGAAATTTATGCTAACATAGCGGGCGTATGAGTTGTCGCTAGTCGGGAGTTTTTTAACGCTTAGCCATCTGGCCCTCCCACTTGCGTCACTTTCATTTATAGTCAAGCCCTACATATACTGTTTTGGGCCAAATCGGTGATGACGAGTTGACAGGGCCCGCTTGTAAACTGGAATAGACTGGGATGGACTAGAGTAAACCGGTCTGGACTGGACTATAATGGACTCTCGTATCTCGTTCTTATTTTGCAGTTTCCAAACTTTAAAATGCATCACATCTTCTCTTTGGAATACATAGAAACAAGTTTGATAATATACTGGTTTCAAATATTGGTATTGTTTTCATTCTAAAACAACATAAGACTTTTACACCGATTATAAAGTCAGATTAAATATTATTCATTTTTCCTCCACCTCTCGATTCTTCTTTATGTTCACTTTCGAAGTTTAAAGCTGCGTCAGATGCTCTGTTTGGAATGCATAGAAATAAATTGGATAATACACAGCGACTAGACGCTATAAGTAAGCATGAAATAAATACCTAAGATATGAACGAGCTTGGAATTCCAAAATCGTTGTAATCACCTGAAGTCGTCTTAAATGTCGCATTTACCTAAAATAATTAATATTCGGTGCGCCTCTGTTTAATTTAGGAGACGATTCTCTGGAACCGTTGCAAACTGGCTGAATCCCAATATTGGATGTAAACTATGTTTCTTACAAAATGTTGTAAGGATATTTACATATACTTTATCCAATGACAATGATGATTCCGATTTGGTAACATTGTTTATTTAGTATATTTATAAATTCAAAGTTATTTACTCCACCATATTATGTTTTGGGTATAAATGAACACATTCTTATTACAGTTTAAGCATATAACAGGAGTAATTACGCTTCTTAATTCGCATTATTAGTTTATTCTTATTGTAATTCGAGTTGTATAAATTAATGTTAATCTTACGTTGAATTAGACCATGCATAAACATTCGGTTTATTTGTAAGCAGTGTAGACAGCGAGCGACAACCAGTTATCCGGAGAATAACATTTACTTTATATCCGGTGATAAGGTCGTAAGTTGGTTGGATCAAACAAGGAGTTATCGTCGTAACGGCCATCAGGTTGTGCGGGGTGTCCGGGACTCGGTCCCGGAGGTAGAGCGGAGGATGTGCCCATCACGGGTTTGAATAATTCATTGCGCGTGCCATCTCCGGTGCAGTTAATGGCATCGGACTGAGTCACGTGTAGATCTATCAATTAGGGTGCGTCTCGGTAATGTGGCGCACGCAACAAATTCAACTTCATATCCTAAAACGACAATAAACCTAGATACTAAATAGGCAATTATAATTACTATGACTATCTATAGTTTCATATTTAATTATTTTGCTTAAACCGCCTACAAGTACATAAATAGCTTCTTTAAAGAAATTAATATTTGTGTTTTCGGAAATAATATGGAAAATATTATTGTCTAGTAATAGTATAATGTTGATGTTAAAGTATATTCAGTTTAGAATTTAAATTAGAGCATTACTAAAGTTAGCTAGCTTGCTTACCCCTCAATTGTTTGATTTAGTTAAGCTTAATCATACAATGCGAAATAGTTTCGCTGTCTAGTCGAAACGGTTCAGTGCTCGTAATATAACTCTACTATATAGTAGACGTAATTTAACAAATCAATAATCTATTTAGGTATTCAAACAAATCCGTTCGTATCCTTTCAAACAGATCGCGTATCTCTTGTGGTACGTATACCACATTTTGAGAAACTCTTCTAACGCATAGTAATTTAAGAGAAACAATTTTTTTTTAATTTCCATTCTAGTAACGCCTCATAAATTCTGAAAGCAATAATAACAAATTGACTAATCCCCTGTTATTTTATTTAACATTATTCCCTTTCAAGTAGTATAACATTCGTTATTGTACAAAGTCCAACTGGCTAATGACCATATGTTTTCTCCGCTTAATTTAAATATTTAACTTTGCGGGTCATTTATACTGTATTTTTATATTTCACTATGCTCTACCGCATAATTCAATGTAAACTACATCGTTGTTTTAAGGCATAATTGAAATTTATTAATAGTTTATACCATATTTAACATTAATTTGATAATAAATTTCTTAAATATGAAACATCGATTATGGTTTAGTGTGTTTTAGTAGGTAGAGCAACATTGGAGTGTCAATAACTAATAACGCGAGGGGGTTAATAGGCTAAATTATTCCCTAGAAGTGGTGCATAATGGTGCGGTCCTGGGACTATAAGCCCATTATGTAATCGTCTATAACTCATATTCGATTAGTTCAGACATAAACGGTGTCCGTTGCATATGACATTGTCTACACCGGCAGGGCATCATGTAGCCGACGAAATTAAATTTAATAAAGCGCGTGTCAGAGGACTTAACATAAACATCAAAGTAATACGTGTGTCTACATATATAGTGATAGTTCGGGGTGTAATAAAAAGCAATCTCTGTACTCCCATTGCTAGTCCTGACAGGTGTAGGAGGGAATAAGAAAAAGTGTTATCTCTATTCAGGGAATATAAGAATGAGAAGCCGGTCCGAGGCCTTCTGGGAACAACAACTCTGGGTGAAGCACGGGAACCAATTACCATTGCCATGGCCGTGCTTGTCTCGGTCGACAAACATCGGCATAAATACATGTCGAGGCTGATGGAGCGAGCTTTGTTATCGCTGGAATCACATATAGTGGCTTTGGTGAAATTATTGCACTGCAGTCCGTTGTATGAATGCAGAACGAACCCCAATAAATTCCCCTTATATGAGCAGCCTGGCAATTGCATTAGATCGCCGAGAATACCAAAACCAAAGTCTAGCTATAATTCCAAGTTCCTGGAAAAGGGGTCATTGAGGTAACATCTTGTGAAATTGCAAAGGGTGTCACTGATGAACGCGTCGGCGTTGAGTGTCGCACACCCCTGGAATGCTCGACATGATTATAGCGTTAGCCCCAACTTTACGCCCAACTGATGACACATCTTCTAATTACTTCACGCGCTTGTATTTATTTTGTTTATTCACTAATTAACTTTATACAATCCGATTTTTAAAGTAAATATTTACACGGTAAATATTACACCGAGCAAAAAAAAACTTAGAAAACAATTTTTATCAACTTATTTCATAACTTCGTGTAAAAATATTTAATAGAAAAATAATACTGAAATTTATAAAGATTCTGAAGTTGAAGGGAAAATAATAGATTAAATCGCGTATTTATTAAATGCCTTATACTATGTTACAAATTATTTATCGATCAGTGATCTCTTATTATGTAATAAATTTGTTAGTTGAAATTGAATGTTGCCGAGCACTTCCAGTGATTTATATAAAGTAATTTTATTCAAATGATTTATTAACCAGTCATACTTGCAAATGCTAATTTCATTTCGTGGGTTTCATTTTCTTGCTATCTTCGTAAAGGAAAATATCACAATTGTCATAAAAATAATAATAAATGGTTTCAATCACATTTCGATTTTTTATGTTATATTAGATACATTTCTTAGCATTCATTTTTCTCTTAAAATTGGAATGGGAAAATGTAAGGTGGGAAATCTTATAACATGGTTTCAATCACATTTCCCTCACACTGCCTTCACTTATATTATAGTTGATACATTTTTTAACATTGATTTTTCTCTGTAATTGAAATAGAAAATGTATGAAAGTAAATTTTATAACACGAGTTATTTACATTTTTAGTGATAATATATCTTAATTAGCTAACTAGGTTTAGTATATAGTTTAGGTAATGAACGAGTAGTCTGTATTTACTGAAGACAATTCTTAATTTACATAAATAAACAAATTTTGTATTTCAAAAAACAAACAAAGCATTGTTGTAATTTATTCAGGTTATTAAACACTCTATTAATAGATGTGACATCATATCTAACGTGACCATACGTCCCGATTTGGGCGGGAAAGTCCCGTTTTCAGACTATCTGTCCCGCTGTCTCCAGCGATGGCAAAAACGTCCCGCTTTCGCGAGTATATACCTACTTACTAGGGTGTTTGAAAGTTGATGACTTAATCCTCTAAATCTCAGTTATTAAAGTAGGTAGGGTAACCAAATTTTGTACTAACTTACTTGATATAATTGACTAATAAGCAATGGAAACTAGAAGTTTCTGGTTAAAATATTCAGACTGCTAGAAGCATTTCTACTAAACCACTTAGAATTCAGTAAAGTTGAGTTTGAACGCCTAGTACTCAAAGCCTAGTCTAGATTGTAAACTCAACTAAATCAGTCTAAAAATTCTACAGTGTGTTCTATTTAAAATACGAATTTGTGTCAATTTTGAACCCTGGCTCCACCTTGGCTTTTGGTATGCGCCACCCCGGTATAGCATATTTTGCATTCATTCGGGGTGGGCAGTCCGGACGGTTAGTGAAAACCGTCCTAGTTGTTGTCTCCCCTACCAGGATTCGAACCCGGGTCTCCCGCATTGAAAGGCGGGTATGTTTCTTTCGTTCTTTCTAGATACTTTATTGTTAAATCGTTTAGGAAATCATAAAATAAAATTTATAATGTACAAATCCTTTCTTGAGATTGGAGTACCTACTTATTTAAAAGTATTAACCTCCAAATTATCAAATTTTAGATCATTGACCTTTGTTGTTTCACTATTCACAAGGTTTTGATCTCATTCACTCACCGATTCGTCCTCGAAAATTGGCGTATTTTGATAGGGGAGCTTGTGTTTTAGAATTAACGGTGCATTGTGTTGTCTTACGTTCGTCAGGTCCCGTATTAGTCGGTTTGGATGTCGTTTGTTGTCCGTCTGTGTCTTGTAAAATTTCTGTGAATATACGTAAATGTATTCAGTTATTCTAGGTATCTGTCCTTCTTCATGCCCATGTCCCTATTCAACGCCATACTCAGGCGCTTGTTTTGGAACCGCCGAAGAGTCAACAGGTTAGTCTTGGAAGCACTGCACCAAGCAGGTGCTGCGTAAACTAAAACTGACCGAATAATGGTTTTATACAATAAAATTTTGTTGGATTTTGATAATTGACTGTTTTTGTTCATCAGGGAATAGATGGATTTTAATGTGGCAAATGCTCGATTGATTGTGTTTTTTATGTGTGTTTTGTAGCAAAGTCTCGTGTCTAGATATACGCCCAGGTATTTCACCGCCCTCTTCGGGGATACTGGGTGTGTGTCAATTGTTGGTGGGTATATTAGTTTTGTGTTGGTGTATATTCGGATGTAAGTGATTGTCTCTTTTGTGTTTAAAGTGATTTTCCAAAGTGTGAAAAATTTTATTATTTGGTCAACGTGAGTTTGGGTCTTTTTGTGTGCAGTTATGGCGCTGTGTGAGTGATTGTAACTGGCAGTGTCGTCGGCGTAAAGAGCAAGTTTTGTCTATGGCATTGTTGGTATGTCGTTGATGTATAAATTTAATAAAATCGGTGCCAGAGTCGAACCTTGTGGTACCCCTGCTATTATTTCTTTCAGTCTGGAATGTTCATAGTTGATCTGTACGGTAAAGTGGCGGTTTGTCAAGTAACTGTTTAATAATTTTATAATAGTCGGTGAGAATTTTAACTTAATCAGTTTAAATATTAGTCCGTATGTCCAAACTCTGTCAAACGCTTTCTCTATGTCCAGTAATGTCATGGCAGTCACATTCTGTTTGTTGAAATTATATTTTACGTCCGTTATGATCCTACAAATTTGCTGTACTATGTTATGTTTAAGTCTGAATCCAAATTGATTGTCCGTCCAAATCTTTTGTCGTCTGATGTGTTTATCTAGTCTGTTAAATATTTTTTTTCCGTAATTTTGCTTAATGTTTTGAGTAAACTAATCGGTCTGTAACTGTACGGGTCCGAATATTTCTTTCCAGATTAGTACGTACATGTACGTATTAGTAGTACAGTACGGGGACAACATTGGCTACCTTCCAGGACGGCAGAAAATATTGCAATTTGAAAATTCCGTTTATTTGGTGAGTTAGTTGAACCAAAGCTTTTCGTGAGAGATTTTTCAAAATTGCGTTCTGTATTTTGTCAGGTCCTGGTGATTTTACCGGTTTTACGTTCTTAATGATCGAAATAATTTCAGTTGGGTTAGTCATCAGTCCGTGGTCTTGCGAGTCCATAAAGTCTTCGTTCAGAAATTCTCTCACTATTTCTACTATTTTAGTTTGTTTGTCGTCCAAGTCATGGTCAATTTTGTGTACGTGTTCGAAAGTATCTGCAATAAGTTCCGCCTTTTCCAGGTCGGACATGGTCAATGTTGTTCCAGATATGAGCGTCGGTATTGGTTTTTCTGTCGTCTTAAGTCTTTTTATCATTCTCCATATAGAGTTGTCTGCTGTCTTCAGTTCGGTAAGTTTCCATTTATCATTCCTGAATTTATAAATTTCTGTCCTTATCTGTCTTGTTAGTTTGGTCATCTGTTGTTTGTCCATTACGTCTCTGTGTCTTTTCCAGTCTCGTCTCTATCTATTTTTAGTTTGAATCATTAATTTTATCTTGTCGGGAAGTCGATCGTTCATTGGGTCAATTTTTCTGTTTTTGGTTAGTCTACGTCTTGCCAAAGTAATTGCTTCAATTAAATTTTTAGTCTTTGTCTCAATTTCTTCTGTCGTGTCCACACGTTTAAGAGTAATTTGGTTGTCCAATAGTCTCCTAATTTCTGTCCAGTCTACGTTTTTGTAGTTGGGCAATTTTCGTCTAAATTTTCCGTCTTGTGGATATCCAAAGGTGATTCTGACAGGATTGTGGTCGGAATTTAGAACGTCTAACGTAGATATGTCGGTGATGTTGGGAAAATTTTTTGTTAGTGCGATGTCAATGGTGGTGGGTGTCATGTTTTTAGTGGGATAGTGTGTGTGTGTGTGTCCGGAAAAAGAATGGCGAATCCACTCCCCAATGAGTAATTATACATGGTCAGACTATTCCTGTTGTTCCTATGGCAATTCCAAGCAGTGTGAGTGGCATTAAAGTCCTCAAAAATCAGTACTTTGTCCCCAATTTCAGTCAACAAGTCCTGTTGGTAATTTTCCTGTTGGTAAACTCTGTTGGTAATTTTGTTCGTCGGTGAATTGTATATCGAAACGATGTTCAAGTTATTTGTCAGTCTAAAGGCGATGTGTTCAATTTTGATGTTCTTGCTTGTCTTAATTTTGATGTACGGTACGTCGTTCCTAATCAGAACCGCCACACCCCCTGCTGCAGTTTTGCGGTCTCGTCTTAAAATGGTGTATGCTCTGATGCGCAAGGCAAAAGAGTTGTCAATTTTTGGTCTCGTTTATGAGCATTAGAGGTGTGTCGGAACTGTTAACGAAATAAGCGTAAACGAAATAAGCTCGCCCATCTTGGTCCTTAGACCGTTACAATTCCAACTTACTAATTTTGTGTCTTTCGTACTAAATTCAAACAGTGAAACATTATTGTTTGGGGCTGTTATCCGGTACTTCTGCATGAAGCTAGTTGATCGTTCAGTTCTCTCCACGCATGAAGCAGCCTCGGTACATCTAATATCAGGTCCTGGGTTCTGTTCATCTCTGCCATTAGATCACTGGGAGAATGATTTGCAGGAACTGGTCTTGCTTCAATTTGGGGTCTGCGTTCCACTGCAGCTGTCCGTTCCACTAGAGCAGTTTCCGTCTCGTTTCGTCTCTTCGATACTGTGGGCCTCTCGTCACTTTTTTGGTTCCACGCATTAGCTAGAGGCGCGGGTGCGTCTACATAGGTCACTTTCGGCTTATTCTGGCTCGTGATGTTGGATTTTCTCTTGCTAGTCAACCACTCTAGTCTTTTTCCATATACTGGACATTCTATCGAGTTCGCAGTATGGGCCCCTTTACAGTTGGCGCACTTCGCCGGCTCTTCTCTGGGCTCACAATTATGTAAAAGAAAGGCGAGTATGTTGTCAACTACCCCACCGAGGAGGACGAAATTGAACCCCTGTATAATAACTCTATGTAGTACCTTTGATTAATACCAGAGATTTCCATACCAAGTAAGTATTCCTGTTCCAGTCGATTCTTAACAGCAATCGGCAATTTACCAGAAGCTATCATCGCGTCTTTAAAATTGATGCTTGAGTAATGAATCTAAAAACGAACACATAAATATTCCCGCAATTAGCTAGATATATTTTTTTTTTACATCCACGATATCACTTGTGCTTCTGGATAAAGGCCCTGTGAGCCATTGGAAGGAATTTAGATCACCGGTTTGTGTGATTCTAGTAAAACTGTGTTCCGTCTGAACGAGTTGTGTTCAGTCTAGAAACATGTGTTGATAAGTTCCCCATTGTGCGTTCTTATAAACATTTGTTCCTAAATTTTTTGTTTCTTTAATTGATTCTGATAAAACTCCGAATTTTGATCAAACGGAGGCGCTCCGGATATAAAGTACGCATGAATTTTCTCCGTTTCGAGTCGTAGACAATTTGTAAATCCAAGTATTCCACTGTATACGTCGTTTCCACAGTAAATTATAATGTCATTATTGCGTTGCAAGCCATTTTTAAGAACATCCATCCTATGCAAGTCTTTTCTTGTAATTTGTATAGCTGGAAATAAAGGTAAAACCTTGTTGCGTATTTTGGATGGAAGATAAAGAATTCCATCTGTTACTTTATATTTAGTTATAGAAATAAATTCGGATGGAATGGAAACTTCGTTAGATTCAAAAGTTATTATAAAACCGTCGCTGGACAAAGTTCTTAAAGCTATCTCCGTTGTTAAAAAGTTTACTTACACCCTACGTCTTGCTTATTATTTTTGCACTCGCAAGGTCCAGAGCGAATGACGCAAAAAATCGGGATAGATGCTGCACTCACACGAACAACCAAATGCAGTGCTTTGTTTTAGTTCAAGTCGGAGACAAAAATCTAAAGTTTAGTCGCGCCGTTTCCTCAAAAACCACGATTTTCGTGGGGTGTTTGACCCTCTGGATGGGCGCGACAGGACGGAGGACAAATGGATGCGTGACGTGTGGACGGACAGTCAACGTAAAAGCATCGAAGACGCGCCAAAATATTTTGAAAAAAATTGAAAAAAGGAGATTTGGTGCGTGGGAGGTGTAAGAAAATCAAAGCTTTCGCTCAAATGACGCTGCTTATCATATAATGCTTAAAATTCAAACATGTTTTGTGCAAAAATTTAGATGTGCTCGTACAAAGTGTCAGGTTATTGGTGTAAATATATTGGCATCTATCGCAAGCGATGAATTGAAAAAGGACCTTTGCGAAGCGCACTGCATAACTTTATTAACAGATGCTTCAAACTATGGCTCGATAAAATTATTCCCAGTTTTAATCCGCTAATTTTGACTGAGTTTCGAGAGCAGCCAGGTGAAACATCGGATATAATTCTTGAATATTTAAAGGACGTATTGTTTTGCAATGATTTGAATAAGAAAATTATGGGGTTTTGTGGAGATAATACGAACTGCAATTTTGCATGAAAGAATAGGGGATTAATGGAATAAGTGAATAAGGGGATTAATAATGTTTACGCAAAATTGAACAAATTACTCGGATCCCACATAGTTCGATCAAAACAGCCGCAGATTATCTCCCTGTTGACTTCGAGTGCATCTTGAAAAATACAAAACTGCTTACACAAAAGTCATGTGACAAAGGTTTAGTAACTTTAGTAAATATATGTACTAAAAAAAACCTACTTATTATTTAGTCTTATTCATTTTTTTCCTAATAAACGCTAGTAAAATACCAAACATTTATTTTTTTACATAATAGGCATGTTGACTGATTTTGAAAAAGTGTTCTATAATATTCTAAAGTACCAACTATTTCCAAAACAATATTTCTGCAGGAAACGATGTTTTATTAGAAAAAAAGCAATTGAAATTCAAAATTTAAAATGTGTTTGAAAACGATCGCAGGTGTCATGGCGTCTGCTTGTGACGTCAGGGGTTAGTAAATAGACCGAAAACATACAGGGAGTCAAAGAAATTTCTTTCTTTGACTGAGCTGTTTTGCGTGTTAAATGTGGATTCTAAAGTGTATAAGTTTGTATAAGGAATGTGGTCATAAGGTGATAAAGAGAAAGCAAGAACCAAAAATGTGTGACCACACCCTTGAATTCCGCAAGGGCACCTCCTTTGCCAGGACAAAATTGCCATTATTGAAGATACTTGGGTTTGTCTCTTCTGTCTGAGATTGTCTCTCAATGATCGCTTTATCATCTTATGACGACAGACCCATCGAAAACCATCCAACCTGAAATAAAACAATTATCATGTCTTCCAATCAAAATAAAAGCATTTATTAAAAGCCACAAAACATATGATATTAAAAAAAATAACCTATAAATATCCCGACAGGATCAAAATACCGTCTCTGATACCGTCCTCACATTTTTGACACATATACTGCCCGTCGGTCCGTCGGTTGGGATCTCTTAAAATATTCTGAATACCCAGAATGGACAAATAATTTATGGAAACCATTTTTGTATATACTTTACGCAAACATGTGATGCAGAAAAATTAAAACAATTTATAATATGCTTAATATACCAGTTGTATGCACATTCTTAGTTATGTGACCAGCCGTCATGATACACGTCATGTATTGTGTTTAAAATATCAGCTATCTCAAAGGCAGCTTTTATGTTTGTCTCTTTGTCAATTTTTGTTATATCTGCATCAGTCTATACAAGTTTTTGCAAGAAAGTGCCACAGGACTTTTCTTTTTATTTCAGCAGCAATGTGTGCATGGATAATCTTTCTATTGTATCACTAACATAGTCTTTCTCGTACTTTATTACCTGACCAAATTATTACAACAAAATGTTTTATTAACTTAAAAGTGCAGATGTCGTCCAAGTTCGTACGAGGTTTACCAACGCGTGACGTAATTCACTCTGATTGGTGTTCAACTTATCTGCGGATGTATTTTGTAGTTTTGTTTTATTAAAAATATTATCAATCTCGTACTAAATATGAATATAAATACATTTTTCACAATCTATTATTCCCAACACATTAGATAAACACAATATTTCTGTGATTCTTGGTTACTGTCGTCATGCCCATTCTGCGGGTGTTACGCTCTGACGAAACAAATAAATGCTCACGTAAATCATACCCCACGTTCTTAACCTTCGTCTGGTAGGTAATTTTGCCACCCCATTGTGACATATCTTCTCTGCATTATTCGTTTTATTCTTAAATGTCTAGACCAGGGGTTGGCAACCCGCGTTTCGCCAGCTACATGCGGCTCTTTTCTGTGTGTGGCTCATCAACTCATCCACAACATGTATTTTAAATTTATTGGAACAAATAAAGCTTTCATTTATTAAAGAGACATTTAAAGAGACATTATTTGAGAGAAAGTTAGAAATATTACATGCGATATGTTTAAATTACATGAGAAAACCTTCCTGTTAATTTTATTATAAATTAATGATATTTTCACCTTTCATTTAATTATACATGAAGAGGTGCTGCTGTATACGCAAATATTTCCTGTCCAGATTGAAATAGTAGTTTATGATACAAGTGTGTGAAGAAGGGCCTTTGTACATGAGTTGCGAAGTTTAAAGTTTAAAGTATTAGAAGACGAGTACTTTAATCGCAATAAGTCTCCGTGGCAAAAATATACAATAAATACGCAGAGTGACGGGAACACTATTTGGCAAATTGTCAGTGTAAACGAACCTAACCTAAATTTAATCTAAATTAGGTTATGGTTGGGTTAAGTTATATTAGAGCCAGATAAATCCAGACTGAGAGGCCGAGACTTCTTGGTTTATATGAAACATTAATTTAATTTTATTTTATTATACGTCAGAAAATTACACTATATCTATGTTTTTTGTTTAGTGACGTGAGTTGTTGCCATAGTAACAACAAACAGAAATCGTTTAATAATGTAACTACTCCATTTGATTTATATTAGACTTTTACGCACGATCTGGATACTTTTACACCCGATTATAATAATGCCATATGGATGCATATTGGACAATAATTTACTTATTAATGTACCGTCAACTGGGGTAACATTGTCCCTTTGAAGGTAACTTTGGCCCACATGCAGAAAATGATTCATCAGGGTAAATCTACTGATTAAAGGAAGCTAGTTTCATTGATAACTTATAGAAACGATAGATGGCAGCACTAGTAATACTTTCAGCCGGCTGTTGTGGTGGTTCATCTTTTAACCACTTCACAGTACGATTCAAATACCAAGTCAGCTAATCGTGCCATTGTTCAAGACTATCAACTTCTGTGTGTGTGTTACAAGTTTTGAATGCTCCATTATACCAGCGAGTAATTGTTTTGACGCTTACATCAATATGCAAATAGACTATAAGCTTTGATTTATGATTTCTCTCTTACTAGTTTCCAGAGCTTACTAGTTTGTGGGATAACTTTGTTCCAGTTTATGGGGTTACTTTAGCCCAAGGCAAAGTTACCTCAATTAGATGTGCAGCAGTACCTACTTACCTACTTTTTTATTATTCCATCTCATTATCTGTGGGTGAGGCTTTTTTGGAACAATTAGACAAAAAAGAGCAAATTATGTTGGCGCTTGCAATCCGAAGAAAGGGAGGTATAAAGCTGCAGATTCCTGCAGGAAAGAGTATTTCTGCTGCTGATCTGGAAGCAGCACGAAATATTTCTGCGCCTTCAAAATCCATACCTACGAAAACCTCTCTACAGAAACAGCAACTTGATGACTTAAGTTCCTTTTATGAAGACTCTGATGTGTCCTTAGAATCAAATACAGTCAGCGAAATGTTTTCCGGCCTAGAAGAGGAAAGATCAACTAGCTTGAACACTTACGCCAACCTACCAAAGTTAACACCTGCAGACGTTGCAGTTGAAGATTTTGTGATTGTTTTGTTTAATGGGGACAAATAGCCTGAGGGAATTGTTAAGATTTCTCAAGCAGGACCCACCGTTGAGTGTATGGAAAGACGATTAAAATGTTGGCGGTGGCCAGACAGAAAGAACGTAGAGATTTATATCTGAGAAGACTTCTTATATAAAATTAATTAACTGAAACCAGTTTGCAGTTCCCGAGCTGGATAGTTTTGTTTAAATTGTTACCTATATATTTAACTAGTTACGTACTTATCTAGTTATGTAATTATCTATTTAATCAATGTTTTTTACCTTTACATGGTTACTTACCTTAGCTTCTGTTTTGTTTATTCATCTTACTTTTCATTATCGTTACCTACTTGCAAAGAAAAGTAGTAAATGTTGATCATTCTCAGGAAAATTCTTGTACGTAATTAGTTGTTGGGTTTTATAATTTCTGATATCATTGGCCTGAGTCATAAAATACCTCTCTTTCTAAGAGTTTCACCAGTCAGAACAAAGTTACCCCAATAGTGGGTAACTTTGACCCATTTTTTTTTCGATTAACAAAATCAAAGAATAGAATGCAATGTTAAAGTTTTATTTAAATCAAAGATCAAGAAATATATCATGGTCAATTTTTGCTTAAAGTGTTCTCAAAACTTTTTAACAAAACTTGTAAAAAGTGGGCCAATGTGGGCTCTAGTTGACGGTATTCATTTTAGTGTGCGAGTAGATAAAAGTAATAAAGGACTTGGTACCAGCCCCGGATCTTGGGGGGCAAGCCGGGGCCTATGCCCCGGGCGGCAAATTCAGATGGCGGAAAATTCGGGCCGGGGTTAAACCTACGGTCCTTGCCACATTGTCCTACATTAGATCGAGAGTTCGCGCTATATGTATGTTGTCTTGATTTTTCTGCCCACTTCGCGACGGGCAACCTAATCTAACCGGGGTTAAACCAACGGCCATTGCCACATTGTCCCATATTGGTAGCAGCCAATCAAAATAAATCATTTTTTTTTCTTTCAATTTTTTTTCCCGCCCGAATGAACTATCTATCTATATATTTGGAAACTCCTTCGTCGATCTCCGTCCACGGCACTGTTTTCAAACACTCAATTTGAGTTAACTATTTAGTACTTATCGATCAACCGAACATAGAATACTGACACTTAAAAAAGGGTCTAGTATCATATTTATAAGTACTAGTATTATACATATATATATATATATATATATATATATATATATATATATATATATATATATATATATATATATATATATATATATAGACAATACAGAATTAAATTATTGACATAATGGCCTAAATAGTTAGAAATAGCATTTTAAATGACATCAAAGAAGCAAACGATACGATTACTACACGATAATATTCGACCACATTCCAGATGTGTCCTATGCAGAACAAATGAGCCAGGTTATTCGATATGTAAAAAAAGAAAGTTTTATTGATTTCATAGTATTTGCTGGAAAAACAGGAGAGTACATTTGTCAATAGATTTAGAAAATTTAATTAGAAAATTTTACTGTTGAAACTTTAAATATTGGACAATGTCGTGGCAAATCTTCTGATTATGGGTCCAATATGCCTAGCATCTATAAAGGAGTACCAGCCAGGATTGCAGAAAAGAATGAGCTGGCCGTAATTTAAGGAGTGACCCAAGCACAGTACGAACTCCGTGTTTGGGTCACTCCTTAAATCTTGTAGGTGCCCCATCATGTCAGGAAGCTATAAACCTATTAGGACTAATTCAGAAAGTATATTGCTTTTTTGTCGGCTTCATTGCTCGGTGGGATATTATGAAAAAATATGTTAAAACCAATTTAAAAGGAAGCAGCCAGACGAGATGGTCGGCGAAAAGTTGCTGTGAATGCCCTGTTAAACAAATTGCTAAATGTAGTGAAAGCCGTGCAAGAAGTTAAGCAAACTTCTCATGCTCCGGAAGCTAAGTACGAGGCAGGTCATCTCTTAATTGCTATAAAGAATTTTAAATTTATTCAGAATTTGATAATTTTGGCAAATATTCTCCGCGAAAACAATCAAGAAGATAGAATCGTTGCGCGATCCGTCGCTTTAATGGATGAGCTGCTCAAAACATTAAAAAAAATGAGACAAAATTCAATTGATTATTGGATAAAAGAGACAGTTGCTGAAAAAAATGGCGTTGAGCCTATTCTGCCAAATAAACGAATTTCGATGATGAGATGTGTGATGACGAATTACGAACACTGCGCATCTCTTTTCTGAAGAAATAATGATGGTATTTGATCAAATCAAATCAAATCAGAAGATATTTATTTCATTAATAAAGTAGTTTATACAAAAGTGAATAAAATACTAAATGACATGTGTCAGTAAAACATATACCATGATAATGCAAGTAACAAGAGCAATATCATAGTATTAAATACAAAATAAGTACTGCTAATAAGTACAAACATTAATACACTGATATATATAAATAAATAAATTAAAATAAATAAATTAATTGCAGAGGTAAAAGATACAAATTGGCATTACATTTTTCCTGACTTTTGGCCGGATTGAAACATAAAAAACTCCTCCATTGTGTAAGGCTCCATGTTGTTGATATATTCAAATAACTTCTTAACCCCATTGTGAATCTGATCTCTCTAGGCAATGCATTGAAGAGTTTTGTACCGGTATATGTAGGGTTTTTCTCAGTCAACGTCAACTTATGCTGGGGTATGTTGTAGGCTAGATGAACTTGTCTGGTGTTTTGACTGTGTGAGACTAAATAATTCTCAAAATACTTTCTGTGTTTATATATGAAAACCAGTAGTTCATAGATGTAGCTTCCAACAACTGTCGGGATTTTCGCGATTTTAAATTCCCCACGACAAGATGTCCTGTATTCTAGATTATATAATATTCTGATAGCTTGCTTTTGAATTCTAAATAGACATTTAATATCCTTACCGGTGCCCCAAAATATAATACCATAGCGGAGATGGGAATGGAAATTGGCAAAATATACAATACGTAAGACTTCTAAGCCCACGAAGGGTTGGAGAATTCTTAGTGCATAACTGGCTTTACTCAATTTGCATATTAATGCTACAATATGGTTTCCCCAGTCTAAGGTGTTATCAACTATCACTCCTAGAAGTCTTACCGAATGTTTTGCAGCAAACAGATCGTTCCCTATGGCAATATGTTCAGGTTAAAGTTTCAAACTTCCTTTTGTTTTAAATATAATGATGTTGGTTTTGGCCTTGTTAATTACTAAACGGTTTGAATTGAACCAGTTTATTAACCGGTTCATTACCAATGTTGAATTAGTAAGAACTTCTTTCACGCTACGGTTTTTGAGAAGGCGACTAGTGTCGTCCGCGTAGTTAACCATCAGAGCTGATGTATTGTCTATTGCTGTAGGCAGATCGTTGACATAAATAGTAAATAGGATGGGACCCAAGATACTCCCTTGAGGTATCCCCGTCCTGACTGTTCTCGTCGTAGATGTTACAAAGCCGTAAGGTGTTTCACTTTTCGTGATCTGCTTACGGTTGGATAAGTAGGACTTCACCCATTCTATCGCTGTCCCTCTGATTCCATACTTTTCCATTTTATTTAGAAGAATATTGTGGTCAACAGTATCATAAGCCTTCGATAAATCGACGAGAATACCGGAAGGGATGTCTTGGTTATCAAGTTGCTTGTAGACATTATCAATATATTGGGAACATGCCGTTTCTACACTTTTTCCTTTGATAAAACCATGCTGGCAGGCGCTAATGGTATTATATTTCTGTAGAAAGGATACTATTCTTACTTGAAAGATCTTCTCTACAACCTTTGCAAAAGAAGATAATATACTGATAGGTCTATAGTTCGCCATGTCATTTTTATCCCCCTTCTTAAATATAGGAATAATTGTAGAAGTTTTAAGGACTTCTGGGAAAATACCAGATACTATGGAGTTGTTCGCTATATACATTAGTGGGTCTGCTATTTCCCAAAAGCTCTCTTTGATAACTCGAATGGGTATGTCGTCGCTACCGGCACATTTTTTGTTTTTCATATTCATGGTGATATTGTAAAGCTCCGTTGCAGTCAGAGGGTCTACCACCATTGACCTGTCTGTTTCCGGGATGTAACTATAGAAAGGGACAGATGGGAGATTTTTTGTTATTTCTTCAGCGTTATCTGTGAAGAAATTGTTAAAATTTTCCGCTGAAATTGTTGGGACTTTGTTTGCATTTTCGATTAATTGTAAAGGTCTGTAATTGCGTCTTTAATTAAGTCCCTTTAAAAGGGTTTAATTGCGTGATTTTTTTAATTACGTCCCAAGTTGTTCTGCTGATGTTGTCATAGTATGTATGTATGTTTTAGTTGGTTTTCAAATTTAATTTTCTTTTGCGTTTTCAGTTGACCAGTATAATCTCTACGTAATTTATTGTAGGCTTTTTTGAACTCTGGCTTGAAATTTGATGCAATTTGTAAAATATCCAGACGTTTTCGTACCATGTATATCTGGCGAGTTTTAAAGTTACTATGATTTCTCTTGCTTGCTACATTGGCCTGCGAGAAGAGTCGTATGAATTTCGACGTTGAAGGTTGTTTGCACCTTTCAAAGGTAATCAGTTGAGCGTTGT
The DNA here is from genome assembly GCA_944588485.1 of Phosphuga atrata. Lineage (NCBI taxonomy): Eukaryota > Metazoa > Arthropoda > Insecta > Coleoptera > Silphidae > Phosphuga > Phosphuga atrata. The sequence continues at coordinate 86,631,050 of OX155894.1, forward strand.
GGTCGGATATATGGTAGTTAATGGTTGTAGTTTGAAATATTGAACCGAATTTTATTATAAAATTATCAATACAAGTTCCTGTCTACGGATGACTCGTATCTTTGAATGCCAAAGTGCACTGAAAGGAGTCCAGGAGTGATAAGTTGCTGATTCATATTTGTCGTTTTTGAAATATCTATATTAAAATCCCCTGCAATGAAAAAATCCTTTTCTTCTTTATTTAATTTCAGTAGGAGGTTATGAAGTTTGTCCATAAAAGGTTTATGAGACTCGAGAGGCGATCTGTAAATGGTTATTATGATTATGGACTGGTATCGAGGAGCATCTCCGTTGCTGCGCATTCAAATACAACTTCTTCTGCTAGATTGTTTATATCGTTCCTGCTTTTTTGGTATAGAATTTACAAAAAATAGCGACTCCGCCGTGCTTACCCTCTTCTCTGCAAAAATGAGAGGTCAGTCTAAAATCTTTAATTTTGTGCAGTTGTAATTGATCTGCACTTTTCCAGTGTTCAGTCATTGCAAGACACTGACAGTGTGGATTATCCTCTAACATATATTCAATCTTGTTTATACAATTGCCAATGGAATCATATCAGAAATTAAAAAGAGGTTTGATTGTGCTATCATGCTGAATTTGAATTTTGCCTTGCTCAATGGTACTGAAATTTTGAATGTGTCAAATGAAGAACTGCAAAAGCATGGAGCAGATCTGGCTAGAAAATACTAACGAGATTTAAACGCCGTTGAATTCTGACAAGAACTCTACGTTTTTTAAGTCAGCTCTACTTTTATTTGGTGATATACAAAAGGCTAACGGCTTCTATCTGTTGTTACAGATCTATGCGCATGATTTGCATCCTTTCCTAATATTTATGTTGCTCCGCTACCCTACGCTTCTACATCTACAAGCTGTGTTTTAGTAAACTAAAACTTTTTAAATTATTTGCGATCCACTATGAGCCAGGAACGTTTATCGGGTATGGGATATACATGAGATATACGATAAACTCGCAATCTTAGCGATAGATAATCGAATCGCACATGAGATTAATTATGAAAAGGCCATAGATTTGTTTGTAGAATAAAAGGCTTGAAAAGTATAATCAATATCATTTTGTCCTACATGTCCATGTACATACTTATATTTTTAAATATATAGACTTATCATAGAATGAGCAACGCTAGATAGGTTTTTGTGGCGTTGTTTCCGCGAGGCCTTAAAATCAGTGGGCATCTGATGGCTGAAATAATGATGATAAAGGTAAAAAGATAAACGGGCGGGGGTGGTATTTTTCAGATTTTGCCCCGCCGCGAAAAAAAATGATAATCTGGGGCTGCTTGGTACTAAAAATAGTCAATCAAATCGTTGCAAGAGCATTGAATCATTGCTAAAATGTTACTCAATGTTTCAGTCAATGTATCGAACATATTGACACATTTTCATTGTTAAAAGATTTCGAATGCTTTGTATTAAAACATCATTTAACTTAGTGTTCGAAGTCCTTTGTCGTCATCACGACTGGTTACAAAATTTATATTTTGCTAATGAAGTCAAACAGCGTATCTTAACAATCTCAATAAAAAGTTGCAAGAAGGATGCGACGATACTTCGAATTACTTTTAGAAGTTATTTTGAAATTCATTTTAACTTTTTTGAAATCTTTCTTGAAAGATGAAATATTTGGTACAGTTTGAAAGTTACAAACCCGGTGGCATTGAAATCTTTTGTGGGTCGATATATTATTGTGAGCAGATTTTTAACAACGTGAATATCCTGAATATAAAATGGGGGCCCACCAGCTCTACGACGAGGAAAGTTGTTTAAATCTAAAGACCTCCAATTAATTACGAACCTGATATAAAACAAATCTCTGCATCAATTCACTCGTAAAAATCTCACTGATTGTGATTTTTTTATAAAAATTATTTGCATTGATTTCTATTTATTTGGGTATTTGTTTTACAATATGTGAAAATAAATATATAAAATAATTCAATTCAGCATTTAATATACAAAAATATTATAATACAAATGATCTACAGTGTTTTCTAATACTTATTTTAATAATACTCTTGAATAAGATTTGTTAATTTTTTTATAGTAAATGGTTCTTTACTTAAAAACCGGTTACCGACCCCTGGTCTCCCCCTCTTCTTAACCAGCGTCCGATGGATAGTTTTACCACTGCATTCGTATTAAGTGACGAGGTGTAAATACATCACAGAAACCACACAAATAATTATAATGTACACAAGTTAAACAATCAGTCTTACGATCAGCTTCAGACCAGTCAGTCTTAGTGTTAATCTTAGTCCTAGTCTACAATAAATTAAGAGAGGTGTAACTTGCTTACGATATCTAATAAAGTATTAAACTGTATAATGGATAGCTTTACTACCGCATTCCTATTACGTGACGAAGTATACATACATCAAAGATACCACATATTAATATAATGTACACATGTTAAACAATCAGTCTAACGATCAGTCCCTACGATCAGTCTCGCGTCTAGTCAGTCTTAATGTTAATCTTAGTCTTAGTCTACAATAAATCAAGAGAGGTTTAACTCGCTTACGATATCTAAAAAGTATTACACTTTGTAACGGATAGTTTTACCACCGCATTCTTATTACGTGGCGAAGTATACATACATCACCGATACCGCACACATAAATATAATGTACACATGTTAAACAGGCTGATTATACAATCAGTCTCTATGATCAGTCCCACGACCAGTCAGTCATAGGGTTAATCTTAGTCGTAGTCTACAATAAATTAAGAGAGGTGTAACTCTCTTACGATATTTAGAGAGTCTTAAACTGTGTAATGTGTAATTAAACTGTGTATCTTTCACTCGACACTCAGAAATACCTCGACACGACACGGAAGACAGCGATTTGGGTTCCACATCCGTTCTTAATTCCGAACATTGAAGAGCTCTCAAGTTTAACCAATACCAACAGCATGTTCAAAGGCGACACCCCAGATCCACAACAGCATGATTATAGCTAACGTTGTTAAATGTTATGGACATAATAAAGAACATTTGTGAAGCTTAAAAGAGAACAGAAAACCAAAACAAAAATATATTAATTTTGTTCGGAAAGTGAAAGCGAATTTCGTAAAAGTTGGCGCATAAATCTTCATCCGATTATTTTTTTATTTATGAAACTTGTATTTAGACTTGTAAATTCATCCGGTTTCGAAGGTAACATTCGACCAATGATCGCCTTTCGTGTTGATGTATACTTACTTAAACATTCTTATTAATACACTTATAAATTCATCTGGTTTCGAATATAATTTTCTGCTTCTCGTCCATTCAAACATGTGCTTTTTTATTTGCTTTTTATGGTAATATGGGATTATTTTTCATGGTTTTTGAAATATAAAAGGCTTACTAACGGAGAACAATGCTTTGAAATTGCTTGAAAGCGTGGGTATCCTACGCATAGGCCAATACAAATTCCAATGTGGCCCACAACAAAACAATTAATTAATTCATTTAACTCATTTACTCGTTAATTCATTTAACAATAAATCCATTTATTTCAACAGCTTTCACGCATATTTTATATTTTAAAGTGGAAATATTTTCAAACACTTTGAAACGTGTGAACGAGTAAGGTATTCTAAATAAACTTTGTTGCAGCTTAAGCTATGGAAATTTACTTGTGGCGCAAAACCTCATGATTTCTTGCAATGTGGTCCAGAAAAACAAAAATGTTGGACGCTTTCTCTAAAAAAAAAGAACTTTGGGACTCTTAAATACGGAATCTAATAAGATAAGAAGTTCTTGAGAACAGTGATATTTTGTTCATTAGATTTTTTTAAATTCTTTTTGAGGGATATACATTTCTATGTAATCTAAATTAAATGAGTTTCTTTCACATACATGTTAAAACCACAATTACATAAAGCTTCATATAACAGCTATTCATATCGAATTATGACTTATGAGCTACTTAGAAGTTATATATTGCTGGTAGTAGTTATATTTAAGCATTTATTGATAGTTCACTTTTGATTGGTTTACAATCTCAAATTAGAGTTATTTGATTAAAAGATATTTAATTCCTCAGGAATTTAAATTTAATAAAGTAGGAACACAGCCTGCATATATAAATATATTCAACTTTTCCGGAGCTCTATAACATTATTGAGTTTTTTAGGACTACCAAAACAAATCTCATGTAGACTTTATTAAGTTTATATGATTATCTAACTCCGCCTGCAGCCCATTGGGTGGATTGAGTAGCTCAGTGGTGCTGTTGCCGGTCCCAAGCCCGGAAAAAGGAGGAGGGTTGAAACAATGGGCTAGCAACCCATTTTTCGTAAAAGAAAAGATATGCTAAAAATTTCGATAAACAGCCTCGGAAATACGAATTTTGCTTCGAAAGAGGACTATGAGACTGGCCACATGGAATATTCAAGGTCTAAGAACCAAGCAAACTGAGGTCTTCCGAGAACTAAAACAACACAAAATAGATATATGCATCCTCACTGAAACAAAAAAAAAGGGAAAAGGTAATGATGAAATAGAGGATTACAATCATTTGTATAGCGGGGTAGATAAAAGCGAAAGAGCAAAAAGAGGAGTTTCTATTGCTATTTACAAGAAATTCAGGATGAACATTAAAAGCTGGGAAGAATTAGATGAACAGATTATAACAATGGACATATATAAAAATGGCGAAACAATAGCTATTATAGGAATATATGCCCCAAGTGACGATGCTGTGACAATAGATGCTATCTAAGAGAAATTAAAAGATGTTCTGATAAATACTAGTTACGCTAAGGAAATTTGTATACTAGGAGACTTTAACGCCAGAGTCGGAAGAAAAGAAAACTACACTGTGAAGGGAAGATATGGAGAAGAACGGGTGAATAGCAATGGAGAAAGACTCTTGGACCTATGCCAAAGTTTAGATATTCAGATTATAAATGGGTTCTTCCAGCATAAAGAAATTCATAAATTTACATGGATGCAAAGCTGCATTCAATAATTGAATATCTGATCCAGCCACAAAATACAAAACTAAAAACAAATGACATAAGGGTCTATCGTAGCGCAGAATGTGGTTTAGACCACAACATGTTTGTAGCAAAAATCACCATAATGTATAGAAGAAACACTAATCAAAACAAAATTGAGAACGACATTAAATCCAGACCTAAAGTGACCAAATATAATATTGAGAGCTTAAAGGACGATTTCTCTACAAATTGAGACTAGCTGCGAAACTGGGAAATATGATGGTTGAAACAGGAAAAATAGAACTGTACCAGATGGGAATGTATTCACCAAGCAGCAAAGGAAGCTTTAGGTTACTGTGATCAGAACAAGAAATCGAATCCTGAATGGTGGACGTACGACATAAGAGATTACATTTATAATTATTTATTATTACATTACATTGTAAATGAAAAAAAACCGACCTATATATCTTGGTTAAGAACAAAAGATCAAGAAGACCGAAAAGCGTATGTCAAACTAAACAGAGACACAAAGAGAATAGTGTCAAAAATGAAAAATGAACTCTGGGAAAGAAAATGTGAAGACGTATGGAAGTATCTGGGAGGCAGTAGAGTAGCACTAGCATGGAAGTTTATTAAAAATATGCGAAAAGAAAGAAAATAAAGGGGAAATATAAACCTGATTCAAAACAAACAATGGGAAGAACATTATGGGACGCTACTGACAGAAAACAGGAAAGAATTTTTAGGAGAGATTGAAGTTATTATCAATAACGAGATTGAAATACAGGCATTCAATAAGAACGACATAAAGAAGGAACTTAAAGAAATGGAAAATGGTAAGGGTCCTGCACCTGGAGACATTCCTATTAAGCTGATAAAAAATGGATCAAACATACTAATAGAAAAACTGCTAGATATTTTTAATAAATGTTTAATCGAAGGACAGGAGATCCCGAAAGATTGGAATTTAGCATACATCAGTTCCATCTACAAGAAAGGAGACAGAAAAATGTGTGGGATTTACAGAGGGATAAGTGTTACAAGCTCGGTGGGAAGGTTATATGGTCGAATAATAAAGAAAAGAATTGAACGGGAGTATCAAGAGATAAAAGAGTAGAGTGGCTTTCGGGCAGGAAGGTCCTGTATTGACAATATTTAGACTCTCCATCAAATAATAGAAAAACGTGTAGCTCGAAACCTTCCAACTCATCTTGTCTTCATTCTCTTGAAAAACCCTACGATACGGAATCTTTGAAATTGCTATTTGATATATTGACGAGACGGACATAAGGAGAGGATATATCAGAGCCCTACGCAATATCTACAAAAAGTGAATGTAGTGAAGACTCAAAATATTCTTTCAGAATCATTTCGAGTAACAAAGGACCTTGAACAAGGATGCTTCCTTTTACTTTTGCTTCCTGTACTCTTTTTAAAATTTACATTCAAGAAGTGCTACAAAAATGGAGAAATGTTCAGGCATGGGAATTAAGGTTGACGACAACTACTTGTCAATATTATTCTTTGCTGACGATCAGGTGATAATTACGAACTGTGAAGAAGATGTAAACTACATGTTAAGAAAACTTATAGATGAATATGAATTGGCGGGAATGAAAATGAACTTAGCCAAAACAGAATACTTAAGAGTAGGTGAGGAAGATGAAGATACAGATCTGCAGTTACGACAGATAAGAAAATGCGAAGAATACAAATATCTAGAGTCCATTTTTTTAAGAATTCAGTACAGGGAAGATAGGGCTTATTTGACCTTCTTTTCTGATTGGCTGAAATCGAGGAGAAGTTCACACCGACGATATTTACTGCTCCATCTTTCTCTTTTCACATACACTAGCAGTCAGTGGCGTAGAATTTGGTGATATGTATTTAAATTAATATAATACTACGAATAATTTATAAATATAATAGAACGTTAAATTGTACTACGGCTAATAAGTCCTATATTATACAATAATGTTTATATATAATTTAAGAAAAAATTTAAAATTGAAAGATAAAAAGAATATTTAACCCCAAGTATATTTTTTTCGTACGCCAATGCATGTTAGGCTGTTAGTTGTCAATGGCTACCGTGAATTCACAATTGTCATCTGATCTGTTTGTATCTTTTAGTTTTTTGCGATTTTCTCCATTTATTTGTTTGTATTTTATTACTATTGTTGTCATTTGGTGTATTAAATCAATAATAATAATATATTCAATGAAACCATTAATAAATTACCAATTTTATATTCAAGTAACTATATTTGAATTTAGCGCCAAATTTTGTAACTAGATTGAACATTTGTCATAGTGTAAATCAGGTTTCAAGTTACTGCATTCTTAAAAAAATGGACTATAGGTAGTATTATATCAAACAAAGGCTCATCTGTCCAAGATATACGACGCAGGGCAGAACAAGAACAAAAAGGCGTAAAGATTTTGAATCCGTTTTCAATCCTACAGAGCAATCGTAGAGCCAATATTTACATACGGGTCAGAATGTTGGCAGTTGACGGAATCGGCAAGGGGGAAGATAGACGCCGTTGAAATGGATTTTCTCAGAAGATCATGCCGATTATCTAGGTTAGAACACATACCAAATGTAGAAATTAGACGACTTAAAAATAGAATACACAAAACTACTGAAAGAATAAAAACAAGGCAGCTTATATGGTATGGACATATGAGTCGTATGGAAGAACATAAATGGCCAAGAAAGGCCTTTGAATACTCTCCACCTAAAAAGTGGAAACGAGGAAGACCAGCTACGACATGGTTAGATGGAGTTATGGCAACGATGAGGAACGATGAGGGCAATCAATGAAAATGCCTGGAGAGATTAAAACATATGGCGATCAAAATGCGGGATGCGGGATTATCTATAATGTAGTTTGGTTTTACCAATTCTTATCATTTAAACCAATAACTTGCTAAGTTCATGTCTCTCTCACGAAATGTCAAATTTAAAATATCTAACCCCTAGTCGTCCAGGTGGGTATCTAGTGAGTGTTTTACAAATTGTTATTCATCAAAGCATATAATGAGAAATTAGTAGAGAAGAAGCTCATGATAAACGAAGAGTAAACAAAAAGTTAGTGGGAAATCTGGTACAAAATGGAAAAAAAAGCTAAATGGAAAGGCAATAGAACAAGTTGACACCTTTAAATAACAGGGAGTACGTCTAGATAGCAAGGCAAACCATAACATATAAATTTATGACCGAATAGAGAGTTGTGCGAGGGTGTACCACAGCCTCAGAAATAGCTCCACGGGAAAGAGAGAAGTTTCGCTAAAAGCAAAAATGAGTATATACAGAGCTATATTCGTACCTATACTAACGTTTAGATGCGAAAGCTGGATGTTATATACCTAACAAGAGTGTTAGAATTCACAAGACAAGATCGCATAAGAAATGACACCATCAGAGAACAGATAAAGGTGCAACCAGTAGCAAAGCGGATCGAAAACTGGCAACTGAGATGGTATGGACACCTCCAGCGAATGCAGGACAAAGACCAGTCAAGAGAGTGTGGGAAGTTAAAAGTCAAAAAGAGAAAAGTAGAGGAAGACTAAAGACAACATGGAATCAAAACATAGAGAAAATAGTAGAGGGCAGAGGACTCACAATGGTTTAAGCATCAACTATGGCAAAAGTAAAAAAGGAGCGGAAAAAGTTCATATATAGGGAAAGAAATGTGTGAATATAATGTATTGTAAAGATTAATTGTAAGAATTAGAATATGAAATGTAACACCTTAGGGTAAATAAGGCTACTGATTATTCATTTAAGTCATCGGAAAGACATGATCTTAAAATAAAATTTTCTGGTTTCTTGTTGAGTGTCACGAAGGTGGACTGAAAGCTATAAAATAACTGGAACATTTCACATGAGGTTTGTTTTGGTAGTCCTAAAAGACTCAATAATGTTATAAAGCTCCGGAAAGGTTGAATATATCTATATATTCAGATTGTGTTCCGACTTTAATAAGTTTATATGATTATCTATAATATAGTATGGATTTACCTATTCTAAACCCTCAGTAATTTATTGAATATCAAAGCTTCTGCTGTTTTCTAATACCCATTTCGCTATTAATTTTCGCCATAAACAGAAAATGTTAGAATTCTTTCTTGTTTCTCTTTCTTGTTAGAACAACAAACTTTCCTTACTATTTCCTTACCTTACTATTTCCTTACTATTTATAAATATCTTAAAATGAGCCGTTAGAGCTATATACTCTAGCAGAACACTCATTATTTATATTCCACCTGGAATCATTATTAAAGACCCACAAATATGAATTTATCTCCGCGTTTATAATCTGGAGGACGCTTCTCCATTAAATAACTTTATGTTAAACCCAAATTAATAGGCGAATGTTAGCTTAGAATCAGAATGTAAATATGATTTTCACGATGCCGGTAAATAGTTACACATAAAATATTGGACAAATACTGTTGTATAATTAAGACAAACAATATACTTCCAATTTTGTGGCAAAAGAATTGTGTATTTATTAATCTTAATATAGTTACTGTATATTAAGTTTGTTTAGTAGTAGGTGTTAAAAAAGTATTATGCCAATTTCACTGAATTTGGTTTATCAATGCATATGCGATTGAATGTAGAACAAAGTTTGAGATGTGGGAAAAAAAATCCTCAGCAAAAACGTTTTATTTTAGGAAGATCTAAATGGCACACCTGCTAGAAGAAAATATGTTCTAAAGAAAAGTGCTAAATGTATGTTTGATAGAATTCGGACATTTGAACAAAAAAACGATTTGAATATTTTCAATACGCAATTTCTTTATATAAACAAAGTCCTGTGCCAAGGATATCAACCCTGAAGATGCAAATATGTTAATTTCAATAAAAAAAATTATAACCTATATAGACCTGAAAGTTCTGTAATCTTTCATCATCATCATCAATGGTCTTCAATCCGAAGATTGGTTTGCACCACTCTGCTCTTTCTTCAGCCTTCCGTTTCATTTCTTGATATGTTGTGCATCCAGCTCCTCGAATTAGTTGCTCAATGTATTGCTGTCGTGGTCTCCCTATACAGTTCTGGCCATCAAGGTGTCCTGCGATAATTGTATTCGGCAAGCAATCATGTCGCAGTTTATGTCCAATAAGTTGAATTTGACTCTTTACAATGCTGTTCCACATACATCTTTTTTTCCTCGGCTCTCCTTAACACTTCTTCCTTTGCCATTCGGTCAATCCATTCAATTTTTAACATCCTCTTATAACACCACATTTCTAGGGTCTTCCAGACGTCTTCTTTCTTCGATCCCTATGCTCCTGGTTTCACACCCATACAGTGCAACACTCCACACAAAAGTTTTTATTAGTCTCTTCCTTAGCGTAAGGCTAATGTGGTTGGAGATGAACAGGTTTTTCCGTTTAAGAAATGTAATTTTTGCTTGTTTTTTTTTCTACTGAGAATTTCGTTTTTACTTCTTATAAAATAAATACATGAACTGTTGTACTTCATCCAAAGTGTGTCCATTTAGGCTGATGCTTCCTTTCTTGTGCCAGACTAAAATCTTAGTTTTTTTCATAATTAATTTCCAAATCACATTCGTTTCCAAATATGTCTTCCATACTTCTTAACGCATCTTCGAGATCCTCTACACTCTCTCCCAGAACTACAATGTCATCAGCGTACCGAAGCATTTCAATTTTCTCTCCATGAATTATTACCCCAAAGTCAGTTTTCTCCTTAACTAAATTTAAAGCAGCTTCAATGTGTGCATTGAAGATTGTGAAATTTTTAAATTATAAACTCCAGAAGCTTTAAAATTGATTTACAAGCTTCTGGAGCGCATTATACAGAACCGGGTCAAAAAATGCTCTGGATAGTGAGTTCCCAATAGAACAGGCGGGGTTTAGACCCAACCGGGGTTGCGACTCACAGCGCACATAGAGGCAGGCTTTCAACGTAAATTGAAATCTGCTGCGTCGTTCGTAGACCTTTCAGCGGCATACGATACGGTTAGGCGCCATGGACTGCTCCTACAGTTTGGCAAGGCTATCTCGTGTCTAAAACAGCTGAAACTACTAGACAATATGCTAGCTAATCGACGTTATAAGGTATTGATGAGCGGCAGAGAAAGCAGATGGCACACACTAAACGACGGGTTGCCACAAGGTTCAATCCTTGCACCTACACTTTAACCTGTATGTAAGTGATATCCCCGAGACGACTGCATTGAAGTGCCAATACGCCAATGACATTGCACTCGTATACCAACACACAGAGGTCACAGCCTGCGAGAAAGCGCTAACTGAAGATCTTCAGAGTTTAGGAGCGTATTTCCCAAAATGGAGGTTTAATATGGAGGCATGTAAGACAGAACTGGCGCTATTCCACCTAAATAACCGCATGGCTGACTTGACGATTAACACCTGACGGAAAACACCTGGAGAATACAGCGGCAAAGTTACGAACCAGAAACAATATGATCCATAAGCTGGCTGGGTCCAGATGGGGCTCTATTACCAAAACGCTGCGAATCGCCTCACTTGGACTTGTATACTCCTCTGCAGAATATTGTGCACACACTTGTAAGGTCGATGTTCAGCTATACTGTACTATGAGACACATTACTTGCATCCTAAAACCCACAGCGACAGAATGGCTCCCTGCTCTATCGAACATTGGACCGCCAGAACTAAGGAGACGTGCTGCCACGCTAAAGAAATATAAAAGGGCCATGGGAAAGGAATCCCTACTAAACCGTATTCTACAGGAGGAAAACAAACCAGATAGGTTAAGGTTAAGAAATTCATTCTGGAAAGAAACAAGAGATCTACTCGACGGTAATTTCTGCATCGATACGATGTGGGAGCGCAATTGGGATAGTGCACATAACAACCAACTGATATCCGACCCGACTGCCACGCCGAGCGGCTTCATATTGAGATGACGCGAATGGAGAATCATTAACCGAATTCGAACCGGGGTAGGCAGATGTCCCCAACTGATGCACTGCTGGGTATACGATCTGACCAGTCACAGTGACATGTCACAGTGAAGTGGCTGTACAAACAATAGCTCACATCATAGATGAATGTCCACTACGACAGTTCACTGGCGACATTGGTCAATTATTGGAATTGACTCCAGAAGCAATATGTTGGCTGATCAATTTCTAAGTTTTAAGGAATGTTTATACCCACCTTGTTATATGTACATGCCATATGATAATAATTATAATATATGCATTAAATATGACTGGTGACAGAAGACACCTTTGTCTCGCGCCTTTATTTGTCTTTGTTAATTCCTTATGATCCCCGCATATTATTACATCCATCTCATTATCATGCAATCCCCATATTACTTTCCTCTCTTAATATTTTATTCCTTCTTTCAGTATAGAGAGCGGTTTTCCCTAAGTAAGACTGTCGAATGCCTTCTTCACTCCTGTCTCCTTTCTAGAATCATTCTCAAAGCCAAAATTGTTTCACATTATTTACATTATTTTGTATTCTTTTTATTACTGTTTGTTAGAATTTTTAATGCATGTAAAACCAGGCTTAATGTGCGAAACTGCTGTTTTAGTTCAATTTTATATTACATCTGTTAGTAATTCTGTTCTTTGGTAGCGGTACCAGCTGGTGCCTTTCCGTCTTCTAGTCTTTTAACTGCAGCATCAAATGTAACATTCTGACGTATCTATTTAAATTTAGATCGTTAGAATTCAGATCTGTATCGATCTAAATCTATGAAGATCTCTAACATCTTTTTAATTTGTCTGTTCGAGTTTTCAAGTTAATGTTATTCAAATCCATTACTGTCAGTTCCGGTTTGACTTTGAGGGACGGCGGCCGTGCGAGATGAAATATTCTGCAAAATTAACACAAGTATTTGATAGAAAGATCTCTTCTCCCTGTGCGTGGCTATTAAGTCAGCTGTTTAGTGAATCCAGACATGTCAATCGCGAATTTTAACCAAAAACCGAAGATTAAGATTTCAATTTCATTTATTTTTTATTTTTTCACAGAATTTCATGAAACTTGCAACATATCTTAGTTTTATTATTAGTAACAATTTTGCAAATTTTCAAAATTTTTCACAAATAAATGACAATTTTATAAAATTTAAATCTGATACGGTTCAGCGGATTTCTTTATTTGTGCACATAATTTTATAAAACTTGCAACATTTTTTAGTTCTATTATTATTAACATTTTTGCAAAGTTTCAACATTTTCAACAAATAAATGACAATTTTATATATCTTAAATTTTCGTTTATATAACTGATGGTTCAGCTGATTTCTTTATTTATTAACAGAATTTTATGAAACTTGCAACATTTCTTAGATGTATTATTATTAAGTTGTATTATTATTAACTCGTGCGGGGTTGCTAGTCCCCCATCGGGCGCCTCCCCAGGTGGCGGATAGGGGAAAGCCTCCTATATATAGGTGGTACCGGGGAAATGAAATACCCGGGGCGGACCAAAACTAGCAAAAATAGCAAAATAGCGACCCATTCTAGGTTAAATGGGCGGCTATAAACAACGTCTGTTCCGCAGAGGGGCGGCTGAAATATAAACTCACCAACTCGCTTGGCAAGCGTAGTGTTTTAAATGCCAACCCCCCCCCCCCCCTTAAATTAAATGAACATTAACATAAAGCAAAGGCCCTGAATCCCCAGCAGCCGAAAAGTTCCCTACAACGGCAGCTGTAGCCAGAATGGAACGGCAGAGGGTGCGAAGAATAACTGGTAGAGATCAGGCTGCCACAAAAAGATTAACATTGCTACGTACAACATTAGATCAATGGCGGCGGAAGAGAGAACCGAAGAACTGGAAGCGGAACTGAAATAAATCAAATGGGACGTGATTTTCATAAGTGAGTCAAGGAAAAGAGGCGAAGGCTATACCAAGCTCAAATCCTGGAATAAGCTCTACTACAAACGACACGAAAACTCCAGTCTAAGAGGCGTAGGCATACTGATACACAAGAGACTAACAGACAACGTAAAAATGCTCATAGCTTTATCCGAAAGAGTGATATACGTAACGATACAAATAAATAGTCTGGAAACACTAAAGATAATTCAGGCATATGCTGCCACAAGCACCGCCTAAGACGAGGACGTCAGCAAATTCTACGAGGATATCTCGGAAGGAATGCGCAGCAATAAAACATCATAAGTTTTAGTGATCGGTGACTTCAACTGCAAGATTGGAGACCAAGCATACCCAGAGAAAAAATACGTAGGCAAGCATGGGCTAGGCAAAAGAAATCCCAGAGGCTTAATGATGGCTGACTTTCTGAAAAAAGAACATCTCTATTAAGCTAACACCTTTTTCAAGAAGAAACGCAACCGCAAATGGACCTGGAGAATGGAATGGATCCCCAGACGGGAGAACTTTCAACCAACTCGACTATAATCTAACAAAGAACATCCAAATAGTACAATACGTCGAGGTATTGAACAGATTTAATACTGGAAGTGACCATCGTCTGGTGAGGGCAAGGATGAGCATAAACCAAAAACTAGAGCGTTGCAAAAAAATCACAAAGTCGATACACAAACAGATTGACAGAGAGAAACTCCAACAAGACCCAAATAAATTCCAAATATACTTGGGAAGCAGATTCAAAGAGCAGAGACTGAGTAACTATGATATAAACGAAACAAACAAAACTATCACTAGAACCCTAAACTAAGCAGCAGAAGCGTACACAGAAACAAAAACTAGAAAGCAAAATAAATTAAGCGCGCTAAAAGATAATCAGCAGAGTACGGTGAAACAAATAAAATCGCCAGAAAGGTGGCAAAGGAGGACATCAGAAAACACAATGTGCAAATCGCGCAGAAAGTACTGGAACAACACAAAGGAACGATAGTGTTCAGAAGACTAGCGACAAACACAAAGAAAGAAATCGTCAGAATATAAAAGACAAAAAACGACATAGAATATAAAAATATCAAAGACAAAACAGGACATAGAATCGAAGGAAGACGCAAATTATAAGAACGGTACAAGAATTCTCCGCAGACCTATACGAGACGAAAGTAACGTGCTACACAACCGAACGAGACCAGGAAGAGACAGTCATGAACGTCAACTCTGAAGACATACCTGAGATTACAAAAAACGAAATCAGATCAGCATTATAACATACTAAAAATGGGAAAACAGTGGGCGAAGACGACATAGTGACAGAGATGTTAAAACATGGCGGTGATATACTAGATTACCAACTAGAAATATTGTACAACAAATGCCTGGAAAAGGAGGACATACCACAGGACTGGACAAACGCCCTCGTGGTAATCATTCACAAAAAGGGAGACACCGAGAACGTAGAAAATTATAGACCGATCAGCCTGCTATCCCAAATATACAAATTATTCGCGTAAATACTAACCAACCGTCTCACACCAAAGTTAGACTATTACCAGCCAAAAGAGCGGGCTGGGTTTAGGAAGGGCTACAGTAGTACAGAACACCTGAAACGATGAAAACACTAATCGAAAAGGCAGTGGAATACAATATACCTTTATGGCTAGCATTCATTGATTTTAGAAAGGCTTTCGACACGGTGGAAATATGGGAACTGCAGCAAGCCCTGAAACATGCCAAAATAGACCACAGATACGCAAACCTAATTAACAACATTTACCGAAACGCAACTCTGCAAAATCAGCTACACGAAAAATCTGACAAAGTAGCAATTAACAGAGGAGTGCGCCAAGGAGACCCTATGTCACCCAAGCTCTTTATACTAGATCTGTAGGACGCACTAAAAACAATCGACCTCCAAAACAGAGGCATTAATATCAACGGGGAGAAACTCAACCACTTAATGTATGCCAATGACATAGTAGTGATATCCAAAAGAACTGGCCAAACTTATCGATGACATCTACAGGGCCACGAAGCGCATAGGCCTAGAAATCAACTTTTGCAAAACAAAGTACATGAGATCATACGTAAATGACGGTCGAGAAATTACCCTAGGAGACAGAATCGAGAAAGTGACTGCATACAAAAACCTTGGACAAACACTAACTATAGGCAAGGCTAACCAAGAACTCGAAATAAATGAGAGAATACGGCAAACCTGGGCGGCATATGCCAAAATAAAAGACATCTTGGATATGGACATACCCCTAAACCTCAAAACCGAATTATACAACCAGTGTAGGTTGTACCTACCAGTAACTACTTACAGGTCACAAAGTTGGACCTTCACGAAAGCTATACTTAACAAACTTAAAATAAACCAGAGAGCTATTGAGAGGAGAAAACTTGGGACATCATTAAGAGATAGGAAAACAAATGAATGGATCAGGAAAAGAACAAAGGTTCATGATGTCGTGCGACGCGCCGCCGCTCAGAAATGGGACGGGCGGGACACGTCTCAAGAGACCAGGATAAATGGAGTGGCAAACTAATTCGATGGAGACTATGGAGGAACAAAAGGAGCATAGGAAGACCGCAAATGAGATGGAGCGACGACTTGAAATGCGCGGCAGGACTAAACTAGTACCAGGTGGCACAACATCGTGACAACTAGCAAAATAAGAGGGAGGCTTATACCCAAAGGGTAGAAAACATCATCAGGGTAGAAAAAAAAATATATTATTAACATTTTGCAAAGTTTTAAAATTTTTGACTAATAAAAGCAATTTAAAAAATTTAAATTTTCGGTTAAACCTTGCGGCTCAGCGGATTTCTTTATTTATTAACAAAATATTATGAAACTTGCAACATTTCTTAGTTGTATTATTAGTAACAATTTTGCAAAGTTTCAACATTTTTTACAAATAAATGGCAGTTTTAGAATTCTCAAATATTCGTTTAAATCTGACGATTCAGTTTTTCATTTCTGTATTTATTCACAGACTTTTGTAACTTTCATTGAAATTTAAAGGGGAAAATATAATACGCGATCGATTAACAATTCAAATAGTGAATGTGTGCGGTCATAGTTTCGATCTCGATTTGAGTATTACGTGAGACTCGTACTTCTTACTACTACACTGCTCCTTACTACTTTCGCTTACTACACTGCAAGAAATTAAGCGATTTATTCACTTACACTAGTTAGCCTTCAATAGTTCCAAAGAAGGTTCCAAGAATAATTCCAAGTCTAGCGCGGTTAAAGCAAGTTGAGTTTTCATCCAGCTTGTAATATTAAACTTAGTTAAATACTAATAGACTAATTTATCACTATTGATGAAAAGTCTCACGTATATTGAAGTTGCTTTGACAATAATTCGATCGAGACCGGAGGTAAAATTATCACGTCACCTTGATCTAGATTATAGGTCAAAGATCCTGGAGATAATCCTGGCTAGTTTCCAGCTAGAAACGATGTCATTCCACTTCTCTTTTATTAATAAAATGCATTAGCTTGGAGTTTATTCGCGAACATTGAAGATTTTCAATTAATAACACCGTCGCACCCTCTATAAAACCGAGTATTGCTATCTCTATCCTTATCCGTGCATTTGCTTGTATGTGTTTTGGATGCTATGTAGTTATGGACAAGGAATATCTCGGCTTACATCCATCTTAGTCTAGTGGTACGTGACCTAAATACGTATTTCCAATGCTGTATTAAATCGGAAAGACATATGTTCGAATATACGCGCATTCATGCATAATAAAATCAAGTTTCCCAAGACATATTTCCTTTTGTACGCATAAATTTAATTAATTTTCTTTGATCATTAAGTGACAATTAAAACGACTTTTATAGCGATATCACCTATAGAAAATTCAGGTCGTCAATATTTAACTTTGTCTATTAACGCATTTTCACTTCTAATTAATTCTGATTTCCAAATGAAACAGCATTTTAAAAAATCTATAAAAACATTCACAATACTAAAAATTATTAAGAGGTCCGATGCTACTAGCGAAAAGACCAATTTATTGTCTCGCTTGCAAAGAGTGAAATGTACCCAAAATATAAGCTATTACTAAAAATCATTAAGCTGTTTTGATAAGCAGACAAGTTCTCTTTCTTACTTATCTCTTATCAGTAAGATTGTAATAACGCCATATAGTAACAATTTAAATTATCAAATTTAAGATAAAACTTAATCTGTAATTTACCAAATATTTTACTTTGTAAAACAGTTTTCTTATTTTCATGCTACTGTTATTTTCGAATTTATAACATTTTGGTTTTGGCAATAGTTGGTTTTTATATAATTGCAAAACATATCTGAATTAAATTTTCAAAGTTTGGTGTTAAGAACTAATTGTGTATAAATGTTTTGAGTTAGTTGTGGATCGGTATATCTCGAATTGGTTTCCGGTTTCCAAGTCCTCCATGTGGAAAATCAATCGTTTTGGAAAATCAATCGTGTCCTTGACGTAATTAAGAACTTAATTATATCGAGAAATAAATTGTTAAAAGAATACTTTCGTTAAAGAATATTCGAGATTTTCAAATCACGAGTTTTTTTCTTGTAAACGTTCCTTGAAGTCAATTTCATTTAAGTACCTTTTTCCAATTAGCATTAAGAATGGATTATATTTTTTGGTAATTATTCAATACATTTATTATTGAGTTGTTTTAGAACGTAAAACGAAAATGCTTTTATCTGCTTAAAACACTGGAAACAAGAACTACTTTTAAGCTATTAATTATTGTAATTGGATAATTATTGCAATAAGATTATTAATTTTTCTAATTAGCTTGAACGTTTACATTCTCGGAAAAAAAATAATCTGCGTTTTGATTCCTCATCATTAAAAATGTTTATCTTGTTTGTGTTGTCCCTTTCATTTCCATTCATGCAACAATTTCTTATTTGATACGGAGATACTTGATACGTCTTTGCTCGATATATGTTTTTAAATGTGCAGGTTTTATTATACTTATAAAGCTATTCCATGTAGCTCTGTTGATTCAATTACGATTCTGCAAAGAAATCGTTAGCTAGTTTATACGTTTTAGTCGTTTTATACATTTTTCATGGAATCCAAATGCCTCACTTTTCCATTTCAATACAATTTATTTGTACAATGCGTCACGTAGCCTCAGGTATGTCAGCTATTTATTATTTGTTAAATCTTGAAGACGACTATACGATACAATGTCATATATACATAAATACCAGGAGTAGCCAAAGTAACTATTTGATGAACGTTCCACAATTCTGAAAGAAAATGTTAATCAATTCCGGTTCCTATCCTCACCATTCGACGACTCAACGAATCTCACTGATACCGCACACCTAAGTATATTTATTCGAATGTGTTTCCAAGATATACGTGGTATGTTAGAAAAGTATCCGACCTTTAGACGGAATGTGCGAATTGGGGAGGGTCAGTCACTGGCCATTGACAATAGTGGAAGAGTAATAATGAGGAGATCCAAAGATAAAGTAATGAACACGCTCGGAAATAAATGGGTAGGGTGGGTAAATAAGAATCAGTTTTATGTTCTTAATGTATGTTATGAGGGAGTTTGGGAACGGGAGTATACGTTCGTAGGAGCGTGTGGGCACTCCGTCATAGACATGGTTGTGGCGAACCAGACAGCAAAGGAATGTACGTGGTCTGTTAGAAAAGTATCCGACGTTTAGCTGGTAAAAAAACTGGCATACCTGGAGCGTTGGAAACCTAATCACCCTCAAAGTAGTCTCCTAGGGACTCCACACACTTCGCCCAGCGGTGCCGCCATTGTTGGAAGCATCCCGAAAAGCCTCTTTCGGAATCGACCTTAGGTCGGCCGTCGTTGCAGCCATAATGTGCTATCTTGTCTGAAACCGCGTTCCTTTCAATAGCCTCTTGACTGAGTATGGAGCCTGTCGAACCGGAGGAGATTTTTCGCCAAAAAAATGTGAACCAAATGCTAAGAATGTGCAGTAGCATTGTCGGGATGGAGTCGCCAATGTCCTCTCCAGTCGCAATTTCCCGGATAGTCACACGATGGTCCCGCATCACCGCTGTGGCGATGAAAAATCTAGCACTACACACTACGTTACTCGAACACTGCTCGACAGCAACTGATGCTATCTACAGGGACAAAAATTCACACATCCGCACGAAGGTTCAAGGTCGGCTCATGCAAGCGCGCTTGATTCAAATCCATCAGGTTTTCAAAGTAAAAAATAAGGTCGGATACTTTTCTAACAGACCACATATACAGAAAATGGTAGTCGGCAGCAGAAGTGACTCAGATCATATACCCGTAATCGTTACGCTGAAGGAGAAATCAAAATCGAGGACAGTGAAAGAAAAGATAATATATCGATGGGATCAGCATTCTTAAGGAAAATACGTAGATAGGATGAAGAAAGTAGACTGTTTATAGGTAAAAGAACATCGAAGACACTTTCGAGCAAATGAAAGCTTCCTTAGTATCAAAGAAAATTAAGGTGCAAGGAATGAAAATTACATGGATTGGAGGGGAAGGTAGGCTAGCAAGGGAAAAAAAGTAATGAGGAAGTGGACATTGGGAAAGAGTAGTAAAGAGGAAGTTAAGAAAGAACAAAATAAGCTCAATGTGTGTATGAAAACCATGCGGGAGAACTGGGAAAGGAACGATTGGAAGAAATAAAAAACATTAGGACTGGGGCAGGGCTATGGAAGGTACTGAGAAAAAATTTGAAGAAAAGGGAAGGAGCCAAGGAAAAATTCCACATAGATTACTAGAAACATTACTTTGCCAAGTTAATTGGTGGTTATGTCGCAGGAGAAGAAGAGTCAGGTAGGTAAGAAAAAAGTGAGGAAGGATTCGAAATTTCTGAAGGCGAAACGGGGAAAGAAACCGAATTATCACGAGAGGTCGTAGCAACTATACTACAGAGCTTGAAGAAAGGAAAGGCAGCCGGACCGGACAAAATACCGAACGAGGCCTGGCTACTGGCGGACCAACAGTATCTTCAAAGAGCGACGGAGGAATTTAATAAAATATGGGGCAGAAAGGCCGTCGTGCTAAGAAGTTGAAGGGTGGGGAAGGTGGTCCCTCTTTTTAAAAATAGGGTCAGAGACAAATTAGTAAATTATAGAGGAGTGTTATTCCACTATAATTTTCTAATTTGTCTCTGTACCCATATGAACTCGTCATACAAGATATTTGCAAAACTACTGGAGAAACGTTTTAGGGATGAGATGGGTGGAAGAAAGCTGCTTCCGGAAGTTCAGGCCGGGTTTAGAGAGGGAACGCGAACAATCGAACACCTAGTAACACTGCGATAGATAGTAGATCAAGAAGTCGCAAAACCGAAAGAAAGCTCTTTGCTCTGCTCCTGGACCTGGATAGGTAGCGTATGATACAGTAAATAGGAGAATGTTGTGGGAATCTTTGGAGAAAAAGGGTGTATCAAAGAATTTGAGAGAATGTATAGAACGATTGCATATAGAGATGTGGTGTAGAGTGAGAGTAAATGAGTGTAGATCGGCGAAATTTAAGGTACGAAGGGGTCTGAACCAAGGTTGCCCACTAAGGACTACATTTTGTCTTGCCAAAAACTTGTTTTTCAATATCATTTTTCGAATACACCACTTCACTGTGTCGTTTGCAAGTGGTATTTCACGAATTATCTTTTAAGCTTCTTGCCCAAAAAGCTCTTCTCCAGCTTTAAGCCTACAATGCTTTATTAGCAATTCACCGATTGTGTTTGCTTTGGAATCAATAGACGAAATTGATTCCAAAGCAAACACCATTGGTGCAAGAAACCATTTGGGACCCTAAATTATAATTAGTTTGATGATGAAAAATGCTAAAATGCTAAAAAAAACATCGAAATATATTATTTCCAATTTCAAAGTTTTTTTAATATTTTCAGCTGAAATCACTTAGCTGAAATATTAAAAAAACTTTTTTTAAATTTTCTTATTGTCAGTATAAAATCTAATATAATATAAATAATCTAATAATCTTAGTATAAACAATAAAACTGTTTTATTCTACCGTTATAGGATCAATTAAACATGTTCCAATTCGTAAGCACCTGGACAACTAACTCAAGATCTTGTTCTATACAGCATCGCCATATCGTTCGTTTGGATGAACAGGGTATTAACTCATTACGTTCTTGCCTGCAGAATTTCTTTTTTTTTCCCAGTAATAGCAAAATTGACAAAGTCATGAAGTGAACAAAAACTTATAATCGTTAAATCGAAAAAAATTATCGTTAATCAATAGTTTCAAAGATGCTCTTATAATATCTTTTGAACTATTGATTAACGATTATGGGAATTACTAGGTTTATTACTAGGTACGATTTATAGGTTAACCAATTATTTACAGAAATGGAAATATATTGATTTGAAAAATTCAAATGGCTCTCCAGGCTTTTTTGAGTTAATTCCCTGTTCATCTGGACCGACGATATATTTCCGCTATTTGCATACATTTTGCAATCATTTTTCATCAAAAAATATACATACAGCTATATACATATATTTAATACCCTTAATATCTTTATGTAACTTACATAGATTGACATTATATAGGTATGATATATAACATAAACATCAATTATCTTTTAAATATTGTATATTATACTTAGAAAATCAAAGCTTTGTTTGAGATGGCTATTAAATCGGAAGGAAATATATTCGGATGTGTGTGCAGATAACAAATTCCCGGCCACCCTCCTTGATAAATTTATAAATTACCAGGGTATATATCATTTGGAGCGTTTGTATCAAATTAGGCTTTTCCGTTCCAGAATGCGATTTTTCATACAGGAAAAACATTTCCAGATATTAATGTCTGCTCATTATTTTTGTAAACTTTTTGTTAACGTATTTCTTTATGTGCGTCCAATTAAACGTCCGTTCCAATTGATTTTGAAAAACCTGTTTCCACAATGGAAGCGAATTCATGGAATCTCACAAACGAGAACGGTCTCTTTCATGTTACAGGAGTTGACTGAATTGTAAATTACACAAAACCTACTTGAATTTTTTTTATTGAAAATATTTTCCTTAATTAAAAAATTATCTGATTTCAATTAGTGATGTGGAATTTATATGAATGATATATGTGACAAAATGTAAAAATATTTGAGCCTTTTTTAATGTAGGAGAAGTCACTAATGATAACAAATGAGTCAATAATAGTTTTAGCGAGATATACAATAGATATCCTTGTAGCGACCATGCGTGGTTTGTAGTAAATGCCGTTAATATAATCCTTCCAGATATGGACTATAAAAGAACAAAATCCCATTAAGAATTTGGAAATTTCACAGTGGGTATTTTGGGATGTCGTTTGTTTGTTTCTATAATTCCACGAGCGATTTATAAATTTTGTAATTAATATTAGCATTATAGGAAAAATACCCCACCAACAATTCCTCATCTGGATGGTTATCTAAATTCGGTCACCCTCGACACACAAATACACAGAGTCATACACAGTAGTCAATACACAGAGTATATACAGTCACACAAACCAGTCATATAGAGTCACTCAAATAAGTCACACAAACCAGTCATCCACAGACTCACAATTTATTCACACAGAGTGACGCTAAGCTTGCTAAGGAATACTATATACGTTATCCGACTAATTTTGAGACACTGAATTGATTGGTGAAGACTAGGAGTCTATGTTGTGAACCGTTCCAAAGTTATGACAGCGTGAAATCAGTCGGAAAAGCGAGATGGAGTACAGCGAAAAAAAAATATAAAACTTGTTTATTTGTAACTTTAGAGCGACATAAACTGGAAAACCATTTTCAACACTTTGATTTCCTTCGTGTAACTTAAAAAAATCACGAAAAAAATTTACAAAAAAATTTCGTCCGACAAATACATACATTTTCGGTTTTTTTCGATTTTTTCGAAAACGGTGAAGAGCAGCAAAATCATTTTGGGCACACAGAAACTACACGACAAGACGAGCAAGTCTATGTGTAAATTGTCCGGAAATATTTAATAATTCGTCGATAAATTTCAAACTGAAATTTACCCGATTCTCGATTTGCTAAGTAGATATCTCGGAAACGGTTGCAGATAATTAAAAACGGATCACGGCATTGTTTTCAGAAGGACATTTTTATATAGATGAACTAAGAGTGTCCGCGGGAAATTCACGACTTTCCGAGATCTCCACTAGAGCGCCGAAATTTCATAAATATTTCTTAAATTTTTGCAGGCGAAAGTGAACAGAAAAAGCTAGCGAAATATAATTTGCATATCTCTAATCAGCAGCAAAAATGCTTTCAGAAACGTTTTTAAATTTTACTGTGACTCAAAAAATAACGATTTTGAAAAAAGCTATTTTCTCGCATTTCGTCGTTTCCGCGGTCTAGACTTCCCGAGTCGATGGTATTTCTTAACTGAAAACTTCCCAGGAAACATTATATAAGTTCTCCGACTGATTTTGGGACGCTGAATCGATTGGTGAAGACTAGAAGTCTCTGTGGTAAGCGGTTCAAAAGTTATGACAGTGTCAAATCAATGGGAAATCTGTGATTGTGTGCAGCGAAAAAAATTATAAATTTTGTTTATTTGCAACTTTAGAGCAAAATAAACTGGAAAACCATTCTCAGCACTTCGATTTCCTTCGTGTAACAAAAAAAAAAACAGGAAAAAGCTTGCAACAATATTTTTGACAAAAATTTTCCATAATTTCGTTTAAAAAATACATGCTTTTTCGGTGTTTTCCGATTTTTCGAAAACGGCAAAGAGCAGCAAAATCATTTTGGGCAAGCGAAAACTACACGACAAGACGAACAAGTCGATGTGTAAATTGTCTGGAAATATTCAATAATTCGTCGATAAATTTCAAACTGAAGTTTACCCGATTCTCGATTTTCTAAGTAGATATCTCGGAAACGGTTGCAGCTAATTAAAAACGGTTTACGGCATGCTTTTCAGAAGGTCATTTTCTTGGGAAATTTACGACTCTCCAAGATCTCCACTAGAGCGCCGAAATTTCATAAAAATTTCTTCAATTTTTGCAGGCGAAAATTAACGGAAAGAGCTAGCGAAATATAATTTACATATCTGTAATCGGCAGCTAAAATGGTGAACGATTTTGATAAAATCGATTTTCTCGCATTTCGCCGTTTCCGCGGTCTAGACTTCCCGAGTCGATGGTATTTCTTAAACGAAAGCTTCCCAGGGTATATTATATACGTTCTCCGACTAATTTTGGCACGCTGAATTGATTGGTGAAGACTAGAAGTCTCTGTGGTGAGCCGTTCAAAAGTTATGACAGCGTCAAATCAGTAGGAAATGTGTGATTGTGTACAGCGAAAAAAGATATAAAATTTGTTCATTTGTAACTTTAGAGCAAAATAAACTGGAAAAACGTTTTCAGCACTTCGATTTCCTTCGTATAACCAAAAAATCAGGAAAAAAATTTGCAAAAAATTTTCAACAAATTTTTCCATCATTTCGTTCGAAAAATACATGCTTTTTCGGTTTTTTCGATTTTTTTCGAAAACGGCAAAGAACAGCGAAATCATTTTGGGCACACAGAAACTACACGACAAGACGAACAAGTCCATGTGTAAATTGTCCGGAAATATTCAATAATTCGTCGATAAATTTCAAACTGAAATTTACCCGATTTTCGATTTGCTAAGTAGATATCTCGGAAACGGTTCCATATAATCAAAAACAGATTACGGCATCGTTTTCAGAAGGCCATTTTTCTGTCAATATACTAGTAATGTCCGCGTAAAATACACGGCTTTCTGAGATATCTTCTCGAGCGCCGAAATTTCTTAAAAATTTCTTCAATTCTTGCAGGCGATATTGAACGGAAAGAGCTAGCGAAATGTAATGTGCATATCTGTAATCAGCACCGGAAATGCTTTCAGAAACGTTTTTAAATTTTTCTGTAACTCGAAAAAGAACGATTTTGACAAAATAGATTTCGTCGTTTCCGCGGTCTAGGCTCCCCGTGTCGATGGTATTTCTTAACTGAAAGCTTACTAGGGAATATTATATACGTTTTCTGACTAATTTTAGGATGCTGAATCGATTGGTGAAGACTGAAAGGCTCTGTGGTGAGCCGTTCAAATGTTATGACAGCATGAAATCTTATGATAGTTGTGATGTGAAATGTTATGACAGCATGGTGTGAAATGTTATTACAGCATGAACACAGCATGAAAATTGCGAGAAAATGGAAATACATTTTCTTGTATTTTCCGAGGATTTCACGATGAAGTGTGTCTGAAAGCGTTTTCCCTGCTGGTTGTTATTATATAGCATCCGTTTGCGAGATATGACTTGATAAAATTGACAAAATCGAGCGAGGTATCGCAAAATTTGGTCGCTCGAGCAGAGAACTGGATCATCAATATTTTTAGGGAAATCTAACGGACTTGTGAGGCCGAAATTCGAAAAAAAAATGAATTCAGAATTTCGCAGAAAATAGTTTAAATTTGCAAACAATTTTCACAAGGTTTTGCTCGTCTTGTAGTCTAGTTTCAGCTTGCCGAGAATAGTTTGGTTGGGATTTGTAGTTTCAGAGAGGTTTGTAAAAAAACGGACGGCGAAAACAAATAGACGGCTTATAACACCGAAAAACTATATATTTTGTTTATTTGTAACTTTAGAGCGAAATAAACTTTTTTATTAAATTAATATTTTTTTGTATTTTCCTGTTGATTTTATACACCATTATTGGAGACGAAGTTGTCTTTTTGGCCACGTGGCGCTAAGTGCGGTTATGCGAGGAACGACTAGTGACGGTAAAGTATACAAACCTCAACTATTTATAGATAATCATTTACGTATTGCTCTATTAACTATCCTATTGTATCGAAATATCTAATAAATATCTCTAATAACTTTTGGCGCTTTCTTTAAAATTAACCCCGATGCGACTGTAGCACCACCCTAATTTAACTCATTTCTACGGACACTTTTTCGTACAAAGAGACAGTCCTTCTTACCTCTACCCTCCATAGACAGAACTCAGCATGCCTTGTGTGACGCGATAGGGGTAAACAGTACAGTGATCGGTCATTTTAGAAACCGAACAATGAAAACAATAAATTGCATGCTTGTATAAAATTTCTAGAATTTACGAATTATAATAGTGCTAGTAATTATAAAAAAACACTTTTTACTTTCATTCATTGACTCATTGTCACTTTTCTATTTAAATAATAATTCGAATCC
The DNA here is from genome assembly GCA_944588485.1 of Phosphuga atrata. Lineage (NCBI taxonomy): Eukaryota > Metazoa > Arthropoda > Insecta > Coleoptera > Silphidae > Phosphuga > Phosphuga atrata. Next base: position 86,658,138 of record OX155894.1, read on the forward strand.
AAAGTTAAAAATTTTATAGAAAGTAAGAAGATAAATATTTGATTCATCAAGAAACATAGTTATCGATCATAAAAATGTAGTGATTGTCTAGTGGATTTACATTAATTAGTCAACACTTTATAATAAATAAAAGTAATTAGAAAATATGAAAAACTATTATGAACTAGTGATCACTCCAGTGATGAACACTCCAGTGATCTAATAAAAGAAAAATATTTAATTATTGTTAAAAATAAAACAATTGAAACATAAATTTATATTATATATGTGTGTTGAAATATGAAGTAATTAATCATTATAATATATATTATATAATTACAAATTTATACCAATAATCTTCATACTCCAAAACTAAGACTAACTCTAGCAACTACAACTTCTTCTGCCACTTTTGGCACACTCAGCTGAAGATACTTTGTGTGAGCCGTTTCGCTACGTCAAAGCAAGTGACTTGAAACGGTCAAGACCTAAGGTGTCAGGGGCTGAGTGCCAAAGGGAAAAAAAATACAGAAGATTGGATGTTATTATACCTAATTTTGATAAAGTTTGGTTTTGGTTTGAGATTCTTGCACACGACACTATTTGCACACTACACTTATCAATGTTTGTTATGAGCTTCGTACGCTGTGCATGTATCTTATAACTTGAGTTCTTATAACAAAATTAAAATACAAATCGTACGTATAAGAATATTTGAAAAATCGTATGTATAAGAACTCTCTCGGTTTTTTAGATTCTGTGGAATCACGTACAAGATACATGCACCGCGTACTAAGCTCATAACAAACATTGATAAGTGCAGTGTGCAAATAATGTCGTGTGCAAGAATCTCACCCAATCTTTATCAAAATTAGATATAATAACATCCAATCTTCTGTATTTTTTTCCCTTTGGCCCTCAGCACCTGACACCTTAGGTCTTGACCGTTTCAAGCTACTTGCTTTGACGTAACGAAACGGCTCGCACAAAGTATCTTCAGCTGAGTGTGCCAAAAGTGACAGAAGATGTTGTAGTTGCTAGAGTTAGTCTTAGTTTTGAAGTATCAAGATTAGTGGTATAAATATATAATTAACGTTATGATTATTCTTTTTTTTTAATTGCTACCAATATTTTCTGGATCCTCAATCACCTCTATGACTTTTTGCAATTTTTCCTGTTGCTTTTTTGATTTTATCAGCTTTCTTTGTTCTTTTAGTTCTTTTTTTCTTCTAAAGTTTGCCGTTTTTCTTTTTGTTTTTTTTTCGAATTGGTAAAAACATCCTACGTTATAGATAATCATACAAACTTAAAACAATCGGAACGCAGCCTGAATATATAAATATATTCAACCTTTCCGGAGCTCTATAACAATTAATGAGTCTTTTTAGGACTACCAAAACAAATCTCATGTGAAATTTGTCAGTTATTTTATAGCTTTCAGTTCACTTTCGTGGCACTCAACAAAAACCATAAAAATAACATTGTTTTTAAGATCATGTCTCTCCATTGATTTTAGAATTGCTGTGATCAATTTCATAAACATTTGGTGACCAACGAGGGGCTACATCATTTTCTGGAACCTATTTCCTGGAACATTGTCACAAACAGGATTTTTTATTTTACTTCGATCCAAAAACTCTTTGAAAATAGCTTGTATTTGATCTTTCTTCTAGGAAATCCTCTTCAATCAATCATCACAATCAATTATCCAAAGTACTAAGTCCTCTTCTGCATTGCATTCTAATAGAGGACTTGGAGTAGCGTTGATTAATGTATTACAAAGTCTAAATTGAATTGTTGGTTTGGGAATACCATACTTTTTTGAAGCTGTGCTTTGTAACACCCCATTTTTAACTGCATATAACTGAATATCGTCTTCAATTTGATTGTCCGTGTATTTTTTTATAAAACTGTAATTAAATAAACTGTGTTTTATAACTGTGTAAATAACTGGCAAATTTCACATGAGATTTGTTTTGGTAGTCCTAAGAATCAGTAATTTTTATTGTGCTCCGGACAGGTTGAATATATTTATATATTCAGGCTGTGTTCCGAGTGTTTTAAGCTTGTGCCTTTTCTTACGTTTGCCATTTTATGTATATTACCACTCGAGTATTTATCCTAGAAATAAATAAATTAGTATTTTCACTAACTACAATAACAAATACATAAATAAATTCAAGTAAAATAGATTTTTCATTTTCAATTGCTTTAAAATTGTGTATTGAATATTTGAATATTTTTCTTATCCTCTTATTTGTAGGTTAAGCACACTAGGAATAACTGTCACATAGTTGCTCTTACGTCAAAATAGTAATTGTTCGGATGATCAATCACTATAAAAACTGTTTATCGTGCGATATTTATTGTCTTATCATATTTTTAACAATCAGTACTTTATTTTTATCAAAAAACTTTTTTCCAATTATTACAAATGTCAAGAATCAGCACAAAAATCATTTTTAAATCATGAAAATATCTAGAAATAGTAAGGTTACTTTTTGTACATTTCTGTGTAAAATGACGTAAATCTCGGACTGGTCATTTTATTAATTAAATACACACATGAAACTTTAAGTTATAAAAAAGATGTATTGTAATAGGTTGCATCTAATACAGAAAAGAATATAGAATTTTCTTCTGTTAATAAACAATTATGTCACCAAAAGATTGTCTTATAGTTATATAGTTTTCAAGATATATAACCAATCATTACTTACTGACCAACAATTGTACTATTTACCCCTATGCTGGTTTTGATTATACCCGTTACAATAACATATTCAACTCATTTATTGCATTTATTGTTAATAAATTTCTAACATTCAGTATTCTTAAATTGATTAAAATGTAAACCCTTCATCTCAATTTCAAATCTTAAAAAAAAAACGGAAAAGTGGGCTCCTCATAACACTTTCAAAAAGACTCAAATATTGAATATTTTAAAAATTATATATAATTTTAAATATTTTGTAAATAAGATAAATTATAAGATATAAGGTAAATAAAAGATATTCTTTTTATTCACTTTACAATTAAATTTGTGGGTGATAGATGTTAGGAATAAATTTATCACTCACGTTTTGTGATAAGAGGAATATATTTGCAATAATTAAAGAACACTAAATAACACTATAACAACGGATTCGCGAAACTGCAACCTACTATAAACTTGTTGGCTTGACTGCGGCTCGGGTGAACTGGGTGAACTTGGATCGAACTGTTGCAGTGAACTCGGTGAACGAACTGCTGCAATGAACTGAACTGGAGTCGACTTGCTGACTGTCTTGCTTGACTGTTTGCATCTGATTGTCTGGAGGGAACCGTGTGGATCAAACTGTTGACTGGTTGCGCCTGACTGTGTTGATTGAACTGTCTGGATCGAACTGACTTGTTTATTCGGGGGTCCAGGTATTTATATTATCACCAGGTATACTGGTCCCTCATCTGGGGATGATTATTTTTCTATTTTCGGCTATTTATCGCTTTGGTGATTACCGATTTTCGGGAAAAACATCTTGTCGTAATTTCTCCGGGGAGTACACCATTGACACAAATAAGATATTTTTGGAAATCCGTCCGAAAATATTTGGGTAATCACCGTAATGCCCTCGTAAAACTAAAAGTACAAATATTTCTTAATCTGCTCGAGGATTACATTACCGTCCCAATAGAATATTTTCGGAAATTGTCCAAAAATATTTGGGTAATTATTGTAATGCTCTCGAGAAACTAAGATATAAAAATGTAAAGGCTCGTTGCCGCTACATCACCCCCTTGCCAGTGATAACGATATGCAACGTTTGTTGCTGTTTATGTTTGTTTTTTCATAGACGTCTGGTAGTCGGTTGAATTCGTTACCGTAGACGTTGATTGTTGTTGCAGGTTTCCTCGTAGACGGTTGAATTCATCATCGTCGTTGATGGTGCGGGGTTTGTTCGTGGACGTCTGGTAGACGGTTGAAGTCGTTACCGTAGACGTTGTTCGTTGTTTCAAGGCGTCCTCGTGGACGTCGTTTGCTGCTAGGCGGTTTCCTAAGCAATACCAGCTTGCACCTATCAGTCGCTGTTGCTGCGTTTGTTCGTAGACGTCTGGTAGACGGTTGAAGTCGTTACCGTAGACGTTGTTTGTTGTTGTCGCTTTGCTGGTAGACGGTTAAATGCGTCATTGCAGACCTTGTTGTTGCAGATTTCCTCGTAGACGGTTGAATTCGCCATCGTCGTCGCTGTTGCGGGGTTTGTTCGTGGACGTCTGGTAGATGGTTGAAGTCGTTACAGTAGACGTTCTTTGTTGTTGCAAGGCGTCCTCGTGGACGTCGTTTGCTGATAGGCGGTTTCCTATGTAAAACCAGCTTGCACCTATCAGTCGCTGTTGCGGCATTTATTCGTTGACGTCTGGTAGACAGTTGAAGTCGTTACCATAGACGTTGTTTGTTATTGCAGGTTTCCTGATAGACGGTTGAATGCGTCATTGCAGAGCTTGTTGTTGCAAGTTTGTTGCAAAGCGTCTTCGTAGACGCCGTTCGCTGATAGGCGGTTTTCTATGCAAGACCTATCAGTATGAGTTGCACCTATCAGTATGAGTCGATCCGGAAGGTTAACAAGTCGATAGCTGCTTCGTAGACGGTAGAAGGCGTTGTCGTAGACGTTATTGTTGCCGACGTCCTCGTGGATGGTTGAAGGCGTCATCGTAAAGGTTGTTGTTGACGGCGTCCTCGTAGATGGTTGAGGGCGTCATCGTAGAGGTTGTTGTTGCCTGCGACCCCGTACATGGCTGAAGGCGTCATAGTAGAGGTTGTTGTTTGTTGCAGGGCGGAAGAGGCACCAAGACGCGTACGAGAGGTGGTGTTCGGACCTTGCACTTGGTTGGATGTGTGCTGCGCCGAATTCCTTCTGGCTGGACAGATGTGTCTGAGTCCACTGGCTCAGAAGCAGGGTGTGGTTCAACGATGCGGCAGATTTCAGGTGCATTTGGTTCCATATTTGAGTCTGTAGTTTTCTCTTTTCGATCACGACGACCAATTTGTAGGTGATCGGATTCCTTTTGTCGATCACATCGGGGTCACCAATTTGTGGGTGACCGAATTCCTCTGGCCGATCACGACGGGGTCACCAATTTGTGGGTGACCGAATTCCTCTCGTCAATCACGTCGGGGTCACCAGTTTGTGAGACGCCGTGGAATAATGTATCACTCACGGTTTGCAGAGGAATTTATTTACATGGACGATATATATACAAATGTACAAGAGATGCAAACACTGTTGAGGGAATGAATGGAGCTGGACTCTCTGAACTAGACTGGTCTGGTTGAACTGGCTGCTGGCTGAGACCGGTTGAACTGGCTGCACTGAACTGAACTAGTGCTGAACTGAACTTGCTTGACTGTCTGAACTTCTAGCGGAGTCTGGTTGACTGGGTCCACTGGCTGGACCGGTGTGAATGGATCCACTTGCTGGACTTTGTTGGTTGGTTGCGCCTGTTGGTTGATTGAACTGTCTGGATCGAACTGTCTTGTTTATTCGAGGGTCCAGGTATTTATAGTATCTCCAGGTATGGATGGGTCCCTCATCTGGAGGTGATTATTTTTCTATTTTCGGCTATTTGTCGCTTTGGTGATTACCGATTCTCAGGAAAAACATCATGTCGTAATTTCCCCGGGGAGTACACCATTGACCCTAATAAAATATTTTTGGAAATCCGTCCGAAAATATTTGGGTAATCACCGTAATGCCATCGTAAAACTAAAAGTACAAATATTTCTTAATCTGCTCGAGGATTACATTACCTACCCTAATAAAATATTATCGGAAATTGTCCGAAAATATTTGGGTAATTATTGCAATGCCCTCCGAAAACTAAGTAATAAAAATGTAACGGCTCGTTGCCGCTATAAAACCAATCTATACAGAAATATTATTTTAAAAATCAATCCAATCTATACCGGAATATTAATTTTAATTTCCAAACATGATTTGCAGCAAAAATCGCGGCCTTTTCACATCGCATTTACATAATAGCTTATTAATAATTAACAAACATGGGAATAGTATGTTATAAATATTTGAAATACTAAAAGCTTTCGATGTTGGGAAATAATAGAAAAACACAATTTAGCTCAATATTTAAATTCCATTGGTTTAATATGAATTATTAGGTGGTGTTTTAGCACTAAAAGCGACAGAAAATCATGTTTCTATATTACATAAGTGGCAGGCAAGGAAGGAGCCTCCACGCATGCATTTTCTCCTGTATATGCAGAACAGGCCGGCGCCCCCTGGTAAAACTGTCTCACAAGACAGTGGGCAATCCTTCCACCACCGGAAATTACCGGACACGAAGAAGTAAATTACATAAGTTTACTCTGCATCCAAGATAACATATAGAGATAGCAATAAGATAACGTAAACTCCAGCGTAAGTACACCATGAACTCCAATTGCTGGTGCCCATTGGCATATAAGACGGTCGATTTTGCGACAGAACAAGCGCTGATTCTTTGAAACCATCCAACTCATTGAAATCATAATAGACTAGGGCAAGCATGTCAAACATGCGGAACAAACGGCAGGCCGCATGCGGTCCGGCAATAAATAGATTGCAGCCCGCCGAGTGCAGCACGTTTTAAATTTTTGTGACAAAAGGCGGAAGTATTATATCCAGCACAAATAAAAAATATATAATAATATATGTCTAAGTGTAAGTCGAAATACTGTAGCAAACAGTTCATGAAATAACCGAGAATTGGAGAAATCTGCATTCTTAATAATATCATCATTTCAAGCTTATTCTTTTGCTCAGCTGACCGTTTTGCGATGTTAAGTTAAAAGTAAGTGAAGAACTTTTGGAAGTCATTCCAAGCATAATACAACTATCTGAGCTGATATTATTTATGCGCTTTTGGAAGTTTTGAAGAAATATAAGTCACCATTGGTGACAGTTCGTTTGCCTTGCAACCAGGCCCCTCTTTCACCATGGGCACTCTGGATACGCGCCCAGGGCCCCGCGATCTATAGGGCCCACTAGTTCCTGCCAGGTCACAAGCGAACGAAGCGACAATGCAACAATGCTTCAAATATGACGGTAAAGTATACAGGTCTACAGTCTACAATCAATAATCAAGGAGAATTGTGAATATGCCACCTTTGTGTCATGTGCGGGACATTCACTAAACTTGGTAGATATCCATGCTGCTGCGTGTGTATCAGAGGCAACAAAGTTTTTTGAATTGGTTCAGAAAGGGTACAATTTTTTTTCGGGATCTACCCATCGATGGAATATATTGACAGAACATTTAGCTTCAAGAAAAGTTGTTAAAAGTCTTTCAAAAACCAGATGGTCAGCCCGAGCTGCTGGAGTAAGCTCCTTGCATGAAGGTGATAAACCAATTATAGAAGCTTTGATGTCTATCGCTAAAGATACAGAACAGACATATAAACTAGACACTACACGTACGGAAATTTGCAGCTCTTTGAGAGAAACAATAAACAAAATAAGTAATTATCTTTAGAAAAAAACAATAACATTGGATCTTGCAATTTATTAGTTTACACTTGATGATTTTATTATTAACTTCTGAGATAAATGTGATTATTTCGAATCGTCTGCCAAAGAAAGAAATCCTGAATCTGACTACAAGGACTTATCTAAAAAACAAGACCTAGAAGCTCACACCAGAGTTTTGTTGGTGGCTCTGCAGAGCCAAAAGAGAAATTGAAAATAGTGGTTTTCTGCCCATAATTGATACCCTAAGCGTCCACCTAATACAGCGATTATGTTCATATAAGAACATTAGTCAAAGTTTTTTTTCATTTTTTAGCTTGAAAACTCTGAATTCCGAGGTGAATTGAGACAATGTTGCAAGGAATTTGCTGAAATCTATTATGAAGATGTTAACGAGAAAGAGTTGGAAATGGAAAGTCTCCATTTAAAAAAATGCATGAAATTTGTTCATAGTGCAAATGAAGGTATTTTAGAAATATATCATATTTTTAAAGAAAACAAAATTGAAGATTCATTTCCAAATGTAGAAATCGCATTGAAAATCTTTTTAAGCATGATGGTTACTAACTCCAATGGGGAACTGCAATGCTCCTTCTCCAAAGTGAAAAATGAATTAAGAAGTATAAAGCTTCAAGAAAGATTAACCAGTTTGTCGCTCAAAAACGTAGATTTTGAAGAGGTGATTAACAATTTTGTCCATCTCAAATCTAGAAGAGTACTGTCTTAAATCAATATAGATTTTAAGCGCTAACAGGTGAGTGCTAAAAGAGTTACTTTTGTAAATTGTTAGTTTCTTGGTCTATTCTCAAGGTCTTCTCAAAGTGAAGGTCATAGGGAGCCCTTTATCCTAACGTGACGAGGGCCTCCAATAGTTTAAAGACGGCCCTGCTTGTAACTGATGGTACACCTATCATGATCGGTATTACTAAAGGAGTTTTTGCGAGTTTAAAAGAAGCGTGTAAACAGAATGGTGATAATAATTTTGAACATTTTCATTGTATTATTCACCAGCAAATACTTACTGTGCTCCAAATTGGTAAATATCGGACATGTGATTTACAAGTAAGTGTTTTACAAATTGTTATTCATAAAAGCAAAGCTGCACTGATGAGAGATAAATCTCGAAACGCGTCTGAAGATGGCTAACCACTTAAGTTATCGGAAAGACATGATCTTAAAAAACAATGTTATTTGTCTGTTTTTTGTTGAGTGCCACGAAGGTGGCACTCAACTGACAAATTTCATTTGAGATTTGTTTTGGTAGTCCTAAAAAGACTCAATAATGTTATAGAGCTCCGGAAAGGTTGAATATACTTATATATTGAGGCTGTGTTCCGACTTTAAGGTTATATGATTATCTGTAATCTATTAGGTTTTTACAATTTCTCCTAAATGAAAATTTTCAGAATATGCTAACCAAATTAAATTATTAGACACGGAAACAGAAATCCATCGAAGATTTTTTGATTTTAAAATCTGTGAAGCACAATTTCGTCTTTTTACTTCAGCTCTATCCATCGATATTGAAATTGTTTGCTGAAGGAAAAATGTATGGTAGTTGGAATTCCTGAATGATATACATACTTATCTCTAGATCGGTTTCCTTCCTAAAATTTATCTTAAGCGCTAATGTTGCGTATTTACTATGTTCGCAAGCACTTATTTGTGTGAGCAACTATTTTCTTTAATGAAAAATAACAAAAATTCAGAAAGGTCAAGATTAACCGATCGGCATGTAACATCAAATTTTAAAAATTGCATCAGCTCAAGATATTCAACAAAATATTGATGACTTGCTCCAACAAACGATGTCAAATATCTTCTAAAAAGTAGTAAGTATTAAACTGTGATTTTGTATATTATAACTTTTATTTTAGTTTTATTTTTAAATATAGAATACAGTTTCAGTGTAAAAAATAACTTGAAATATAAAATGTCTAGGTATGTAATAAGATACAATCAAATTTATAATATTTTTAGTTTAGTAAAAAAATATTGAGTCCAATAAATATTTAATATAGTCATTCTAACAATCTCATTTTATTAATTTTTTGTACAGTAAAAACATGCGGCCCTCAACTTAGTACAAAATATATGATGTGGCCCACAATATCACATGAGTTTGACATGCCTGGACTAGAGTCATCAACTTATCCAAGCTGTCATGGTTTTTGGGTAATGAAAATTCCACCTCTTATTGGCGATAGATCACGGTTCACGCAGCTTTGTTATAGTGGAATGTGATCGGTTATCTGTCTGGTTTTTGTCTTCAATGTCAATATAAAGGCGATCTAGTAAGACAGAAAGTGTTGCCAAAATACTTTCTGTCTAGGATTCGCCACACCTAACGCTCATCTTAGGAATTCCACCAGTTGCTGTATCCTATGCTGATGACATCCCAGTGAATGATTCCGCTCCAGTCTCACTATACGTAGTCTGTTAGAAAAGTATCCGACCTTTAGCCGGTAAAAAAAAACTGGCATACCTGGATCGTTGGAAACCTATTCACCCTCAAAGTAGTCTCCTTGGAACTCCACACACTTCTCCCAGCGGTGCCGCCATTGTTGGAAGCATTCCGAAAAAGCCTCTTTCGGAATCGACTTTACCTCGGCTCTCGTTGCAGCCATAATGTCTTCTCTTGTTTGAAATCGCGTTCCTTTCATTGGCCTCTTGATTTTGGGGAATAGCCAGTCGCAGCGGGGCATATCAGGAGAGTAAGGAGCCTGTCGAACCAGAGGAGTCTGGTTTTTCGCCAAAAAAATGTGAACCAAGTGCGAAAAATCTGCTGGAGCATTGTGGTGATGGAGTCGCCAATTTCCTGATGACTACAACTCCAGTCGCTTGCGCTGCACAGCATCACCTAGGCGACGTAGAGCATCCCTCATTTAACATGTCGTCATTTAACTTGCATTGAAAAACCGATGAGAGCACTACAGACTACGTCACTCGAACACTGCTCGACAGCAACTGAGGCTATCTACAGGCGGGAATAAAATCACGCATGCGCACGAAGGTTTAAGGTCGGCTCATGCAAGCGCGCTTGATTCAAATCAATCAGGTTTTCAAAATAAAAAATAAGGTCGGATACTTTTCTAACAGACCACGTATACACCACATTCTCTTCTTGCAAATGAACCATCTTTAGGATGCTCTACCTGCTTGTAACTCTCTTTTCAATTTTGAGGAGGACCCAAGGCTTACTGTGATCATAATGAATGCTTCACGAAGGAAGTTTTACGATTGTTTTACGAAGGTAAACCTGACATTGAAGTTGCCCATTTATGTGGAGCAAATCGTCGAGAATGCAAATTCGGTGGAACTTTTTTATGGTAAACTCGTGTGAGACAAATCCAGTAGCTTTTATACACTTTTTCGACTTTTTTTTAAGCGATAGATTATTGTAGACTTTGTTCGCGACCATATCGTAGACCGTATCGTAGACTTTGTCCGACTTTTGTCCGCCACCATCAATCGGGTAATCAACAGAAGCTATACGAGCCATATTCAATAAAACACGACGTTCGACTCTTCCTGAGTTGCTAATTTAAAATGACGAAACCAATTTTATCTGTTCCAAGATTTTTCCAACCAATTAGTTATTTGTAAGAAAATGTTTCTTTTCAATTAGTAATTGATACTTTAGAAGTAAAATAATTGCACGTAAGTTCATTTTTAACAGCAATTAAAAAATTTAAAATAGTCGACCTAGCTCCCACAGCCTGGCAAAACGTTACCATAATTCCCTTAATTATAAAAGTTGTATATGTGCACTTAAACACATTTAAAACTTCCCAATATACTCCACGTTGGATACATTCAACAGCCGACGGAATTTAATTTTATGCCCATTAAAATGCTTTCGCGAACCCGGAACGGCGCTGTATAAACATTACTCGCCATCTAGAAGATGCGGTCGTTTGTATGCAGTTGGCAGTCTTTAGTTAGTTAATCAGTTGCGAATTATGCAGTGGCAAATTAGTCACCGGTTAATTTTTTGTTTGTAAATGCATATTCACCATGCGAATAAGCATTTTAAATTGAAACGCGTCGGTATCGATCTCAACCGCGTCGCAAACAAAAACCGAACAAAACATCCCTTTGCAACAACATTATCGTTAACGACTGCATTTTTCACCACGCAAAATACACCGACGGCGGATTTATCTGCCTAGATAATCAACACGATTTTTTAGAACCAATTATATATTAAATTTGTAAATGAAATCATTTTGTACGTTTCCTATTTGCTTTGTTACGATTATGACTGCAATCAATATAAACTCGGTAAATTGGTAAACTTTCTTCTTTTATTAATGTTAACAAATACTCGCTGTAATTACTAGATACATATCGATATACGATCCAAAAACTCAATCAGTTATACAAACTCTAGGTAAAATGAATTAGTTTTTTTTTTACTTACTATAGACACACACTCGCTCTAAATTTAATTGCAATTATTGCTTTATTAACTTCGTCTCATGTTTACTGTCAGCAATTTTAACCACAAGTATACTCTTAAGCTAACAAGAATAGACAAAAGAAAGCAGGACACATAAACTTCTACTCATGTATGTCTTGTCCAGTAGACATACATGAGTAGAAGTTTGAGACTATACAGATAAGATCTAGAAGGATAAAAATAATTAGGCATATGAGACGAGATAGACAGCACCAGAACGACAGATCTATATAGCCAAAACCAGACAAGTAGATTTCATCAAAAGTCTAGTCACAAAATGCCATCAAAATTTTTTTCTAAATCTACAGATTTTTTAATTGTTTTGTTATTCATTCATTGAGTTAATTCTTTAATTAAATTTATTTATGTTCTAAATAATTTTAGATCGAACCAATTTAAAAATAGCAAATTTTTTTAAAATGAAATAAAAATTCTTGGAAATATATTTGACATTCCGGTCATATACTTTTAGCCTTGCCACCCTAGCAAACGTACAATTTCCGTCTGTTTTTTTATAAATAATCTCTCGTGTACAGCTAGCTCTATCTGCCTAATCTTTGCTACATTTGTCTACATCGTCATTCATCTTAAATTTGCGTTTTCTCTCCAGATGATAAATTACGCATACGCACTGAAAGCATAGGCAAGGCATTTTATATTTTGTAGAAGATTTTATGCACGTTAAATAAAATTAATGTGCGCGAAATAACTGCACACATTCATTTTAAAGTTTTAAAGCGTTTGTTTTATTTTGTAATATTACTAATGTGGTGCAGTATGATTTCTGCACAATGTTTTGCTAGTTTTAGTTATGCTAATATTTCTATAATATCATAAAGCAAGAACATTAGAACATAATTACTCAATTAGTGCTATAACTTAACATCTAATTTATTGGAAGATTGACATTGTATTATATCTCAAATAAAATTTTGCATTTATACTTTCGAGTTTTTCAATACACGTATTTGTTATGTTTTTACTACTCTATCCTTTTCCTTCCTGTGAATAAACCTGTTTATCGTTCCAAACGTTTTATTGTATCAAATATATGTGGCTTCAGCTAAAAAAACATGAAAATATTTCCTTCATACTTTTGCCTCGCTTTTGGTGCATGCGCCGGGCAACACTTGTAATAAATTAATTTTCAGTTTAAAATTAAATTTAGATTAAGCAGATAAGATTATGCAGAGAAGATTCTAGATAAACGACACCAAAAAGATAAGATTATATGTTCAAAATTATAGAGACAAAACCAGACAAACAAAACTAGATAGGCAAGACTAGACAGAGAAAACTAGATAGCCAGGACTACACAGACAAGGCTAGGCAGACAGGGCTAGACAGGCAAGACTAGACAGCGAAGACTAGAGAGACAAGACTATACACAGAAGACCAGACAGATAAGACTAGACAGGTAAGCCTAGACAGGCAAGACTAAAGACATAAAATTAAGGAGCAGGTTTTTCCTTATTACCTGTTTTCTCTTATACCATATTACCTGTTTGCTACCTTTTCACCCCCTTAAGAATTCCAATCCCTTACCCCTTTCATTCACACACTGTTTCCCTTTTCTTCCCTCCCTTTTCTCTTGTCTATTCCATTCATACCTAGTACCTTGTTCCAACCAACGTTACCATCCATCCTATCCTGTCCCACCTACTCTACACTTTCTACAATATTATGTTCACTCATCCAATTTCTGCTTCCACGCTCCTCAGTTCTACACCAATACCTTGCTAGTATGGCCGTGGCGGCTGCCTCTTTACTTAAGGTTAAACGGATTGGCAAGCCATCAAGCACTTGAATTGCTGGAAATTCTTTAAAAAATTACTATTTGCAATTATCCTCTGGCGTTCCTGAAATATAATAAATCTCTCATAGCTTTCCAGTTCCTCTTGAATCGCAACATATTCCAAAAAAATATATCAACATTTTCCGTTATCTGCCCATCATCTTCTTGTCTCCTCCTTTTTTGACTCCTCGATTTTAGTCATTTTATAAATCTTCTTCTTTTCCTACATCCCATGGTAAAACTTTTCCAACTATTATTAGTTTCTGGAAGCATAATTTTGCCTGGTGTCCTTTCTCTTTTAATTATTTTGCTCTAATTTTAATAGCCTTGTAGCACTCCTTTTCCGTCTCCGCTTACTCATCGCTAATTAATACTTTTCTTATTTTGTCTTTTCAAATCTCCAGATCGACAGTCAAGACAGAGAATAGACTGAGAATAAACTGAGAATAGAATAGACAGAGAATACTAGACATGCAAGACCAGACAAACAAGACTAGACGGACAAGACCAGACACTGAAGTCTAGACAAACAAGACCAGACAGACAAGGCTAGACAGACAAGACTAGACAGACAACACTAGCCAGACAAGACTAAACAGACTAGACTAGACAGACAAGACTGGACAGACAAGACAATATATACAAGACTAGATAGACAAGGCTAGACAGACAAGACTAGACCGACAAGACTAGACGGATAAGAATGAACAGACAAGACAAGATATACAAGACTAGACAGACAAGGCTAGACAGACAAGACTAGACAGACAAGACTAGACAGACAAGACTAGACAGACAAGACAAGACAGACAAGACTAGACAGACAAGACTAGACAGACAAGACCAGAGAGACAAGACTAGACAGACAAGACTAGACAGACAAGACTAGCCAGACAATACTAGACAGACAAGACTAGACAGACAAGACTGGACAGACAAGACAAGATATACAAGACTAGACAGACAAGGTTACGCAGACAAGACTAGACAGACTAGACTAGACAGACAAGACTGCACAGACAAGAAAAGATATCAGACTAGACAGATAAGGCTGGACAGACAAGACAAGGCAGACAAGACTAGACAGACAAGACTAGACAAACAAGACTAGACAGACAAGATTAGACAGACAAGACTAGACAGACAAGACTAGACAGACAAGACTAGACAGACAAGACTAGACAGACAAGACTAGACAGACAAGACTAGACAGACAAGACTAAACAGACAAGACAAGACAGACAAGACTAGACAGGCAAGACTGGACAGACAAGATATACAAGACCAGACAGACAAGACTAGATAGAGACAAAGAGACAAGATTAGACAGACAAGACTGGACAGACAAGACAAGATATACAAGACTAGACAGACAAGGCTAGGCAGACAAGACTAGACAGACAAGACTAGACAGACAAGACTAGACAGACGAGACTAGACAGACAAGACTAGACAGACAAGACTAGACAGACAAGACTAGACAAACAAGACTAGACAGACAAGACTAGAAAGACAAGACTAGACAGACCCGACTAGACAAATAAGACTAGATTGACAAGTCTAGACACAGACAAGGCTAGACAGACAAGACTAGACAGACAAGACTAGACAGACAAGATTAGACAGACAAGACTATACAGACAAGACTAGACAGGCAAAACTAGACAGACAAGACTAGACAGACAAGACTAGAAAGACAAGACTAGACAGACCCGACTAGACAAATAAGACTAGATTGACAAGTCTAGACACAGACAAGGCTAGGCAGACAAGACTAGACAGACAAGACTAGACAGACAAGATTAGACAGACAAGACTATACAGACAAGACTAGACAGGCAAAACTAGACAGACAAGACTAGACAGACAAGACTGGACAGACAAGACAAGATATACAAGACTAGACAGACAAGACTGGACAAACAAGGCTAGACAGACAAGACTAGACAGACTAGACTAAACAGACAATACTAGACAGACGAGACTAGACAGACAAGGCTAGATAGACAAGTCTAGACACAGACAAGGCTAGAGAGACAAGATTAGAGAGACAAGAATAGACACACAAGACTAGACAGACAAGAGTAGATAGACAAGACTAGACAGACAAGACTTGGCAGACAAGACTAGACAGACAAGACTAGACTGACAGGACTAGACAGACAATACTAGAGAGACAAGACTAAACAGACAAGACTGGCCACGCCAGACTAGACAGACAAGACAGACATGATTAGACAGACAAGACTAGACAGACAAGACTTTTTTACAAAAACCTGAGCACCCTGAGACCGCTTGTAGCATTACATTAAGGGTGTCAATTTTCATTTTTCACACATCGTATGACGGTATCAGGGTGCTCAGGTTTTTGTGAAAAAAGTCTTGCCTGTCTAGTCCTGTCTGTCTAATCATGTTTGTCTTGTCTGTCTAGCATTGCGTGGCTAGTCTTGTCTGTCTAGTCTTGTCAGTCTAGTCTTGTCTGTCTAGTCTTGTCTGCCTAGTCTTGTCTGTCTAGTCTTGTCTATCTACTCTTGCCTGTCTAGTCTTGTGTGTCTAGTCTTGTGTGTTTAATCATGTCCGTCTAGTCTTGTCTGTCTAGTCTTGCGTGGCTAGTCTTGTCTGTCTAGTGTTGTCTATCTAGTCTTGTCTGTTTAGTCTTGTCTATCTAGCCTTGTCAGTCTAGTCTTGTCTGTCTAGTCTTGTCTGCCAAGGTTTGTCTGCCTAGTCTTGTCTGTCTACTCTTGCTTGTCTAGTCTTGTCTGTCTAGTCGTGTCTGTCTCGTCTTCTCTGTTTAGTCTTGCCTGTCTAGTCTTGTCTGCCTAGTCTTGTCCGTCTAGTCTTGTCTGTCTACTCTTGCCTGTCTAGCCTAGTCTGTCTAGTCTGGTCTGTCTCGTCTTGTCTGTCTAGTCTTGTCTGTCTAGTCTTGTCTGCCTAGTATTGTCTTTCTAGTCTTATCTGTCTACTCTTGCCTATCTATCTTGTCTGTCTAGTCTTGTCTGTCTAGCCTTGTCAGTCTAGTCTTGTCTGTCTAGTCTTGTCTGCCTAGTCTTGTCTGTCTAGTCTTGTCTGTCTACTCTTGCCTGTCTAGTCTTGTCTGTGTAGTCCTGTCTGTCTAATCTTGTCTGTCTAGCCTTCTCAGTGTCTAGACTTGTCTATCTAGTCTTGTCTGTTTAGTCTCGTCCATCTAAACTTGTCTGTCTAGTCTTGTCTGTCTAGTCTTGTCTGACTAGTCTTGTCTGTCTAGCCTTGTCTGTCTAGTCTTGTCTGTCGAGTCTTGTCCGTCTAGTCTTGTATATCTTGTCTTGTCTGTCCAGTCTTGTCTGTCTAGTCTTGTCTGCCTAGTCTTGTCTGCCTAGTCTTGCCTGTCTAGTCTTGTCTGTCTAATCTTGTCCGTCTAGCCTTGTCTGTGTCTAGACTAGTCTAGACAAAAATACATGTGCTTTCTGTTCCATTCAGGTCTGGGTAGGATTTGGGGGTACGGTTTCAGTTATGTCCTTTTGTTTCCAGTGGCGTTCATCGGCTTTTTTTTTTCTGATATGATTTGTTGACTATTCTGTTTATGATTTCCCAGTCTTCTAGGGATTGTAGCATCTGTTAAATTGTATTTTTGGGTTAACGTTGGTTATTGCTGCTTCCCCGTGTTCTTTGTCAGATCTCGGGCAATCATGGGCTGTGTTGGTTGCGCTGTCTACTTGTCCGCAATATACTCAATCTATATCTATACTTCGCAGTCATGTAATTTACTTCTCCATGTTATCATCGGTACCAAGTCTCTATATTGGGGATATGTATCCTTCTCCACTCGCCATTTGTTGTCGTGTTCCAAGCTTCTTGCCATTGAGTTTCTCATTTTCATTGTTTCTTGTCGTCTTTGGCAGCATCATAGAGCTATGTTCTTTGCTTGATTTCTAGTTGGATTGACGGCATGTCTGCGATTACTAGGGCATCATTAGCATCACTAAGGCATTACTAGCATCTCTTGATTCGGTTCGATAAGCACGGCATACCCGTCGGACTAGCTTTCTGTGGTAGGCTGCTAGTTTTTCGATATTGTTTCTGTTTACGGCCTCTGTGCACATTGTACCAAAATAACATTGTATTGTCCACAATATATCAATATAACAGGTCAACTGTGCTGAACAGTCTATGTTTACTGCTCCTCGGACCCCCGACATTAGGCATGAGATTTTTTAGTGCAGACGTGGTTTTCATTGCACGCACTGTCGTCATTTGAAGGTGTTCTCTGAAGGAGAGACTCTTATAGAATATAATACCTAAGTATTTGATGTTTGGCTTAGGTTTAAATTCAGTATCCATCACTGTGAATGAAATGTGGGCCAATTTGATGTATCCGATCAGCAGAGTTGCTTAAACCGACAAGAATAGACATACAAGAGAGTCTTCTCTTTTAGCCTGTTTTCGCCTACTCCTGAACATAGGCCTTCTGAACTCCTGAACAAAAAACCTTCCAAACTTTTCCATATCGATCTTTCCTGGGCTAATTTGACAAAGTTTCCTCCCACGTGGCGTGACAAACAAGACAACAGAGACTTGACTAGATATACAAGACTAGACAGACTTGACTAGTCAAACAAGACTAAGCAAACAAGACGATATAAACTGGAGTAGGCAGACAAGACTGGAAAAACAATATTTCGAATAAAAAATATTGCTGATAATTTATCACTTTTTCTATAAAAAATAATTCTAAAAAATCTTGAAATTTTTTTTCGAATTTAATAATTATTGAATTGTTGTGAAATTTCGCCAATAGACCTTTTCATACTTGAAGTTTTTTTAGGGCGCATGCGTCAATTTCCGCTATGTTTTGGGTACTTTTTTGACGTATAACCAGTGAAAGTAACAAAATGTGCCCGAAACTTTCATATTCCCGCCTTTTAAACTTTGCAGACGCACATGCGCTTAACTAACCGTAAAAAGGTCTATTATTCAAAATTTTCTTAATTTTAACGTCAAAATATTTCTAAGATTGCTTGAAAAATCAACAAATTTTCGAATTAGTTATTTATTAGTACTTGCGCCAATTTTAATAAATCTGTATTTTCAAGTCAACATTTGAATCGATTTCGGCACCGATTAACAGAAGGGGAAAGGTGTATCGACCTGGGCCGAAATCGCGCCATTTACTTATCAATTTACTTCGCGAATTTATATCGTTCGGGGAGTATGCTTCGAGTCTGAGAAGCGTAAAGATAAAAATCGAAGCGCGAAACAAGCTCGACCGTTACGTGCACGCATTTAAGTTTATCGTTTCAAGTTAAGTTTAACCGGGGGTGTAATCACGAGTCCAAAGGGCTGCAGCGGCATTCAACGTCTGGAAGACAACAATTTTAAGGGATCCCTCCACCCATTATTCCATTTCCTCCCTTAAAAAAGGCGTCGGAAGGACGATCACACGTGGCGGAGACGCAAGCAGCCCTAACAGGTAGTGATTAGACCAGCCCTGTTTCAATGGCTGTCAATGTCTCAGTGCTGTCAATGTCTCAGTGCTGTCAATGTCAAATTTTCGACGAGATAGTTTTGAGGTTATGTGATGTGTGGAAATCGCGAATACACAAATTTAATTAATGTTAATAAACGATATAACACATAATGAATTTAAATTCTGTCCATCAATGGTACAATTATTAAAAGCATTTATAGTGACATTGGATGTTTCTTGAGCAGTAACACTCACAGCAGGGACATGTGTTGGTTAACATTATTTGCGTTGCACCACTCGTTAAATTTACTAAATTATTTTACATATAGTGGACATGCTTTATCCGGTAACAAATTGCTCACCGTACTTGCAGCAATTTCTTGAATTTCAGGTGGAGTATAAGATACTTTCTCACCCATTTTAATTTTAATCTTTAAATTAATTGTGTCAGTCAATTATCATTGTTACCAACCACCATAAAATTTTCTAAATATGTATGGGCGATTTTTTTATTTAGAAATGGCATAAAAGCGCGCAACATAGAAAAAATACTATAAAAAAACTCGTTCGTATGGCGTTTTCAGCACTTGTCCATTAGAAAACTCGCTACGTTCGTCGTTTTCTAAACTTGGATGCGTGCTGAAAAATCGCGCTTGCTGAACTCGTACTTTAATATACTAAAACAGATTCCTCAAAATATTTTTTTTAAATCATGGAATACTTTACAAATTTTCGGAAATACTTATTTACTTATTTGTACCTAGTTATATTTAATAATTTTCCAATAAAATTCATGGAATATTCTGAAATAATTAGCTCATAATAAGCATAGCTATTAGCAACATATTAAAAATAACACTTATACAGAATCTCCTTTTATAAAGTTCTTTTCGACCACCTAGCTAATATGTAGATAAATAGTTTATACAAATAGGACAAAGCTCTTTTATGCTTGTTTTATTTGCCAATTGTTACTATAGTCCATTTTTTTAAGAATGCAGTAACTAGAAACCTGATTTACACTATGACAAATGTTCAATCTAGTTACAAAATTTGGCGCTACATTCAAATATAGTTACTTGAATATAAAATTGGTAATTTATTAATGGTTTAATTGAATATCTTATTAATATTGATTAAATACACCAAATGGCAACAATAGTAATAAAATACAAACAAATAAATGAGAAAAACGCAAAAAATTAAATGATACAAACAGATCAGATGATAATTATGAATTGACACGTCAGCCATTGACAACTGAAAATGTATGTGAAAAGAAAGACAGAAAAGAGGTTGAGATGGAGAAGTAAATATCGTCGGTGTGAACTTCTCCTCGATTTAAGCCAATCACAGAACAAGGTCAAATAAGCCATATCTTCCCTGTACTGCATTCTTTAAAAAAATGGACTATAGTAGAATATATTTCGAAAATAATTGATGAGAGTTTTAAATATTCTTGAAAGCATAGTCGATAAAAATAAGTTATTAATCAATTTTATCTGTGGAATGTACTTGCAAGTCTGCAGGAGAATTTCGTTGTCAGAAGGGAAATAATTAATGTGAAATCATTAGAGGGAGCTGTGTGAAGTTGTAAGATGCGGGTGTAATAAATCGAGCCACACGACATATTGAAGTTTAAAATCTGCAGATATCTCGTTATGCACGACACAAACAGCAAGATGGTGTTTTGGGATTCGTCCTTAAATATGAAACTGACAAGGATATAATGACATAAATCATATTCAGCGCGTGTTTACATTTCTGTCACGGCTCGAAGGAGCCGTAACGAGAAATCAAAAAAAAATGGAAACGAGACGTTTAAATGCCTTATATCGTTTCGCGAGAGACGAGCGAATAAATGGCTTTCGTTTTGTTTCATTTTTTTATTTATGTTTAGGTTGTCCAGATAAGAAAATTGTTCCAACTTCCCCGAGACAATAAAACGGAATGGCAAATAAATAGACGAATACATTAATTTTTTTATCAACTGTCCGTCCTTTACGCCGCGATTTAATTACGCGATTTATTTTTTGTTGCTGCTTGCGCGAGGTCATATCGACCACTCGCCATGTACACACCCAAATAAAAAATTAACTGTTTTGTTTTTCCTTCCTGTATTAAATACCCCATTGTTTTTGTATCCTCAAAGTTTCATTTTACCCATTAATATAAGCTACTTTTTGTTAAATATGATGTAGTAGCTATAGCCCGCGGCTTCGCTCGCGTGGATTTCTATATCAGTCAAATGAATTCAATACTATGTTAATCAAATATTGATTATATTATAACAAAATGTAGACTGATCTTAAGAGAGAGCGTATTTAAGATTTGAAAATTGTTATGAGGGCCGGATAAAATCAAGTTGAAATAACATTTTCATAACTTATTTTCTACAACATTTCAGTGTGGATTTCATTCAAACTTTGCTCACGTATTACCTATGAAACAAGTTAAAAATATTGACAAGTTTTAATGAAATCGAGCGTTTAGTTTCAGTTATTGCTGGTTGAAAATAAATTTTCTAAATTTTGACGTCGTTTTTAAAAAATCTATCTAGTCTTATTGTTAGAAACAATATTAATAAATCACGCATCAAAATTTTAAGGATTTCTTAGGCTTTAAGCAAATCTGAAACTAATTCCGCCACGTTTCCTTTTCAAAATATCACTGTAAATGTAACAAGGTAACAAAGTCGGTTGTCGATTTGTCGGTTTATTGTACACTAAATTGCGTAATGATTTTTAGCGGCATAATCTGTCAAAAATTCTGCGTGTTTTGATATGCAATGTGTAAAAATCGGAGAGGTATCGAAAATGGCGATTTTTTTAAAGCACATCTTCGAATTCGCGAATTTTGACATGTCATGAATATTAACATACAATACATCAAAAGACGCGAAATTTTGTATAGAACAAACAAATAATAATCGTTTTCTATTTTGGTGAAATGTAAGTCTGATATTGGCGATTAAAAACTCTCTCAAAATAGCGTGCTTTCGGATTTTTGCCCGAAATTTTTTTCAAAATAATCTCAATCGATTGAATCTTTTTCTAAATGATTCTAAATTAAATGCAGATTAAAACTATCTATATAACTATCTATATAACTATAGATACTTTCAGTTTGCAAGGAGAATAAAACTCTCAAATTGTAAAATTTATTTAAAATGCACTGTTGTAGATTTGCAAATATTGTCAAAGTAAAAATGGGTCTAACGGTCGATTTGTACACAAATCTTAGAACTATGTTTTAGCTTTGTTAAGTGAATGGAGGCGGCTGAGGGTTGTGGGATATATATGTTCCATTGGTACTAAATTATTCAATTTATAACACAGTAAATACGTAATTTCTATTGGGCGGTATTTATTTTTGTATAATCATTTAATTCGGTGGTTTTTGCTACCTATATATGGATATAAAAATATATAAGATAAAATTAGAACCGTAAATCTTAAGGCATACTGGGATATACATATATATATATATATATATATATATATATATATATATATATATATATATATATATATATATATATGTATATATATATATATATATATATATATATATATATATATATATATATATATATATATATAAATTTAGTATAAGACAATAGACGCATCAAACGTTGGCTGATATAAAGCAACACTGATCCCGAGATTACCTAACGTCACAATATGTCTGCCGAACATGTTAGGAGCTTGTTTGTGCTGTAGACTTGAGTAACGAACAATATACAGCGGTATTTGTTGACTCCGGGCGACAGCTCGCCCGGGGCGGTGGGAGGCAGCGCCCGCAATGCGGACGGCTCCGGAACCGTATATACGAATGGTCGTGTTTTGGTCGGTGGTATTTATCTATCTAGCCGTTTTAAAACTATCGCTTCAATTTTCTTAATTAGCAAGTTACGTCGTTCCGGAAAGGTTCATTAATCTCGGCCATTATTAAAATTAGAACGGTGTAATCAAATTAACAAAGTAAGGAAGGGTTTTGCGCGTGTGTCCCCTCCATCTCGCGAAACTATACACAAAGAAATTATATTAATTTAATCAATTTCATTTTCACTTTGTGTTCAAACCGCTAATTCTCTAACTACATTACTTCTATTATTCAAAATAATTAATGTAATTTGCAAAGATGTACTAAGGTACATCCAATTACTTCTGACACATTTTTAAACTTAATCGAAAATCTAAAGAACTTTTAACTTTATTCAATTTTCCTTATGAACACACAAAAACATGATAATATTTACTGCGATGCTCTTGTGAAAAAAAATTGTATTTTCAGATTCATTTTGAACGAATTAAAAGCGAATCAAGTTTAAACACAAATAACACCAAATATGTATTATTCAGCGTTTTTCATTAGCATGATATTTGCATAAGTGTGAATTAATAACCCAATCAAACAAGGATTAATTTCATTCGACGAGAAAAAATTATAAATGTTAGTTGATATATAATTACTACATTGCAATCTACATAATTCATTAAAACAACCAAACATTTAAAAATATTCGATAAAACAAAATATGAAATATGATGCATTGTCTTGGTTTACACTCTGTACATGGTCCTATTCATAGTTCTGTAAACAAAATAATTCTATAAAGATAAAGACGAGATAACGTCCGATACGTCAAAATCTCGTACGATAACGTACGAGATTTTCAATTATATAATAATGGATAGACTAAATAAATTGATAGATTAATAGAAAGGAGATATAATTAGATTTGCAAAAGTTAAGGAATCGCATACATATACACTTATTAAAGCGGAACACAGCTTGAATTTATAAATATAATCAATCTTTCCGTAACTCTATAATATTATTATACAAATCTCACGTAGAAACAACATATATTTGTATGCTAATTTACTAGTTCTCAGTCCACTTTCTTATATAAATATTTAAGAATATATTTATATATTCAAGCTGTATTCCGCTTTAATAAGTTGGTATGATTGTATCTATAATTAGTTTGGCTTGATCCCAATATTCAATTATTATTTAAATCAATAACTGAAAATAAGTTCAGGTCTTCCACACACATCTCATCGCATGACCTATCCTCGACGGCCCAGCACATGAATTTCAAACTAATGTAAGTGTATACAATTTTATAATTCAAAAGAGCAAAGCTGTACTGATGAGAAATAGATCTAGAAACGCGTCTGCAGATAGCACTTGACTTGGGTTAAATGGAAATATGTGATTTTAAAAATATCTGGTTCTTGTTTAGTGCCATGAAAGAGGACTGATAACTAATAAATAATATACAAATATCTGTTGTGTTTCAACATGAGATTTGTTTTGCAGTACTAAAAATACTAATATAGAATAATATTATTTAAATATATAATATAAAGAATAAATATAAATGGTGACCATCCTACGTTATAGACAATCACACAAAGTCAAAACGAACGGAACACAGCCTGAATATATAAATAAATTCAGCCTTTCCGGAGCTCTATAACAATTATTGAGTCTTTTTAGGTTGCTTTTTTGGTTTTTGCTGAGTGCCACGAACGTGGACTGAAAGCTGTAAAATAACTTACAAATTTCATGTGAGATTTGTTTTGGTACTCCTAAAAAGACTTGTTATAGAGCTCCGTAAAGGCTGAATATATTTATAAATTCAGGCTGTGTTCCGTTTGTTGAAAGAGTAAATATATTTTAGAGTTACGGAAAGGTTGAATATATTGATATATTCAAGCGGTGTTCCGCTTTAATAAGTTGGTATTGTATAATTAGTTTGGCTTCACCTCAATATTCGAATACATATTTTTCTATTCATGAGCTTTCAAAGCTGTGTTAAAAAAACTGGCAAAACTGTGTTTATTTCATTTATTGTCTATGAATCTATCAATATATCTAGTCTAATCATTATTAATAAAAATAAGAAAATTGATAGATACAACTATATAGACGATTTTCATATGAAATATGTGCATAATCATGATTTAGTACTCACTCAAAGAAAATAAGTTATAATGCATACACAAAAATGTGACGGGGCTATATTATATTGACTAGATAGATTAATAGAAGGATGATTAAACGGTCGAAAGAAGATTGAGCAGTCGAAAGAATATTAAGCAGTCGTTATCGATGTGTGATATCGATTGTTTGCAAGCTACACCAAAGTTATGACGAAGTGACGGGAATGTTGCTTAACCTGATAGATTTATATAAAAGAAGACTACATAGATTGATATAAAGAAAATTAGATAGATTGGTAAAAAGAAGACATAATTGGATTGATGGAAGCCTAGATTAACTCCCGCTGGTGAAAGTCCCCTTGTCATTGTGCGTGGGCTTAGTTTCGCGCTAGCTCTTTGGACAGCATTTATGCAATTAGCACTGCAAAGGCAACGAAACTGACTCTGGCTGTCCAACAAATAAGAACTTCCAAACCCGAGGTGTTCGCAACTGACGAAACAGTTTTTTAGCAAGAACCAGTGCCCCAGATTGTGATCTGTGTAACTCTTTTTGAATTACGGCAGATCTCTACTTTATGTCCTCTCAAGGCCTCGCTTGGTCTAAATCTTGTTAACTTCAGACCCAAAGGTATTCTCTTTATCTTTTCCGCCTTCAAATCCTCATCCAAGCTGTAAGCTAACACAGTGATGGATGAATGGCACTGGGGTAATTTAGTGTCCTTAACGGTGCACCTGGAAAAAAAGGGCGCTCTTCCGGAAATTATAGCCTTACACCTGCATGCGGGACTCTGCAGGGGCGGACAAACTTATTTCCCTAGCTACTTGTGGGATCTAAATTGCAATTACTAATATTAAAACTAAAAGCAAACTACCTATAGGGAAACATCCAATGGATGTAGAATTTATAGGGGATCGAAGAACCGAAGCAGGTCCAAATACCCTAACTTCGGCTTACGGGATGACTGTAGGAAAGCAAAACGTTGCAGAGGATTGCTGCCTCAGTGACATGACTCGTTCTCCTAAGGAATCACCTTCAAGAGGAAGTGGTTCATCTAATAGACTCGCGGAATATGATGAGACCAACTTTATTGCCTCTAGTATGCAAAAAGTAGACGTAACAAAAACCCATACAAAGAGCAACTGGAACACAACACAAGAAGATGTTTTAGGAGGCTACTAGAGCCAAACCTAATCCTCAGCTGCATGTGACCAGAAAGCTTTTTATTTATTTTTTTCTCTTAGGTGAAAAAACCTTCAACGGGAAATATTCAAATTTCGCCTAAGGCTTTCAGTGTGGGATTGGTGCTTGCCCAGTATTACGGTTCGCCCGACCGCACTAAAAAATCCCATTTGTTGGATTTCCCTTGGATCCCCCGTTGAACCGATGCTAGTCATTACTTCGCGGGGGGGGGAAGCTTCGGCCCTGCCGACGTTCACTTTTGTCGAGTTACTTGTTTTTTCTCATGCCTTCCTCTGCGCCCTGCTCTCCTGGGCCTATCCGCCTCCTCCTGGAGGCGTAGTGTCTTCAGGATGTTTACGGCTAGCTCGCAGCCAGCATTCCATTGCTCCTCCGAGTGCATCAATGACGCACCGTATCCAGCGGCAGTAATGCGTGCGCCAGAAATACACTCCCATCTGTGTCTCTCCTGCTGGAATCTGGGGCATTCCAGCAGGACGTGTTCTGCAGTCTCCGAGATCTCTGGGCACTGGGGACAGTCGGGTGTTACTGCTGCCCCTATTCGGTGAAGATACTCACGGAAGCCACCATGTCCCTTGAGTATTTGGGTGAGGTGATAGTTCACATCACCGTACATCCTACAGATCCACGGATCGATGGACGGGATCAAGCGATAGGTCCAGCGACCGTTACTTGTGTTCCATCTTTCCTGCCACTGCGTAAGGGTGATCGCCTTCTCGGTCTGTGCTCGATCGTTGTCGGCCTCCGTCTGTTGGGGGTCATCCAGGGCCGGCCCCTTCTTCTTTTTATATTGTCGCATGCGCTCCTTAGTAAGCAGGTCTATTGGCGGCAGGCCAGCGATGACCTGTGCTGCATCTGCGGACACAGTCAGGTAGGCGCATGCGATTCTCAGTGTACTCGTCCTGTGTGCGGGAACCTCCGTCATTTCTGCCCAGGTTGGCGCCGCATACAGCAAGATCGACGTGCTAACACAGGCGAGCACCCTTCTCCTGGCACCGCGCGGGCCTCCAATGTTGGGCAGTTTCCTCGAGATAGCTGCGGCAGTTGTAGCGGATTTGTTTCCTGCGTATCTGAGGTGCTCCTTGAAGTTGAGCCTCTGATCCAGCATCACTTCCAGGTACTTTATGGCAGGTTATCCCAGGTACTTTATGGTCCTGATAGTGCATCCTCGGTAGGTTAGTACCATTGAGGTCCTAACCTTTCTGCCAGTGAAAAGCACTGCCTCAATCTTCTGTACGTCCATGGAAAGGCCGACTGACTTCATCCTTTCCCAGTTAATGTCCATGGCTTCTCCGAACAGTGCAGCGATGGCGTCACAGTTGGGGCTGGGTATGAGGACCGCCACGTCGTCTGCGTAATGTGACCAGAAAGCTGGCACTTGTGTAAGAAAAGGGTTCGAAACTGCCAACAGAAGACTGGGGGTCTAAGGGTAGTAATCCGTCATCTAGACGAAACAACACTCAACCTCACGAGTCCAAGACGCCAAAAACGGAAGAATCTGGACATGCTCAGTACTAGCTCATAGATCAGATCTGGGCAGTTTTACATCGGCACTCTTTCTGCTACAAAAATGGCTATTGTTCCTCAGAAGTATCTTGAGGAGAAGATATCTGAAGAGTAGGGCAAACTTCTGCAACAAGGCCTAATGAAACAGATAGAGACTAGAGCTGTAACCTAGGCTCAGGTCTTCATTTTGTCAACAGTAGTCGTTAATTGTGCCGACGAGGTATCAAAAGACTGGCTCCAGTAGCGGGTGCCCAAACTTCAACTTTAGGAAGGGGACAGTCCTCAGCAGCAGACTTGCAAGACTATATTGACTTGATATATTGACAAAAATCTATATACTGATAAAAAAAGCCAAGAAAAAGAGGACTGAATAGATTAATTGGAAAAAGACATAATTAGGTTGGCAAAAGTAAGTACTCGAATACATATTCTTCTATTCATGAACAACATAAAGCTGATAATAAAAAAGAAAAATATTTATTATTTTTATTAATTCCCTCTTAAAATCCTTAAACTGTCATGTACTGGCCTATGCAGATGACATCAAACTTTTTACAAGCGTCACTTTGCCAAATGATGTTATGTTTCAACAATTTAGTATCCTGGTGTGAAACTCATAAACTGTACCTTAATGTTGATAAATGCTGCTCCATGTTATATTCCCGGAAATCTAACCATTTCACAACATCATACACAGTGAATGGATTACAACTTAAATGCTGTGTGGAGATAAGGGATTTGGGCATCTTAATTACCTCTGATTTAAATTTTACTAGACATATAACTAATATTGCAATGTCTGCTTCCAGAATGTTAGGTTTTATTATGGGAATTTGTGCATCTATCAGAGACATTGACCTCATAAAGTTATTGTATTTTGCATATGTAATAAGCAAACTCGAGTATGGGTGCCTTATATGGTATCCATATTACATGAATCAGATAATGCCACTGGACCGTATTCACCGCAGATTCTTAAAGTATTTATCGTACAAATACAGACATGGTGTCTATCCCGATCGCGGTGTGGATCAAAATATTCTCTTGGAACAACATGGTATCGTTTCGCTGGCCGCCTGAAGAGAAGAACTTACTGCTAAGTTTTTTATGGAAGATTCTTCATAATGAATGCTTCATTTCTGTTGTCAAAAATAAACTTCCATGTACCTAAATCAAGTTTCAGGTATATTAACACATTTTACATCCCAGGGGCTCGTACCAATTGTCTTCGGCGGGCACCAGTAACTGTAATGTGTCAGAA
This sequence comes from Phosphuga atrata, assembly GCA_944588485.1. Classification (NCBI taxonomy): domain Eukaryota; kingdom Metazoa; phylum Arthropoda; class Insecta; order Coleoptera; family Silphidae; genus Phosphuga; species Phosphuga atrata. The sequence goes on from OX155894.1 coordinate 86,687,238, forward strand.
TGGGATGGCACGCTATAAAGATATATTTTTTTATAATATATATATAAGTTATAACTTGACCGAATACATTTTCGTTATTTATATATTGTAAAATTTATTGTTGTCTTGTAAATGGGGTTTCCTGTTGGGCAATAAAGTATATTAGTATTATTATTAATATTCTATTTTGCGGAAGTGGGATCCTATGGCATAGCCACATGGGGGTCTTTTTCGCAGATAAAACCATTACTGATAATACAAAAAATAATTATCAGAGCCATAATTGGAATAAAAAGGAGTGTGTCCTCCAGACAATATTTTGGTGACCTAGGTATCATGACGGTACCTAGTCTATATACATATTGGAACTAGCATGTCGTATACACCTAAACAAGGCAAATACAGGGTGCTTCAAAAAAATGTATACACACTTTGAACTTCCATAGAAAATTTATTTACCGTTCTACAAAGTTAAATTTCAGGAAAATAGAAAGCTGAAAGTCCAATGTAAATGAAACATAAATAACAAATGTTAATACTGTTCAAATTGGTGACCTGCAGCATCAATACAATTCTGAGTACGAGTCACCACTGATTCTGTACATCGTATCAAAACGTCCAATGAGATTTCTCTACACACTGCTTGAATCTCATTCCAAAGAATGTCTAGGTTACGTGGTTTACGTTTGTACACCTCATCTTTTACTGTGCCCCACAAGAAGAAATCCAGTGGTGTAAGGTCTGGAGAGCGTGCTGGAAACTCGATTGGCCCCCTGCGTCCTATCCACTGTCCCGACAAATTTTGATCCAGGTAAGCTCGTACGTCCCTGTGATAGTGCGGCGGAGCACCATCTTGTTGAAAATAAAAATCATCATTACCGTATAATGCACGAATGGCAGGAAATATGGAATCAGCAAGCATTGTTAGGTAATTAATACCAGTTACAGTGCCTTCAAATCGAAAAGGTCCAATGAGTCCCCTTGAAGACAAACCGCACCACACATTTACACCAGGCAAATTTACAGCTTTTTCAATTGTAATGTGAGGATTTTCTTCACCCCAGTAAACACAATTGTGCCTATTGACAGTTCCATTAAGTTTGAATTGGGCTTCATCCGACCAAATGATGCTACCCATAAATCCCGGTTCACGTATCACCATCTCCTGAATCCATTCACAAAATTGCAACCTTCGATCTGGATCGTCGTCATTTAGCTGTTGCACCAGCCTTGGAATGTAAACACGATACTTGCCTCTCTTCAGAATGCGTAGCACGCTGCTAGCACTTACATCACTTTCACGTGCCCCTTGCCTTGAAGATTTGTTAGGAGAGCGTTGAAACAGTTCCAAGACTGCCGTTGATGACTCATCACTTGTAGCTGTTCGAGGCCGACCTGAATGACCTTTATGCACATCACACACTGTTCCATGAACTTCGAATTTGTCTCGTATGCGTGTAATTGTTAATCTTGAAGGTGGTTCTGTATCATACTCCCTTCTCCACTGTCTTTGAACTTCATTTACATTCTCAAACTTCCAGTACCACTTAATAACCTGCTTACGTTCTTCAAAACTCAAACGTACGTCCCCCATGTTGATATTACAAATTCCAACTGATAATATAACATAGAGGGACGATTATGCTGGCACCTGGCGAAGAAATATAACATTAGCCTTGTAGAGCGGGAAAACTACAATAGTTTAAAGTGTGTATACATTTTTTTGAAGCACCCTGTAGATAAACATAAAGATAAGCATGCCCACAATACCAGAGGCAATGAAAACCTATATAAGCCGAAAACAAACTTAGTACTCTGCACCAAAGGACCAGAACAACAAGGAATCAAGATAACAAATAACCTCCCACAATTAAAAATGGAAAGTCTCAAAATACATTTAGGAGAACTGTTTAAAATCTGCTACTAGCCCAGGTAATATACAGGCTTCAAGAGTTCAATCATGAACTTATTAGCCAACATCATGGTCAACGATCGAAGCGGTCACAATACTTAACCCTTAAACTACCGCGGTCGTAAATAAGCGATCTGACTCAAAATCTTTCAAATACCGGAGTCGTCAATGAGCGATCCATGCTATTTCGCGCTATTTAAACACCGCAGTCGCTTTTAAGCGATATATTACAATATTCGTCGTAATTATTATTATTAAACAAAATTAATAATATACGCTACTTTCTATAGGTCTAGAAGAATAATTTAACATTTTGAGTGACAAAATATTTATGTCATGATACTCTTTATTATAATTTATCGATCAATAAATATAAGAAATTATTTTGTACAGTTAGGAATATCTTTCAGCAGGAATTTACGCATTCTTATCATCTAAAATATCTTCGTGGCTGATTGATATAATTATATGTATGTAAAAAGTAATGGTTATGAGTACCAATATTGTGTTTATGTTTTGATATTTATTTAGGGCCCTTTTTATATTTTCAAATAGAAGATTCACTCATAGCTGAATATCTCGAAAAGTTTTCGTATATTTTATGATTAGTCTCTCACAGTGTTTTTGACACATACGTTTCACAGCGGTTTACAAAAAAACAATTTACCTATTTTTTTATTAGTTTTAATTATTGTATTGAGTTACATTTATTATTTTGTGGGTTCGTCAACAATTACATTTTAATATTTTCAACGTCATAATGGACCCACGTCCCTCAACGTCGCGTGCCTCAAAAAGAGTTGCAGAAGAGGAACTACATCCAATAGATATTGACAGTGATGAAGAAGAAAATATTTTTGAAAGTGACAATAGTGATATTGATAACAGTGATGCAAGTGAAGAAAGTGTTGATGAAAGTGATGATGAAGTTGTTGCGGGAGATTTAGTATGGAGAAATTGTGATTTATTTCGGCCCAAAATATATAATTTTGATACAAGAAATTCTGGAATTACTAACGCATTTTCATTAGAAGAAAACTTTGAAGAGTATGATTTTTTCACAAGATACTTTGACCAAGAGTATATGTCTGAAGTTGTAAGTGAAACAAATAAATACTTTCAGTTTTCTGCAGAAAATTTCAACATACAACCACAATCCAAAACTAAAAGATGGGTCGATACTACGGTCGATGAAATGTATACATTTTTTGCACTTGTATTATTGATGCCACATGTGAAAAAGCATGCCATAGGAGACTACTGGTCAATAGATCCGATGATTGCTACAGAGTTTTTTCAAATTATATGATCAGAAATAGATTTCTCCAATTACTGTCATATGTTTCATTTTGCAGACAATAATTATCCATCTGAAAATGACCACTTGTGGCAAATTAGAAATGTTCTAAACAATTTAACTGAAAAGTTTTCTGCTTTTTTTATTCCCTTCCAAAAATTGGTTATTGATGAATCTCTTATTTTGTTCAAAGAGAGATTAAGATTCAAACAATACATACCCTCCAAAAGGCATAAGTTTGGAATAAAATTGTTTGTTCTCTGTGATTGCGAGACCGGAATGATCCTAAATGTATTATTTTACACCGGTACATTACCAGAAACAAGAAATGATCATTTTGGTGTATCTGGAGCTTATGAAAATAGAGGACACTTACTTTATACGGATAATTGGTATACAAGTCCAAAATTAGCCATATATTTGGACGAACATGACACTGGTTTATGTGGTACAGTAAAGAAAAACAGAAAACATTTTCCCAAGTTGACGAGAAGATTGCAAAGAGGGGAAATTGAATTCCAAAACTGCGACTCAGTATTAGCCATAAAATGGAAAGATTTATACATGATAACTTCTTTTCATGATGACGTCTAGAAGATAGTGGTAAATTTAGTGTCGCAAATGAACCTATTCGTAAGCCAAACTGTGTTTTAGATTACACACTAAATATGAGGTTAGTGGATAAGGCAGATATGCAATTATCTACCGTGGAATGTATCCGCAAAAGTATAAAATGGTACAAAAAAGCATTTTTTCACATGATGGACTTGACTATTTTGAACAGTTATAACACGTATCTTGTGAAGACTGGAAATAATCGATTGAAATTAAAAGATTTCATTACAAAAATAGTCCAACAAATTTTGGAAAAGCACGGTATTTTGAGTAGTGTAAGCCCTGGAAGAAAAAGTCCCCTAGCTATAGATCGACTTGCGGCAATTAACTTTATGGAGCTACATTTTCCTGATCAGATACCGGCGACAGGTACAAGAAAAAATTTTGCAAATTTGGACTATGTTTGGGAAATTGTTTTAGAATTTTTCATACTAGAAAATCATTTTAGATTTGAACAGTAGTTTTTCTTAATATTTTTGCGTAATCTGCAAAATTTTAGATGTGTTATAATTACATTACTTATGTATTATTTTTTATTACTACTAGTATATATATTATAATTTTTACTTTAGGTGTAATTTATAATTTTTATAATTCTGTGTTTTTGGAATCTACTTTATTTTTGTTTTGTTTGATATTTCTTATTTGTATAATCAATAAATAATGTTTTAGTCAAAGAAGTGGTCTTTTCACAAACTATACCAACTACAATATTCAGTGTAAATTTTTACTTTTTTATTCTAAAAATTTAGTAAATTTTTATTATTTATGTATTATAATTTTTGTTATAAGACTAGATAAATATATATTTTTATATGTACTGAAATATGGTTCCTTCCGGCCGGATTTTTTGCTCCTGGCGGTGCGGTAAACAGTGCGAGATACCGGTAGTTAAAGGGTTAAAGAAGAAGAAGTTCAATCACTTTTTTTAAATATAAGTTCAAATGTATGTACAGTCTTATGCTGCTTGTTTGTTCTTTCACATGTTTTGTAAATTAGACTTAACCTACAGTAATATTGTTACTTACAGGCGAATAAATTATTAGATTTAATTTTTATTTGATTTGACTAAACATACAAGACTAGGTTTCCATTGCCTTTCACCATTTTTATTTGTGATCTCCCCAAAATGCATATAATCCCTCGACACACCATGTTCAACTATGCGGACGACACTACCCTACTAATAATAAATAAGTCGTTGCTAGATATTAACAGAAACGGTAACCTTGACTTAGGCTGCACTACGGCTAAACCGCCGCGGTTTTTAATCGTATGATTTTGTGAGTCAAATAAGCTAATACAAGCGGCCTTACTTGCGGTTTTTTTTCCCGCGACTGATTTTAATAGGGTAGTGTGTGCTTCTCAAGCGGTTTCGCGGCTAATAGCTCGCTGGAAAAACCGTACTGCGGCCACGGCATAACTGCTTGGTTCTCAGAGAACAGACTGATATTAAAGCAGAACAAAACACAACGTATTATACTTAATACTAAAACACGCACTACAGATTATCCACGAGTAATTGGAATAAGAAATGAGTTATACAACAATCCGTGAGATTATTGGGATTACACATTGATAATACTCTGGACTGGACATCCTATATAAATCATGTTATCAAGAGCCTCAAAAAAGCAGTACTTTGCATGCGATCCCTCCAAAGATATTTCGACAAAAAAGTTTTAAGACTTTTTCCAATTTTTACTCTCATTTAAGATTTGGAATCTTATTCGGGGGCAATCGAATTAATATTCAGAGGGTGTTTAGAATACAAAAGCAAGCCCTGCGTATTCTAAACAATTTAAAATACCGAGAGTCCTGTAGAGGTCATTTCCGAAATGCAAAAATATTTACTCGTTAATTCCTAGTGTCACTTCTGGGTGACGGGACTTTTTTTTTACATGCAATTTATTATATTTTAAAAACAAATATATTACTATTAAAATATCAATACTTAGTAGTGTTTGTGATTTTATTTTGGGGAACACTGGAGTTATGTTATCTGTCAAATTAATTCAATTGTTTCGTCGGTCTTGATTTTTTTGCTCGTATGTGTTTTGTGAAATTTACATTGTTGTAAAAATGTCAAAATGGTAAGAACTGTAATTGTTTAAATGTGTAAATTATTGTTCAATAATCAAACTAATACTAATAGCGTATTTTGTTCAAAAAATAATCATTTTTGTATTCAAAATAAAGGTCCAGTTATTGTTATCCTGTAGGTGCCACCCCTTAAAAAAAACTAGGGGATAGTTTTTTTTTTCTTTTGCTTTTTTCTCTCGATATTTTGAATACCCAGACACGATAATTAGCACAAAATAAAAATTTAAATTTCGTAGATGGTAGCTTGTGAATTGAAGAGTTAATAACTACGGGCACATATATCTACGAAAGCATTTTATTTGTGTTCAAACATAAACATTTAATTGAAAGTTGAAAAATGCCCAAAGAACGAGAAACTACATATAATAGAGATAGATCTTTATCAATTACAAAACCAAAGCAAACATTTGATAACAATCTATCAGAAAAATCAACCCTAACAATATCTCTAAACTCTACAACAAGCTGCCTAGCGAAATTAAACATATTACGCACTTCAAACAGCTAAAAAAGAAACTTTATCGTTGTATAAATAATATGAAACCATATAATATAGACGAATTTTACTCGAAAATTTTACTTATTATATAGTTTAGTTTTTCCATATATTAGATTATGTATTAATTTTAATTTAGGTTAGGGCCTCTTTCACCATCCTCAAGTAAAGTGTCGAGTAGGCTTTCCGCCAGTTAAAGTCACCCGTAACTCCATGTGCGAGTTTCACGACGTTCGAGTAGCACTAATCATAAAATTAACCGATCCGTAACTTACTTGCCACAACATCTGCCCATTAGTGGGTTTACTTTACAGTTAAAAATTGTCATTTGTCATTTTGTGTAGGTATTTATCATAACGCCTACAATTATTTTAAAATTTATTAATAAAAATGGATTTAAATGATTTGATTGATCATCAATTGGATGAATTAGAAAATTCTAGGACGCAACGTGTACCTAGGATGTGTATTTAAATTGCGTATTGATTATTTTACGGACCTAGATGAAAGTGATTTTTTTGATAGATTTCGTCTATCGAAATATGTAGTAAATCAAGTGCTTCACTTAATAAAACATAAAATAATCTCTAATTCACAAAGGTAAGTAGAATTTTTTTTCATTATTCAAGTGATTTTACTAATAACCTATAAAATCTACTGAACTTCTTAGAAATAGGTAACCATACGTTTAATCCCTTCTACTATTTCAGAAATCAAGCAGTTGCAACAAAAACAAGTCAGCTACTAACGCTAAGATATCTTGCTACTGGATCCTACTTAAGAAGTGCGGCTGATTTTTGTGGTGTCAGTCTACCAATAGCAAGCTGTATATTGAACGACTGTGACGTAAATTTGTTACGTCATCCACTTAACCCGTAAGTTGTTACTCGAAACTTTATTTTGGGTTGTGAAATTGACTAAAGATACTCGTAACTTTTACTTGCAGATTAACGTTAACTGGGAAGTAACTAATCAACGCTTTATTTAGAGATGGTGAAAGAGGCCCTTATTCTCATATTTCTCATGATTTGTGTTTTATTTTAATGAATTCAGTTTATTTATTTATGTATTTTTTTCCCTGGCTTGACACATTTCATGTAGATTTACTGTAATGGAATAAATGTATTTGATTCGATTTGATTTGGTTTGAGTAAACATACAAGACTGGCAAGACTCGACACACAAGAAAATAGTCTAGTTTTTTTTTACATTTCCTGACTTATTGTAGAATAAATTGCATAATAATTTAAATATATATATATATATATATATATATATATATATATATATATATTGACATTTGTCAAACGATAAATTTGCACAGACACTATGATAAGAGTGACATTTCTGTTGATTTGACGGATAAGTACCAGACAACTAGGAAACAAGAGGGACGAACACCGAAACCCAGGTCGCGTCTGCAGTGGCATCCACCGGCAACCTGGTCAGCGTCTGTTCACCAGAGGTGCGGCTGCAAATACATGTCTACAAAGGCCTCAACAGCCAGTAGTACTAGAAGCCCTGTACCCAACCAGGCAAACTCAAAAAAGCAACCATGGCAGTTCAACCAAAACTTTACTATACCCCAGGTGGTAACCAACAAGTAACACAAGACCTAGAAGAAGCAAACATCACAGATACTCAGGACAGAACGACTCTCAGACATCAAATACACCAGTTGGAAGTGAAGAATGAGACCAAGAAAATGACTGGAACCTCCTGGACCGAAGAAAGAAAACAGGCACACTCACAGAAAATGTAGGAAATCTGGGCCAAGAAGAAGAAAAAGATTTGAAAGCCATGAAAACTTAGCGCCATCCACTTTGGGTGCAATCCGAGGATTTATTTTTTTATATATATATATATATATATATATATATATATATATATATATAAATAATATTAGCGTAATCTGTGCAAAATTCGGCGTGTTTTGATGTACAATATGTAAAAATCGGACAGGTGTCAGAAATCGCGATTTTTAAAAAAAATCAAAATACTCCCTTCTTCGAAATCGTTAATTTTAACATATCCCGAATATTGACATATAATAATCGAAAGAATCGAAATTTAGTAGAGAGAAAAGATAGAGGTAGAAAGAAGAATGGATATATTAATTAAAAGAAGACATAATTAGATTGATAAAAGTTTGTCGAATAGTCGAATATATATATATATATATATATATATATATATATATATATATAATATATATATATATATATATATATATATATATATATATATATATATATATATATATATAAATGATTTAGTATTCAATTAAAGAAGATAAGTTACCGTATTACACAAATAATATGGCAATAGAACAATAGATAGACTAGGGAATACTATATTGACGAGATAGATTTATAGAAAGAAGATTAAGTAGTCGAGACTATATTCTTCTATTCATGTGCTGTAAGTTTCTTTGGTATAAGAAGCATTTATAAATATTCTATTCGCGTTTTTGTATTTCCATGAAATTTAGCATTTTATAATGCAATGTCTGCATTCAGCACAAAAAATATCTTCCCAGTAATGCGGTAGGATATTTTGGTTCTGTAAAAATGGTGTTATCGGTGATTGTTTGCAACCTACAGCAAAGTTAGGGCGAAGGGAAAAAATGCTGCGATAAGCGATGTAATGTTTTTTTTCTGTAAGGCATCCGCTTCCTGGGAGTGGAGGAGATGACAAAAAGCCGAGGAAAAATAGTGATCTGTTTTGTAGGGCGAGGCGTTTGATAAATTAAGGGCACGACCGCATACAGCCGTTCGATTCTGTATAGCCGATGTTTACTATAATACGCCTGCCCCATTCTACCAACCGAACAATGTAAGCACAAACAACTTTTAATATTTCATTTGCAATGCTATTAATGACTCCATTAAATCTCCTCGTAAATCACGTTGCATATTTTAATGGATACAACGTGGGACTCTAACTGCGTCCTTTTACGAAAAGGAACGAAATACCTCGCGATAAAAATGCTAATTAATTTAACAATTAGTCATAAATCAAATTGAGTTATAATTAAACGTATGACAAGGATTTTTGCGCGAGAATTTATTTGCGCCGAGAAAATCAATACAGTTGTTGCACAGGCAAGAAACTTTCCTTCGAGCCTTTAAAAGGGGAGAAAAAACTTGTTTATGCCGTAACTCCATTTTAAATCAACCTGTTGTCACATTCATTTCCAACTTTACTCCTCCCTTTTCATAAACAAAACGTGCATAAAAATAAAACACCCGACACTAAAACATCCCGCATTACGGCTTCTATACACTCAGCTCTTTAAGATCGTTTTACGATTTAAGTTGTTAAAGGTAACGTTTTAAGCTATTAACTAATTAGATTAACTATTCTATTTTTAGTTAATCTGTTTTCTGCTAATGCCAAAAGGACAATTACTAGAGACAATGCGCTTTAGCACAATCAGAAACGGGACGTTATGCTAAGACTCCAAACGCTTTAGAATTAGTTGAACAAGTGAATTCTTGCCGGGCATATCGTAAGGGCTGCAGGAACAGTTTCTGTTTGTCCTGAAAGGGTCTTAGTTTTAAGGACAATAGTGGTAGGGATGACGGTTGAAAAGAGTGTCGCAGCGGCTGGAATTATTTCGCCTTTTTATTGTTTTATATAATTTAATACGGGTTTAAGTATTTAGTGGGGAAAGTTTTTGTGGGAGTTTTGGGCAAGGAGTTGTAATTAATTTAAATCTACTTTGGAAAGTAATTAATGCACGGTTGCGGTAATGAAAAATTATTTTATGTAAAAGTAAGATGGAGAAAGAAAAGACTGTGCTGAGAGTTTAATATTCGCAATGTCCTTTGATGTATATTGCTCATTTTATTAATAGCGTAGTTTCTACTTGTCTTATTTTAAGTAGTTACAGATATGACAACTGTTAAAATAGTTGGCTATTGAAAATGAAACCTCTTATTGGATGACCATATTTTTTTCTTGGCTCAAAAGTACAAAGATTACTCGTAAAGTAAGAAACATTTTTACAAAATTTATATTTTTTTTGCCAAATTTCTTATTAAGGGGGGAAACCACATTAGGATGTTCAAAAAATCCGATTTTTTTTTATTTCATAATTCGTTAGCTTAAGTATCCAAGAATACGCTGTCAAAATTTCAAATCGAAATTCGCATTCGTTTAGATTTTATGAGCATAGAACCCAGTGCACATCGGGTACAGGCTATAGGCTCGAGCGGAGCATTACCTCGTTTATCTCGAAATGACTTTTTTCACATTTGCGTGCAATCTAACTCAAAAAGTGTGGAACCGATCATTATGAAAATTGATAGTATGAATCTTTATAAAATTTCGAATTATATAAACCAACTTGTCAGATGATATCATGATCATAAGGGTATTTTTCCTGGCATAATTGGAGAAAAAAATCGTGAAAATCGAAGAAAAATTGTTCATTCATTTTTTTTGCCTGCATTGAGGTTCACATTCTTAGAAAATAAGTTATTTAATGTAAAATCAAAACTTTTTTGATTTCACATGAAAATCGAAATCGCTACACTACACGCAATTGGAAAACTATACTTACAAGCTTCGGCGGACATTACACTGTAACTTTTTTATTTTTGGCTGAAATTATTAAAAAAAAAATCACAGAAATTGTTCGAAATATGAATGAAATGATGTCAAAATTGGATTAAATTCTAGTTATTTTTTTCCATCCAAAAAAAAACCTAAAAAATCTGTATCAAACAGCCTCCTAATGTGGTTTCCCCCCTTAATAAAACAATGGAAATAATAATAAATTCGAGACACTAGGTGTAAGTTTCACAAGTGGTTATATTTTGTATTACACCTGGTGTTTTTGTATCTAATTTATCATTATTTCTTATCAATATTTCACTTAGTGTCTACAGTTGATTCTTTGAATTTTTTTAATAAAACAATCTCTATTTAAAACAGTTTTCTTAAAAATAATAGGTACGGCAACAATAACCTATTCACATTTCACCCCTCGCCTTTTTCGTTATCTAAATATATCCTTCCCGGGTTTTTCTTTCCTCACATTAAAATATTTATTTCTCATAACGACTTCCCGTCTGCAGCTTATAGGAGGTTGAAATATAAATATTTAACGCTCCGCTTTATACGACTGCCACAATATTTCAGGCATCGCTTATATTTTTTCGGCGAGAGGGCAGTCCCGATTATAAAGGAGATATTCTAATAAGAAACTTTCCTGGGTCTTGACTTGTTTATCGCCTGAGGGGGTCGCTTTTAAGTTTTTTCCCCTTTGCTTTATAAATCCTTCAAACCCCACCAACACCAATTATAAAGAACATTAACGAGTTTCTTGTGTATATTTAAAAGAATCACATTTACATACCATTAAATGGGTATACAAATTGAAACGAAAGCAAATGCGTATACAAAATATCACAAAGCTTTTATTTCTTGATGTAATTTTTACGAAAATAACTGTTAAGATTTGTTAAATAAGACTCGTTAAGGGTTGGAGATTTGAATAGTAGAGACATCTATGAACGAGAAACTGTGGAGGGAAAACTGGTTGGAAGCAAAAGGAGGAGTTTACAGTTGGTTTCTCTAGTTTGTGGTAAAAGCAATTCTCTTGCTATTTTATTCGCTTGATTAACAATTTACGAGATTTTATAAAGCTATAAAATAACATAATATATCTTATATAATAAATAAGCTATGAATTATTATTTTCTTGGAATTATTTAATTATTTATAACAATAATTCTAGCGTAAAAAAAGCAATAAAATATTGGATATTGCAGATTATAAAAACTTACTTGCATTCTAGAAGCTGAGAATAAACACTGCTCTTTAATAAATCTGTTATAACCTTTCTACAGAGTATTTTACTTGATGTGACATTATTTTATTTTTAATCTACATTCTATAGATCCCTGTATTTGAATAGCTTTAGATTATATTTACTTTATTACTTAATTATTTATACTTAACATTTGTGATAACATTCGTAGTTAACATTCTTGGTAAACTAATCTCTGTCTAGAACGAGAATTTAATTCATATTCCAATAATTTATGTATCTAAGTATTATTGTATTCCAGTTTCCTTCAGAGCTTCTCTGAAATAGATTCTGAAATAATATCCATAGATGACTCTATGTGTTCAGCAATCAGAAGAACAAATTAAATTCAACAAAAACTTTTTTAGGAGAGAAGTAGAATTAGAATTATTAGGACAGAATTAGAATGAAAATTATTAGGAGAGGAATAGAATTAGAATTATTAGGAGAAAAATAGATTTAGAATTATTAGGAAATAATTAGATTGAAAATTATTAGTAGAGAAATATTATTAAAACGATTATTCGTTAAAGAACAATTTAACATACAAGCGTATCTTGATTTGTGTTTCAGTATCTTCGAAGCAGAACATTTATTCCTCTTTCTTCCTTTCTTTCTAGGCATTTATTGTTCTTTATAAATGTAATACAATAGATTACACATCGTGGTCGACACAAAGCCTTTAGGAGTTACGCGGTTACTCCTAAAGGCCGTCTAGACGCTCCGTTTTGCACAACCTTTTGTCTGCGCAGTTCAACACGTTGCAGATAAAACGTTGCGTGTAGATAGGAAAACTGCGCACTTTTAAAAACTGCGCGGAGACGGTACAGTTGCAGCGATAACTGAGCTAAAGAGCATAGATATCCATGAACTGTGCAGACAAGTCGGCGCATGTGGACGGTAGCTCCGTTTTCCGATTCATTTTGTTCCTCAGTTTCTTTGTACGTGTTTATTTAATATATTGTTGTTAATATAGTATATATCTAAATAATAAATAATATAAATAATAATAATAAAATAAATCAAGACTGGCGTACGACAAGGCGACGGGCTTTCGCCAATATTATTAATCTGCGTCTTAGAAAAAGTTATTCGAGAATGGACAAAGCGAATTTCGGATAAAGAGGCTTTCAGGTTAGGGAGAGGTAAGGAAAGTATAAGAACGGATTGTTTGGCATTCGCCGACGATGTTGTGATACTCACTACCGGTGTTGAAATAGCGATAAAAAGAACTGAAGAACTCCAGATGATAGCCAAGAAGACTGGGCTTCAAATTTCTTTTGAGAAGACTGTCTTTATGACCAACATCAAAGACGCTCCTCTCCACTTGGAGTTGAGAGAAGCTAAGATAAAGCGAGTTAAGTGTTTTAAGTATTTGGGAGAAAAATTACAGGACAATCGGTCGGATAAGGATGCCATCAAAGATCGGGCGAGAAGAATGGAAATGGCTTATCAACTTACGAAGGATACATATTACAAAAAGGGTCTATCCTTTCGGGCTAAATTCCGACACCTAGATACTGTTGTCAGACCTGAATGTCTATATGCAGCAGAAACACTAGACATGATTGGTAAGGGTGGCCTCGAAGATATCCGGAGGAAAGGAAGGAAAATGCTCCGAAAAATTCAAGGCCCAAATATCAAGGATGGAGAGAGGAGATTTAAACCTAACAAAGAATTATACCTGAAGACAGAAGGAATTGTAGCCAAAATGAGAAAAAGGAGAATACAGTTTTATGGGCACTTAGTGAGGATGAACAGTACCAGACGGACGAAGAGGATTTTTGAATTCTTCAGGAAGAGGAAGACGGAGCCGAAATGGTTTCGGGAAGTGAAATTGGACTTGGATCGGATGGGGATGAAAAAAGAAGACATAATGGACAGAGAGAGATTTAGGCGACTAATTAAAGAGTATACAGGTTTCCAGGAGACAGGGCATGGAACGGCAGGGAATTGTCAGTGAGAAAGGAAGATCTTACACGGAGGAACAGAAGAAGGAAGTGGGAGAGAGGATGAAGAGATATTGGCAGAGAGTGAGGATAAAAAATAATGTAAAAACTGTCAAACGTGGTCCATAGTTGGCCGTAACGAATAAAAAAAAAAAATTATATGTAGCTCATTAAAAAGCAACTTATATTATTATTAATATATTATATCTCTATAAAGAGATATATATTTTAACTTGACCAACAATAGCTGACCTTCGACAATGTTTTCGGGATTTTCTCGCAGAATTAATTGCATTATACGAAAGTTTCCCATGCATTTGGCGTATCAAATCCAAGGAGTATTGAGACAGGGATAAAAAGAGGCAGGCTTATGATAGTTTAGTCAAAAAATTCAAAGAAATTGATGCAACCGCAAACAGAGAAACTGTTGTAAAAAAAAATAATTCTTTGAGAAGTGTTTACCGTAAAGAATTGGTAAAAGTTAGTAAATCGAATCGTTCTGGGGCTAGAGAAGACGAAATCTACAAGCCATCTCTGTGGTATTTTGATTTGTTATATTTCCTAAATGATCAGGAGACACCAAGGAAGTCTAGGAATACCATGGCTGAAAATGAAGAGTCTGCAGTTAATGAAGCTGTGTCACTAATTAAAATAAATAAGTATACATGTCTATGTTCATTCTCAAATAGTTCCGCCAATCATTAGGTTCATCACGTAATTCACGCAGTAATCTAATATGGGAAAAGTGCTGCCTTTTTAGAAGCCATTTCCGCGACCACTTTGAACGGCGGATACTTCTAAAACGTTACAATCTTTTATTTTTCTTAACAAGACACCATGCCAATATTGACCAGAGTAGTACCTCCTCCATGACCATGTCACTAAAACTGTGCGAAATATAAAGATATATCTGGCGATTTCCACATCCGGCGATTTTGGGCTTTGCCATGCCAGTCTTTACCAGCGATCGATTTAATGTCGTCCAACCAGAAAGATTTGTGTGTTCTCCTGGTCAACATCAATGCCATTTTTCATTTGTTGGTCGCGCATTTGAGGTGTTGGTTCCAGGTCAGTTTTGCATCTAGGACCAGCCTAGGCACTTGACTTCGTCACTTGCCTTTAATTACACACAGGCAGAAAATTGGGAGCTTTCTCTTTTCTTCTTCGTCAGCTTTCCATCGTCCACTCCTGGACATACGCCTTTTCGTAAGTCTTCCACATTTTGGCTATGTTGGGTTTTGCGATGCCAATCGTTACCAGCGATCGATTTAATGTTGTCCAACCAGAAAGATTTATGTGCTCCTGATCATCATCAATGCTATTTTGCATTTGTTGGACGACCGTGTGAGGTGTTAGGTCCAGGTAGGTTTTGCATCTAGGACCAAGCCTAGGTATTTCACCTAGCCTAGGTCACTTGCCTTTAATTGCACTTTTTAGAAAACTAGGAGCTTTCTCTTTTTCTTATTATATATCTGCACCTTGTGGACGCTCTAAAAATTACAACGTTTTCATTCTGTCTTAACACTGCGCAGACAAAAAATTGTGCAAAAAATACGGAGCGTCTGTACCGGCCTATAGATAAGTTTCACTGTATAACGATCACACTTTTTGATTTTTTAAGGCCGGTACAGACGCTCCGTTTTGCATCACCTTTTGTCTGCGCAGTCTTAAGACGGAATGAAAACGTTGTAATTAACATATAACGTGGCTAATTAACTTAGGAAAGACAAAAAGTTGTATCCTGTAAAAATTAACCCACTGGAGTTTTAAGGTTTTCTTGTGTCGCGGATATAAGATATACTTTTAAATATGTTTTTAAAATAATGAACAAAATGACTCGTTTGGGCATTATAGGATTATAATGTCCTATTCTTCCACGAGCCCATGACATAGGTCGCAAGGTTGATCTAAGCCATTCACGGGGAATGGTTCCTGTCTTCTATATTGTGTTATATAGTTCCACCAGTATGCCTATTTAATCTTCTGTGATTAGATTAAATATTTCTGCTGGAATTTGGTCGGGTCCTGGAGATTTATTAGATTTTGCCATTTTTACTGCGTACATTACTTCTTCTTTTGTTATTATTAGGTCCAACACTCTTTCTGTGTCCTCTTCCACTATTTCTTGTTTTTCTGTAATCTGTCATCGTCGAATAGTTCTTGGATATATTCAATCCATCTTGTCAGTTAACCTGCAGTATCTGGGATTATTTTGCCATCTCTGTCCAGCAAGATATTGATTTGGTTTCATCTTTTTATACAAGCTAACTCCTTAATTTTTTTATGAAGTTTAAGATCATCGTGTTTTATTAGTAAATCCTCTAATTCTGTACATTTTTCTTCGTACCATTTTTCTTTGGTTTCAATTATTCTTTTTCTTATTTCTTTATGTGTATGGTTATATGCGTTGTTGTCTATGTTTTCGTACGTCCTTCTTTCCTCAATTAGCTTTATAATTTCGTCAGTCATTCGAGGTTTTTTATATATAAAAATTATATATTTATATATAATTTATATATTTTTATATTTTATATATTTTTGAATAATGTACTCTGTTTACGGTAACTCTTTTACTGCAGTTGTTATCGTGGTTTTGATGGTATACCATATTATGTTTGAATCTTCATTCGGTTCAGCTCTGATCTTACTTAGTTCAGTGTTCATATTTCTGGTCAATTGATCTCTCACTTTTTGGTTTTTAAAGATTAAGGTTTGCACATGTTTCTTGTTTTGTTTGGATTTTGGCTTTTTCAATCCGAACCGAACTTTGAGCCTTACTATTACTGGATTATGATCTGTTGCTGCATCTGCTCCAGGATAGAGGGATATTATGGAATTTCGGTAACGTTTAATAAATAAGACATAATAAATTTGATTCCTAACTATGTGATTGGTGTTATCTGCGGGTGATTTCCATGTATACAGCCTCCTATCAGGTAGTTTAAAGTACGTGTTTGTTGTGCCCTTCGTTTCTTGTGCCCAAACCAAAATCACCAATAATATTCTTCTACTACACCAATACTATACTTCTACTTTTCCTTTTCCAATTTTGGCGTTGAATCGCCATCCAGAGCTTGTTGAATTTCATGGTAGAATTGTTCTGCTTCTTTTTCACTCTTATCGATAGGGGGGAGCGTATACCTGAATGATATTAAGTATTCTTTGGGTTGTTGTTGTTGCTCTTATTATCATTACTCTATCTGAGATGGGTATAAAGCCGGTTATGTGTTGATGTGTATCGTCATTTCGGTGATGTGTATCGTTATTCGCCGAGAAGTAAATCCTTGACTGATTAATTTTCATTTCTCCTGAATTAGGCCATCTAGTTTCACTAGTCAGAGCTCGAAGCTCGCATTTCTCGAATCACGAACATGGACCTGACGTCAAGGACAATAGAGTGCCCTTCCGATATCATTTGATATCGGTTGATTGCTTATGCCGGCGCACATTCGGTCTTTGTTAAACTTTCATTAGCTTCACCCCTATCCATCGAGACCTTACCGGCATGGGTGACCCTACTGCCGGTATCGCTCCCTAGATGTTAGGGGTTACTTAGCCCTCTCACCACGACAAGGTTGAAAGTTCTCGAGAGGGTGAAAGTTCTCGAGAGGGGAAATTCTCGAGAACTATAATTTAGAGAACTCTATAGATTTTTATATACTTAGTGAATATAATTCGGCTATTGTCCAGTATTTACAGACATTTGCAGTATAGTTCAAGACATTTTCTGAATCCAAAAATCGGGCGTAAAATTCGTCAGGCGTAACATTCTCCCTGCACGCTGGACAATTATAGCAAAAGCATTTTCCATAACTCCTGTACGCTGAACATTTATAGCATTTGCCTTTTGTGAATCGGTTCAGAAGAAGTTAGCAGACACTGCTATTAGATAATATTTGTGCTATATATTGTTTAAAAATAAACTATCTAACAGCTTTTCATCGAATGGCTTTAATCTCTCTGTTGGTATAGGGGCCCAGAAAATTTACCGTTTATTGCATATTTTATTTTAGGTTCCTAATCATCTTGTTCCAATACTGTTTATGTGGTTTTTCTTCATTAAAATGTTCTTGAACCAGGACTCTTGCATATTACAATTAAAGAGGACGAAGCTACCCCATATGAGAAATAGTTCAGGTGAGACTTAGAGGTAGAGTAAGTATAAATTAACGTTATTGTTCCAGATTTAATTAGATTTTAACTTATTACTCCAACGGAAAGTTTGGTACTTACGTATTAACGCCACTGCAGCGAGAGGTCGCGCTACCGCGCGATATGTGGTCTTGATTTATCTGCTCTTGTATATGTCTATACGTCAATGATCTGCCAGATTATAGTAGAAACACTTACCACGACATAATTCAGTTCGCCGATGACACTAGTCTATTACTAATGAATAAAACCGTGGAAGAAATACAATCTACAGCGAATACTGTAATAACGGAAATTGGACAGTGGTTTAGCAAAAACAAACTGATGATAAATAGCACCAAAACTAATATAATAGTATTCAAGACCTACCGTAGTACTATTAACTATCTCCATGAAATAAAGTTAGATGAGGACAGAGTAGAAATAAAACAATCTGTAAGATTTTTAGGTATCCACATTGATGAGACCTTGGGATGGTCAACTCATATAAGCCAGCTAACAACAAAACTGAACAAAGTAGTGTTTGCGATTCGTACTTTAAACCGTATTTAAGTTTGAAATTTCTAAAATTGGTCTATTTCGCAAATTTCCATACTCATCTGCGTTTCGGGATAGCGTTTTGGGGAAATGGAGCTCCGACCAAAAGGATATTTACAATACAAAAACAAGCGTTACGTATTCTGAACTATCTAAACTATAGAGACTCCTACAGGGGGAAGTTTAAAGAAGCTAAGATCCTAACAACCACAGGAACATATGTTTTTGAATGTGTCATGTTCATATTCAAACATAAAGTCTTGTTTACAGAACACGAGAAACAAAACGAAAGAGAGACCAGACATATGAATGACCTGTACGACTTGCCTAAGCACAAACTGTCATTGACAGAAAAAAACCCACCTTACAGATTCGTACGGTTATACAATAACCTTCCGAAAAATTTAAAGCAATTGAAAAACATAAATAAAGTGAGAAAAGAATTACATGAGTTCATAAATAATATAGAACCTTATAACATGGAAGAATATACTGCTGCCCTTTCAAATCGCTGCTAATTATTGATTATTATTATTATTCAATTTATATTAATTATTTATTATTCAATTTATATGTTAATAATTAATTATTTAATTATTATTTATATTTTAATTATATATTATTTAATTTATATTTATACTTTAATTATTTATTATTTTTAAATGTATTGCTTCTTTTTAACGCTTTTAATATTTGTATATAAAAAAATTTCGGTGGTACACGTTGTAAATGTTATAATCAATTTTTAAATTTAAAGTTTTGTGAAGTTTTACAAACTTTTAAATTAAATTTTCTTTCTTTGTTTTGTTTGACATATTTCATTTAGGCCTGTTTGTATCGGGTGCTTAAATAATGTAAATAAATTATTTTGGATTTGAATATAACCTAATCTAACGCTTATTGCATATTTTTCCTTATTTCGGATCAAGAAATCGCGCTACTGCCCGAACTATGGTCTGTATTTATCTGCTCCGTTATAACCTAATCTAACCATCCATTTTGTTCAAATCTGTAGCTGTGTTGGCGTTAGTACGTAAGTACAGAAAGTTTTATACTAAAACTGAAACAAAATATTAGACACTAGTTACTTATTGTTTTGTAGATTGAATTATTGAATGAAAACTTATCATTGCTTTTCAGCTCTAGCAATATTCTAACAAAAACTATGATGGTTTCATATACAATTTTATAAAATTAATGAAATAATTAAATTTGATATAATAGCTCTATATATTAGAACAATAGTTTGTGCGTAATGAATAAATCATAAGTAAGGACAGTTAATTTGCGCTGAAAATGTCCTGGCTCGAAAATGAAATGGAAAAAGTTTTTTGTGCCAAGGACTAACATTTATACTGTAATATAGCCTGTCCTTGGGGACCAACTCATTTTGTGTTTATCACGGAAGAAATAGTTACGCGAATTTTTGCATTTTAATTTTGTTCTTTTGCATTGCATGCATTGGAACTTCTGTAAACAAATTTAATTGTTTATATATGATATATTTAATTAATTATTTTAATTATATTTATAATTGTTTATGCAAATACTATAAACATGCCATTAGTCTAAAATGTTATTTTATGTAGTTTAAAAATGTTATTTTATGTCATTGAATTTAGGTTTATTGTTAAAACGTATATGTACGTACAATATATTGTTATAATGAAAAAGAAAAAACAATTTTATTACAAAGTATGTCTGGTAGATGCATGTCCATTCTTTCTTAGGTTTTTTAACTTTAAGGTTTTTAACTTTATTTAAGGTTTTTCACTTCAATCGAATAAAGAACATTAAGACAAAATTTAGTAAAGAGACATTTATATCGATTATGCGAAGGCGTTCGACTCGGTTGAAACGTGGGCGATTCTGAAGGCACTGGATGGTGCAAGAATAGACACCCGATACTCATAGATCATAGAACACATGTATACAAATGCTTCAATGCAGATAGCCATAGACGAGGACATGTTAACAGAAAAAATCAAATTAGAGAAGGGAGTTAGACAGGGTGACACCATATCACCGAAGCTTTTCACCGGTGCTCTTGAGGATCTATTTAAAAGTATGGCTTGGGAAAACAAAGGCATCAACATAAACGGAACCCGTCTAAATAACCTCCGCTTCGCAGACGAAATCGTGTTGATCAGTAGCGACTGTGACGAACTAATCAATGCTTGAAGAACTGAAAGCAAAGTCAGAACAGATCGGACTGAGGATAAGAACATAAACAAGACGAAGATAATGAACAAAGAATACATCAGAATAAACATAGATTGAGAACTCCTAGAGGTGGTAGAAGAGTACACATATCTGGGCCATAATATCAAGATGTGTAAACCAAACCAAACTGCAGAAATATCTAGAAGGATAAAGATGAGCTGGGCGGCATTCGCCAAGCTAAATTGTATTCTAAAATCAACAACCATCCCCATTAACCTAAAAGGAAAGTTTATGATACCTGCATATTACCAGTAACAACATATGGCATGGAGACTACAACCCTGACTAGAGGAAGCGCAGAAAGACTTATCATAACTCAAAGAGCAATGGAAAATGCTAGGTATCAGTCTCAGAAACCACGTCAGAAACGAGTAAATCAGGTGAAGCACCAAGGTCCAAGATATCATCTTAAGAATAGATCAATTAAAATGGAGATGGGCGTGATACGTGGCAAGGCAAGACGGATCCAAAAGGATCAAGAGAATCGTAGAATGGAGATCAAGAACAACGAATAGGAGCGTGGGCAGACCTGCCAAAAGATGGCGAAACAACATCGAGAAAACAGCTGGCAAAAACTGGCGCAAGACTGCACAATGCAGGAAAACTTGGAAAACGTTAGAGGAGGCCTACATCCAGCAGTGGATTAACACGGGCTGAGGAAGAGGAAAGAAGAAGAAGACCAAGGCAATATTGTCGGTGTAGTATTCCCGTATGTGGGAACAAGGTCCAGGTCCACCCTTTAAGAGAGAGAGACAGAATTTCCATATGGCCTTTCTGGCGGACTTTGATATCCCTTTATTGTGTTTTCTTAGCTTGTCCGATCCACTGATGTATTTGATTTTTAGTTCTCTTTTAATGACGATTGAGTTAATGAGTTAATCATAAATTAGATTAAATAGTCTACATAATGAGATATTAAAATTGTTAGATCTAGTAATAAAATCAAAATTAATATATTTCACTATCTAAGTTATACAAAGCATATGAAAATATGTAGATACAGTACCAATATACACTGCCGAGCATAAAATTAGGGTCACTCCGTAATTTGAAGTTATTTTAATTTTTTTTAGTTTTTTACGTGTTTTTTCGGTTGTAACAGTTCACTAACTGATTGATTGAATTAAACAAAAGGTTTTTCTTTTCAAAAGTTTATTGAAAATAATGACAA
The DNA here is from genome assembly GCA_944588485.1 of Phosphuga atrata. Lineage (NCBI taxonomy): Eukaryota > Metazoa > Arthropoda > Insecta > Coleoptera > Silphidae > Phosphuga > Phosphuga atrata. The sequence goes on from OX155894.1 coordinate 86,709,490, forward strand.
TGAACAATTTTAATTTGATGTGCTAACTAATGAAAATGAACAAGTTTATTTTGATATGTTTTTGTTGAAAGGAAAGAAAGTTAAGGACAGCATACCATTTGTTTATGTGGTGTCATCTGTCTGTTGTAAATTGTTGTCATTGTTAGTGTTTTGCAATGAGCATAAATCACGTTGTTGCGGCACAAATTGTGGCGGCTTTAGAAGACGGTCACGGTAAGCGCGAAACTGCGAGAAACGTTGGTGTAAGTCTCTCAGGTGTGCAACGAGTATGGCGGTGGATCGAAGAGACAGGTCTGCTCACTCGAAGACGACTCGAAGTTCAGGCCGAGGCAAAACTCCAACAGCTAGGGATGACCGCTTTCTCGTTTCTAATGCTTTGAGAAACCAAACGGTCACGGCAGTTTCCCTTCGAAATCATCTGCAAGAAGTGAGACATGTAAACATAAGTGAGTGGGCAGTTAGGAGACGACTTTATGCTGCTGGATTATCTTCTCGAACTGGACCTACTGGACCGCAGCTTTCCCGTGCACACCGGATTGCGAGGTTGAATTTTACACGAGAACACTTGACTTGGACAATAGCGGATTGTAGACGCGTATTGTTTTTCGATGAACGGCCATTCTGTCTTAAGGGCCTAGATAGACATGTAGGAGTGTGGCGACGACAAGGCGAGAGATATGCTCAAGCGTGTATTGCCGAGCGACTACCATTTGGCGGAGGATCATTTATAGCATAGGGAGGCATATCTTTTGACACTCGCACGGAGTTAGTTTTTATTGAGAATGGGACGTTGACTGCGCATAGGTATCTGACAGAGGTTCTAGAAGACCATGTTTTACCATCCATGGTTATTCTTGGAGACGACGCAACATGTATGCATGATAACGCACGGCCCCACACTGCTCGGGTAGTTACTGAGTATCTTGACGAGTGTGAAATTACGCGATTTGTTTGGACAGCACGCAGTCCAGAATTAAATCCAATTGACCATATTTGGTATGACATGGGAAAACATTTTCGGAGACATTTGCTGGCCCCCAGAAATTGTAGAGAGCTTTGCGACATACTGGTGCAAGAATGGGACAATCTTCCGCAGAACGTGATCCAAAATCTGATCCAGAGCATGACACGTCGTTTGCAAGCTGTTGTCACTGCCAGAGGAGGGAATACTCACTACTGAAGTCCTTAAACTTTCTTTTGTTTCAGCAAAAGCATAACAAAGTAAAGTTGTTCATTTTCATTACTTTCAATACACTTTGTACAACAAAAACCTTTTGTTTTATTCAAGCAATCAATTAGTAAACTGTTACAACCGAAAAAACACGTAAAAAACAAAAAATTTCTAAAATAACTTCAAATTATGGAGTGACCCTAATTTTATGCTCGGCAGTGTATATATATATATATATATATATATATATATATATATATATATATATATATTTATAATAATTATATATATATATATATATATATATATATATATATATATATATATATATATATATATATATATATATATATATATATATATTTATTTAATTTCAATTTATTTCCCATGAGATATTCATTAACCTCCTCAAGTGCAGCATTCATTTTCTCAATGGCTTTATTTAAGTTAGTATCATAGCATGCCAATAGCGTATCATCTGCAAATAAATTTACAAAGTCTACATTAACAAATAGGTTTATGTCATTCAAGTATAAAATAAAAAGCAGAGGTCCTAAAACGCTGCCCTGTGGGACATCAATATTTATAT